>JAJJWW010017325.1:0-197964 GCA_023531295.1 Papaver armeniacum
AATGGTTCCTTGTGATCCAAAATCAGTAGGGCACCATAACATTGGTATAAGACTAATAAAAACTGTAAATTGCATTATGGTTGCAGCAGTTGTCATTGCGGCCTAAAGTTTGATGAGCCTAATAATTTCTGCATTCGACCGCCAAATCCCCAAAAAACCGCCCTTGTTAAGTCTGTAACTCAAAACTTAACAAGAGACCTAAATTTATTGCATCTTGAGCGAAATCTCCCAGTGCGACCTTCTCCACAATTTCGCTTTCAACAAAAAATGTACAAAAAAAAAAATAAAATAAAAATGACAATGTTCCCCAAAAAACTGGTAATGTAACAGAAGTGTAAATAACTTTTTCACTTGTTTATTTTTTATATTTTATTTACCCTAGTATTTAAAGGTCTGTGTTAGGGGCCATTTAGGGTTCATTACCCTTATTCTCTGCTCTTAGTTTTTTTGTTATCTCCCTCTCAAAGACCTCCTTGCACACAAATCACCATGGCATCGACGTTGATGATCAACACCAGCAACTACAAGATCAACATGATGATATCTCCTCTCATACGCATAGGTTATCCCTTTCATTTCACTTTTTCTTTTAATCAAAATCGTTTATTTTTTCTCACTCTTTTTTCTCACTCAATGATTCTTAATTTTTTTTTATGGAAATAAGGGTGATGATGAGTTATATGAGATGCTTGATCGCGATCAAGGCGAGATCTCGCCTTGACCTTCAACTTCACTTAATGCTCACGGCGACACACCGGAAGGATTTCCTCGTACAGAGTTACAACATATATCCATTTAATATATCCCCATAAAACCATCTCGGGTGATTCTAACTAGTTTAGTTCTACTCCCTAGTTACTTTTAATAGAGCGGTTTCTATAAATAAATATTTCAAAAAAATAGTCAGTTTCTGGTGGGAAAAGTCAAATGTTACTTTAATTTTAAGGACAACTTTTGTTTTAACTTCTTTTGATGACAAGTGTTATGTGGACCATTTCAATTAGTTCTTTGGTGACAAGTGTCATGGGACCATCTCACTTCTTCTTTTATTGACAAGTGTCTAGAGGACCACTTTCGATAAGTAGTTCTCTTAATTTCCTTAAATTCTCAAAAAACAAAGCTGACATTAAAAGTAACGGAGGAGTATTTTTAATTTTACTTTGTAGCTAGACAAATTGGTTTCCCTGATACCATGGATTCTCTTCTCTTGATTCAATTGCAATGCTAATGTGCTCAGTAACATTTTTGTCATTAAATTTGTCCACCTTAATTTTTGTCCTCCATGTAAGTTTATTATTCTTGTTCCTTTTCATGAGCTAGACTTAAAGATGTTAAAGCAGAATAAATTGTGGATCTAAAAGACTTGTTCTGGTGTCATATTTGTCAAATGTAGGTACATATCTTGAAAGAGGCTCCCAAAAGAACAGGTTGAGACTTCATCCTAGAAATTAAAAGCTACGAAGAATCAAATTTCATGTCTAGTGGTGAGTTTTATATCTTTTGGATGACTGTCTATGAATCAGATAAATTTTTTGAATGTGGAGATGGTAGAACATAAGATTGAATAAGATGTACAATCCAACATGAGACTTTGATTTGTTGTCTGCTTGTTGAATAATGTGGTGGCTAATGAGTGTTGTACCGCAGTCAGGCAAACTGTTATCATACATCTTGATCTGAAGAGTGAGAAATGGTATTAATATAATAAAAATTCCTCCTGGGAATATGGGACCATAAAAACTAGTTCCTTTACCAGACTTAATTAATAGAATCCACGTGTCACACTCCGATATTTACTGAACTACCCCCGAATATTAAGTCTCCCTCGGGTGCTCTTTTTGTTTTTATCCCCAAAACGTCTCCCGTAGGAAGCCTAATGCATAAAGAAAGCCATCGGAAGTCGTTTTTATAAATTCCAAACAAACTTAAAAAACTCATTTTCCACTAGTGATTGCCGGACAATTAAACAAAAATCCAACTGGGGATTGAACCAGGTAGTTCATTATCGGTCAATTAAACAAAAGTTTAACAAGCAAATTAAGAAAAATTTAACCTAACTATCGGGCATCAAATACAAAGGTCCTCCAACAAATTGTATGATAAATTTGAAATCCCGAAATATCAAATCAAAAAAACTCAACATTGATCTTCCTATCCAAAAATAGGGCATCGTACATAATAAAAATAGATCTTAAAATGAAACTAAATGGAGAAAGTAAGATAGACACAAATCATAAATTAGGATTTCCCGATTTTTTTTAGAAAATATACCTTGAAGAAAGCATCACATGCTTTAGATTCTTTACTAACAAGATAGAGAGATAGCGATTCTGAAAACAAATTTGAGAAAGCAAGAGAGGTAGATAGTGATTGATCATGATATAAGGATTGAAAGAAAAAGAGATGAATCCCCTAGATTTAGAAGATGAAATCCCCAATTTTCCTAGATTGTAAGAGAGAAATAACGATTGTTGGAGAGTTGTGTGACGGTAATTAGAAATTGAGATTTAGTTCTTCTATGCGGTTTGGAATAAGTGGAAGGCGAAGGAGTCAGGGAGACCCACTAACTAAAAACGAAACACTAACTATACCAACCCACTACTTCTCTAAGAGGGCCGCAAACATATCGTGTGTTTGAGAACTAGGTTTAGGATCCCGAACTCTCACTGTGGCGGTAATTAAAAGAACTGTTATCTATGTGTTCACACTACGATAACAGTTTTTATATAGAATAGTTACAATAGCTCAAGAATAGTAACAGTTTAAAACTGTTATCATACATCATTATATAGTAGCAATTTTCTTCAAAAGCTGTCATTGTACAATGAAAACAACTGTCATGATTATTCAACACTATTGGTGTCAGTTTTAGTAAGAAACTGTCACCTATGTCTTTGAGCTTTCTCTTTTGCAACAGTTCATTTATGAACTGTCATAGTTTTGGATATTCAATTTGTCACCAAAGCCCATATTTGTACTAGTGTTCTAAGATACTCGTGCTAATAGTGATTCCAAATTTCTCCTTATGGTTCTTGAACAATATAGTAATTCTTAGTTGATGATCATTATTATTGTCCTGGTAATACATATTGTTCAGAATGTGCCTTGGGTTGTGATTCACTCTGTTGAAGAGCACAGGTATTAAGTGATTTTCAGAGCAGTAGACTGTGAAGGAGTAACGACCCAAACCAGATCACATCGGCTTTTCCAAATGAACCAGGCGGTGATAGTGGCAAAAGTAGCATTTCAAATTTGGATTTAGGGTTGCCATTATATAACCATCTATTAAGCCAAACATGGAAGGATCCAAAAACATTGAAGAGTTGATGAGATTCCCCAAAAAGTTTTTCCCAAACTTTGGAAGCAGCTAGACAAGCCAAGAGAGCATGGGTAATATCTTCTTTATCATTTTTGCGATAAGTGCAAATAGGTTCAATATAGTTCAGAATGCTAGCAGACTAAAATGACTTGAGAACATTTCCAGATGAAGAGCTGAATAGCTGGAGAAGTGTCTAGCTTCCAAAATTTTCCCCATGGAGCATTAGGAGCATCAGTAGCATATTTATCAGAGATTTGCTTATCATATAAGGATTTGAAAGAGAATTTTCGTGTATGGGTTAAGTTCCGGTATATGGTGTCTTCAGCATTGATGTTATGATGAGTAAGGAGAATCAAGTTTTGAATATCTCGAGAGAACCAGACTAAACTTTATCTCCTCTACGTTTTCTGTTTCCTCTGTTAGATCTCAAATTTTTGTCTACCAAATTCTTTCCAAGTTCACATTTGAGAATCTCTTGGAGCTGAATCAGGTTGCTCATCGATTCATCTGCTTCTTCTCATCGTGTGTTCTTTTTTTTTTTTTTCAGTTACTTTCTTTCAAGACAAAAAACCATCTACTGAATATATGTTTGGAGTTTTAATGTATTCCATGATTAGTCTTCTTTTATTCCAATTCAATTTTGTAATTGGAGCCGAATTGTTGCTATTAACGTCGGCACCACTTAGTAGTATATTAGTTTTATATCCGTAACTGAACTAGTACAATTAGCTGCGCACCAATTTTTTGCCATAAATTCAATCTTGTGTGCAAAATATAAAGTATGTTGCTGTATATGGCTTCATTTTTACATTTTCAATTTTTAATTTTCAATTTTGGAGCTTCCTAGATGTTCTCGACTGTGACCGGTCCAGCTAGTGCCGTCTATAAAAAATGATACATAGCATCCAATTTACAAACTTAGCAGCATCCTCATAGCATCAGTAAACTTTCATCCAATTGATTCTGTGAAGCACTGCCTTCAACTAGTTATAAAACATTCGTGTTCAGGAATAACACTCAAATACTGGACCATCTCTTGACTGATCCACCTGTTGGAAAAACAATTACGGGAGTAAAGTTGTGTGCAAGTTCAACAATATTAAAAATGCAGCTGAGACTAAATTTTGGTCTGTAATGTTCCGGTCAACATCACTGAATTTAAGGGTTTGAACTTTGAAGAAATGGAAATTATAAGATTTGTTTCTGCATTATGTTTAGAACTTGATTGAAGTTCTTATCATTATGAATCTGGATTATCACATTATCTATAAATCAAAATTAAGAAGATAATAATTAAATCTTTCTGCAACAAAATCATTCTGATTGGTTTTTTACAAAAGAAACAAATTATTGTATATCCTATATAAATCAATTAACGAGATCTTATGAGTGAATTTTCGGAGAGCCATTTCTTCATAAACATACACATATTCCTTGGGAAGATTTCATTAGATTTAATGAAAATTGTGGATCTCTTCTATGTCTGCCGCTTCCCGTATTTCACAGCATTCCACCCCATGGTGTGATCGGTTTCATAAAGATTTACTTGTAATTCTGGGGGGACCTACAAAATTCATCAAACTGAGCTCAACTTAACATTCCTCAAAAAAGTGTATCTTAAAAATGAAATAAATCTGGATAGATTTAGCAACATACCTCCATGCTTTATTCATAGGATCAACAAGCATAATACCCAGTTTGATAGATGATAGGGACCAGGGGATCTGTAACCTAGATATGAAAACCACGAGAGGAGAAATCATTGTGCTGCGATTGTTTGATCTCCACCATGGTATGTGTAAAGCTTCCCATACGAACCCAAAATTCAAACCCATTTTATGATCAGATCTATCTCTGAGATTTTAACACTCTCTCACTTTTCTCTTTTTCTCAAACATTATGAAGATATTCTAGCTAGGGCATTCTTTTAAAGACAACACAAAATTGTGATTTACCAAATTGACCTTTATATAAGACCTTCCCTTCCTGGGATTTAGCTAGGGCCGTTCATGGTCGATTTTGGTTCGGTTTCTAGCCAAACCAAAACCGAAATCAATACTATCGGTTTCTAAAAATCTAAACCAAGCCAATCCATTAACCATTGGTTCGGTTTCTTAATGGTTTTAGCCGGTTTCGGTTTGTTCCATTGGGTTAATGGAAAACCGAGTGTATGTCCGTTTTCTGAAACTGACAGTTCAAATCTTTAAAAAAATAACACAGGTTGAATTTTTTTTTTAACCTACTACAAAATGTAATTAACACACAAGCGTAGTTCATACCTCAAGTTTATAAGCATAGTTCAAAACATAAACATTCTGATTCAAAATACATAAACTCTAAGTTACGCATGTTCCAAATTTCATATTCAAAGTGTGAGATGGGCAGGCTAGATTAAATCTTTTGATTTTAATCAACAACCTATACTTATTGGTTTTCCATTGGTTTTTGGTTCGGTTTCGGAGTCAAACCAAAACAGACCAATAATGTTGGTTTTTAAAATTTTTACCATAACCAATCCATTAGTAAATGGTTTGGTTCGGTTTCTTCCTTATTGGTCTGGTTCGGTCCGGTTCCAGTGGAAAACCGAAACCATGTTCAGCCCTAGATTTAGCCTTGGCCTTGAGAGTATACACCAGCGAACGGCTAATCACTTTTTAGTGACATATCTAACTATGGAGTGACATTTAGAATTTTGAATTAAGATTTTCCAAAGCATTTGATTGAAGATCTTTTCAAAACTACAGATCAATTCAGAATATAAATCATCTACATAAAATTATTTTAGGTAGCAATTTCCTCATGATCTTGATTTACAATATCAGAAAATAGATTTAACACCATAATGTAAACAATCATCAGCTTCTTGATGATAGATATCCTTTTCCTGCTCACCTTTTTGGCATATCTAATTCACGGGGGAACCTGTAAAATTCATCAGTAGTAAGCTCAAATTAACGTACAAAAAGTGTATCCTAGTAGAAATATCTCTATGTATAGAGCGAAAACATACGCAATAAATGCAGTTGACGATATCATAGTTTATCCATTTCTTCATAAACTATGATATCTTTGTGTTAAAGATTTTTCCAAAGAATTTGATTGAAGATATTTAAAATAAAATAAAATGTATTATCTGTAAATCAATCCATCAAAAACAGTCTGGGCATTATCTTCAGATAGCAATTCCTGGTAAAAATATAAATACAAATATACCTTGGGGAAGATCTTGATTAACAATGTAAATTAGATTTCCTCATAAGCATAAATTGGATTCCAGACGAGAAATCATCGTATCCGTGATCTCCACCACCAGGCTATGTGCAATGCTTCCCATACAAAACCAAAATTACATTCAAACAACAACTACCCATTTCAGATGATCGGATCTGCAATTTTGTTCAACACCGCCGCCCTAACTAGTTTATCTCTCTTAATTTTTTAAAAAAAAAAAAAAATCAACTGAGATTCTTGGGTTTCTGTTTTAATTGTTTTATCAACTGTTTTAATCTTTCCAAAAAATCAACTGTTTTAATCGTAATGCCAATCTTTCTTGAGTTTCTTCTAATTTTGCTTCTTCAACGGGCTCTCAGGTAATTCGATATCTAGTTTAGATTTGATATAAAGCTGAAGTTTGGCGTTGATCATCTTTTAATTCTTCTTCACCATTTCATAGTCTGGATCTGAAAAATTCTATCACAAGTAAAAAAAAATCTGTATGGATAGAAAAACAAATACCCCGACGAACTGAAGGCGCCTCAAGAGAAGATATGATGCCAAATAAAATAAAAACTGTGAGAGGAGAAATCATTGTGCTATCTTCGGATGTGTGGTCTCTTTGATCTCCATGCTATGTGTAAGGATTCCCATACAAACCCAAAATTGCATTGAAAGCATTCCATTTGATTGATAAGATCTCGAGTTTTTGAAATTGTTTTCTTTTTTTCTTAATTCAGCACAGCCGGCCTCGCTAGTGTATCTCTCACTTTTCTTTCTAAAGATAAATAAATAAATTGCAATATAGAATATTTAGAGTTTTAGTCGATGAAAAAATGATGAATACATTGTGTTAAAGTCTGCGGGAATCCAACTCAAAACCAATTGGCAATGAGTGGAGCGGCCCTTCCATATTTATATTTAAGTTGATTAAGCGGATTATAGCAATGTGGGACTATTGTCCTTTCACACGCCCCCTCACCTGTAAGGCCAGTCACTGGTCCTCACACATGGACCTACGTACGAGTTACCAGTCCATCGATAACAGGTGTACAAGGTGAGTGACTAAAGTGAGGGGTAACACCTCGGCGGTATCGGCATTGGCCTACACCCGGGTTATACAAGTGACAAAGTAGGTTAAACAATTCGCCCCGGTAACTCGGCCTACACCGGCGTGCGCAGTCAGGTCGGGGCTTAGCTCGATACCATGTTAAAGTCTGCGAGCATCAACTTAAAACCAATTGGCAATGAGTGGAGCGGCCCTTCCATATTATATTTAAGTTAATTAAGCGGATGACGTGAGACTATTGTCCTTTCACACATTGCTTTGTCTAAATAAGATTGGTTTTACTGACTATGAAATTTTTAGGACAGCTAATAGTAGTGGTGCAGGATAACATTTTTTTTTTCTCATTTCTTTGAATTTTTGATGACCAACATTCTGTTAGAATCTTAGTAATTACCATCGAGTAAAAGTGAGAATATAAGAAGGTGTAATAGATACTAAGTTATATTTATCACGAGTTCAAAATATCCGCATACATCTGCTATAAATAATTGTAACTTCAAAAGAGATCTTAGATTTAACACCTATTTGGAACAAGCTTTACTTTAAAAGAGATCTTAGATTTAACACCTTTTTGCTTTGTCTAAATAAGATTGGTTTTGCAGACTATGAAATTTTTGAGTGGTGCAGGATAAGCTAAGGGCGCGGTGCAGGATAACATTTGTTTTCTCATTTATTAAACAGGGCACGTTTTCCTTGAACTTTCTCGAGTGAAGCTTTCCCTCATCACCTCTCCATTTCAAACTTCCTTAGATAGCCGTCTACAAAAATTTGCACTAAAATCATGTTGTCAAACATTCCTAAACACGAAAATAAAAGATTATGACACATTATGCGTAAAAGTGTAGGAGTAATAAATGGGTTATTTTGTTTTTAGTACTCAGATTTTGTCGAATTTTTGAGTTTGGTCTAACATTTGTCCAGCTTGGTGTTTGGTACTTGGAAAAGACGTTGACCTGCTGTTGATGGTGGTTTTTAACTTAGGGGTAAAGTTGTAAAATCCTAGTCAGACAGTGACGTTACAAAACTTGAGTAATAATGTCCAAACCAAGCACATTTATCGAACCCTTTAATTTTTCGAGAAAATTGCGGGGTACCTTTTTGTAATGCTAATTAGGGTTTTGACAAGCCAAAATCCTAATTCTCACCGCACGTGTAATGGCTCATCATGCCGAGCCACATCCTACCGCGCCAACGCATGCCAACCATGCTAGCCGCACCCCTGTGCCAATGGCAAAAGCCATGCCGACCACACCTACCACTCAAGACATGCCAACCATGCTAGCCGCACTCGCAGTGCCAATGGAAAACCGTGCCAGCCACACCTCACAGCCCCAAGGCATGCAAACCATGCTAGCCACCCCCGCACCAATGGCAAGCCATGCCAGCCACACCTACCACTCCAAGACATGCCAACCATGCTAGCCATGCCATCGCGCCGACCACACCTACCACGCCAAGGCATGCCAACCATGCTAGCCGCTTTTTGTGCCAATGGCAAACCATGCCCACCGCATCTTCTCGCCAAAGCATGCCAACCATGCTGTCGTTCAACACGCCATGCACAACGTTGGTTGCCAAAATAAAGGCCTGCAACAATCTACGACCATCTTTCTATCTAAGACGCAAATCTTAGCGAGAGTCCCAAGGTTACCAGAGACAACGCATGGTAACCTTTAAAAACCCTAGCTTGGTCACGATCCTAGCTTAAAGGTCAAGGCCAAACCCTTGCCCTAGCCATCTAGCCGCACCATGCGCCCCATGGCATGCCCTGGCCCCGCCATGCCAAGCCAAACCATTCACGCCAAACCTTTGGCCCCACATGCCAGTTTCAAACCGCACCTGCCTTGTCCCTAGCCATGCTAGCCGCACCATGCGCCCATGGCATGCCCATACCTCGCCATGCCAATCTCAAACCATTCACGCCAAACCCCAGCCCCACATGCCAAACCAAACCGCACCTTGCCTTGGCCCTAGCCATGCTAGACGCACCATGCGCCCATGGAATGC
The DNA here is from genome assembly GCA_023531295.1 of Papaver armeniacum. Lineage (NCBI taxonomy): Eukaryota > Viridiplantae > Streptophyta > Magnoliopsida > Ranunculales > Papaveraceae > Papaver > Papaver armeniacum. The sequence goes on from JAJJWW010017325.1 coordinate 9,609, forward strand.
CCTTGGCCCCGCCATGCCAAGCCAAACCATTCACGCCAAACCCTTGGACCCACATGCCAAGCCAAACCGCACCTTGGCACGAAATCACTACCTAATACTAATATTTTTTTCTCTAATGCTTATGTGCTCAACTGTCCTGCAGGAGGACACAATACAAATGTACCTAGAGGTGAACTCTAAACAGTCTACTGCATTGCATTGTATGTTTGTTGAGGAATATTAGCGAAGCCACAGATTCCTATGCCCCTGCATAAGGTGACACAAAGTGGAATTAAGGGCGACATTGAAGGAGGGAATCCAAAATCTGAGCAAATGTAAGAAAAACAAAGTTGTAAGTTCTTGCACTTACATTTGCCCTACCTTTTGTTTCCCCTCCTTCAATGTAATTTCTAGCTCTCTTACATTTGCTCAGATTTTGGATTCCCTCAAACGAGAAACAAGTTTAGTTGAAGGTGAGCAAAAAAGAAACAATTTTTGTTAAGGTGAGTGAAAAATCCAGCTTCAGTTTCTCCAAACGTTGTAATGAGAGGAAAGCAGAAAAAAAAAAAGTGGATTACCTTTTGTTTCAAACATGGTTTGATTCCTCAGTGACCAGTAGCTAAAGTTTTTTTTAGGGGCCGGTAAGGTACGCAAGTGACTTGATCAGAGAAAGGTGAAGAAATAATCTTTGAATCATTGTTTTAAAGCCAAGTCTGATGGTGTGTAAATTCAACTCTCAAGTTTCTTAATTTGTTAAAATTGTTAAAATCTCCCAGTGTGACCTTGAATTCACACTCCATGAGCGAAAACACGACCAAAAATGGTTCCTTGTGATTCAAAATCAGTTGGCCGCCATAACATTGGTATAAGACTAATAAGAACTGTAAATTCCATTATGGTTGCAGCAGTTGTCATTGCGGCCTAAAATTTTTGCATTCGACCCCCCTTGTTAAGTCTGTAACTCAAAACTTAACAAGAGACCTAAAATTTATTGCATCTTCAGCGAAATCTCCCATTGCGACCTTCTCCATAATTTCTCTTTCAACACAAACGTGAATATAAAATTTGTCTCGTCAAAACCTATTGTTATCACTGAAACTTGAAATATGTCCATGATGAAAGACTGTGCAAAAATAAAATAAAAATGACAATGCTCCACAAAACACTGGTAATGTAACACAAAAGTGTAAATAACTTTTTTACTCCTTTGTGTATTTACCCTAGTATTTAAAGGTCTGTGTTAGGGGCCTTTTAGGGTTCATTACCCTTATTCTACTCTTAGATTTTTTTGTTATCCTCCCTCTCAAAACCCTCCGCCGCCACAAATCGCCATGGCATCTGACGTTGACGATCAACACCAGCAATAACAAGATCAGCATGATGATATCTCCTCTCAATTTCAAACGTAAGTAGTATAGGTTATCCCTTTTCATTTCACTTTTTTCCTTTAATCAAAATCGTTTTATTTTCCTCACTATTTTCTCACTCAATGATTCTTATGAAAGTTTTTTTATGGAAATAAGGGTGATGATGAGTTATATGAGATGGTTGATCGCGATCAAGTCAGATCTCATCGTCGTCCTTCAACTTCACTTAATGCTTCGTAGTCAACTTTAAATGTTTAGATATCCGTATGAATGTCTAATAAGATGATGAAAATGTTTGGATCTAGAATTGGGAGATAAATTTGACAATTGAGAGGCAGATTTGGTAAGCTTTGTAAGTGATTCTTGAATTTTACTGGATTTCTTTAAGACATTTCAACATTTCAACATTTCAACATTTTAAGACATTTTATTGTTCATGTGAATCTAGTATTTGTCAATTTCTTTGATTTCAATTATGTTGGCCTGGCATACAGGTGTGTGGTTTGCTTCTAGCAGCTTGAGAAAGATTTTCCAACAAGAATGGGTGTATTATATGGAGTACTGAACTCTTCAGCTATCGGAGTGAGTCCAGAATTCCAAATCTACTGAAAGTATTGGAAACAAGAACGGACCATGGATTCTGTTCTCTTGATTCAATTGCAATGCTAATGTGCTTAGAAACTTTGTCTTCATCAGAATCTTCGCCTCTTGGTTTCCCCTTCATGTAAGTTTAATTAGTATTCTTGTTCCCTTTCATGAGCTAGAATTAAAGATGTTATAGCAGAATAAACAATAACTGTGGATCTAAAAGACTTGTTCTGGTGTCATATTTGTGAAATGTAGGTACATATCTTGAAAGAGGCTCCCAAAAGAACAGGTTGAGACTTCATCCCGAAATTAAAAAGCTACGAAGAATCAAATTTCATGACTAGTGGTGAGTTTTATATCTTTTGGATGACTGTCTATGAATCAGATAAATTTTTTGAATGTGGTGATGGTAGAACATAAGATTGGTTAAGATGTACAATCCAACATGAGACTTTGATTTGTTGTCTACTTGTTGAATAATGTGGTGGCTAATGAGTGTTGTGCTGCTGTCAGGCAAACAAACGATAGTTGGTTGTTAATTTTTTACAGTATATACCTATGAGGAAGAATGGTGACAGCTTACAAGTTTAGCATGTAATCTGTCACACCCCTCTGAAAATCGTTATAAGTTGAATGTATGGATGTTGCTGATATAGCAAGTAACTAGTAAATAATCGTTGCTCTGTAAATGAAGGATGCATAAACTGCTTTAGTTGTTCTTAGAATGAATATTTGAAGTAATCAATTAGCCACTGAAAGATGGATTAGGTATTCATACTGAGATATGCTCGATCCTTTTAAATCATCTTATGGTTACTGTAAGAATCCTTAGAGGTGTACTTCAAGCTATTGATAAACTACGAAGAAAATTTTTGTGGAAAATAGAAAGGGTCAACCTAAAATGCCTGCCAATGGGTCGGTAAAATTTGTCTGCCTCACTGCCTGTAGAGGCAGGTGATTCCAGAACTTGTCTTTCCTTGCTAAAACTGCATGAAGGATACTTATGAATCCCTGCAGTTGGTTCTTTATTAGAGTAGAGAAATTGTCAAGGCTGGTTTGAGGTGGTGTGTAGGCAATGGTGATGACATCAACGTCTGGGATGCTAATGGAGATATTCCTGCACCTTTTAGTTCTTTAGTCAAAGATCTTATAGATCGACATACTGGTTCCTGGAATTTTGTGAGCATTTCCGGTTTTGTTTTTTCAGAGCTGCTAAACAAGTTCAAAGCTATCCCTAATAGTTATATTAGGTGGATATCTTGAAAAGCAAGTTTGACGGAGGAGAAAATTGGTGATGTTTTTATCAAATCAGGCTACAATATTCTTTAAAGACAATTTTAATTGTGCTTAGATTCAGCAAAATGGGGGAGCTTTGGCATCTCAGATGCCCTTCTCATATGTGTTGGTTATAGAAACATTGAGGAGAGAGGTTTAGATATCCTGATTCTTTCCCACTAGGTCTCACCAATGTGCAGAGTCATTAGATCACCTCTTCTTAGAATGTTCTGTAGTTTGTCAGCTTTGGTTACCATCTCTGCATTATTCGTTTTATATTTAGATTTCCATGAACATATACCATTAGCAGAAGTTTAACATTGAGTCAGTTTTGTATGGGGCATTCAGTAAAGCTGCTTAATTTAGGTCTGTCACAGATTCCAGCTCCCATTTAAACCAATTGTTAAATATGTTGGATGGATTTTTGCACCTGCAGGTTATGTTAAATTGAATTCTGATAGAGTAGCCACTTCTGATCATCTTGCAGGTACAGGTCGAATACTTCAACCAGATAACGGTACTTCCATACAGCATTTTGCAAAACACAGTTTGCATAACGGCAGCAACACCACAGAATTATGGGCCACTAAAGAAGTTTGAAGAGGCTTCAGTTGTCAACCACTTGATGTATATTATCATTCTTGTAAATTGGTGAGACCTAGTGGGAAAGATATAGTTGATTGGCTCATCTCCTTCTGTTAGTCATCGATGATTTGCCTCGTGACCCATATTGTCTATGATCTGTCTACAGTCTGATCCGAACACTGTCTAATAACCCTAAAATTACACTATGATTCAAATTCTACACCTCATCTAAGTATGTCACTGTAAGCCTGCAACTCAAATTCTATACCTATACTAGAGACTTACAATTTGTTAAAATCTCCCAGTGTGACCTTGAATTCACTTCATGACCTTCAACGCGACCATAAGTGGCTCCTTGTGATCCAAATCTGCAGGGCACCATAACTGTGCCATTGTGCTCCAGAATTTTGCCATATATATGTGTATCCGGAATCATGTCAAGACCGAAACTATACTCCCTCATTTGAGAATATCGGGTGATGTAACCAAAGTGTAAATACATACTCTTTTTCATTCATTGTGAATTTACCCTAGTATTTAAAGGTTTGTGGGTAGGGCTCATTACCCTAATTCTCAGTTTCCTACTGCCTCCACCCTCTCCTTCTCGTCTTTTCTCAAAAACCACCGCCGCCGCCACAAACCAAGATGGCATCTGATGTTGACAATCATCATCAACAACAACAACAACAAGATTAGCACAGCACAATGATTTCTCCTCTCAAACATAAGCAGTCGCTTACGTGTCTGAAAAGCTGTGTTCCCTCAGTCGCTGTATCTTTTTTCCAGCAGGTAAGTTCAATTTACTCGTTTCTATTTGCACTCACTAACTCTAACCCTTTCATTCCCAAGTTGTTTTTTTTTTTTAATGATTCTAATGTGCTGATTTCATATCTATCAAATGCAGAATCAGGTGATCTGGAAGATCCCAAATGGTTGCAGATAACCCTGAAATGGTGAGTTTCATATCAATCCTTTCATTCCCTAGTTTTAGTTTTTTTTTTTAATGGAATGTGCTGATTTCATATCTATCAAATGCCGAATCTATGTGTTCAGGAAAATGCCAAATGAATAGACATAACATTGAAATGGTGAGTTTCATATCAATGATGAAACTGTTTGGATCTGGTAGATGATAATAAGATTAGATAAAAATATGTATCCATAGAATGAATTTTTGAAGCAATCCTTTTGATACTAGGTGGATTTTAACATCATAACATGTCATTCTTGTATTCCTGAATTTTTCATTAAGTACACCTAAGAGATTATTGTTGATGTGAAACTAGTGAGTTGTCAATTTCTTTGATTTGAATGTTGTTGGCTTATCATACAATTACAGGGTGTGGTTTGCTACTAGATAGCGGGTAGCTTAATAAATATCACTGGAGCAAGGGTTTTCTGCAATTAGAGGTGGTAAGCTCCTGGCAGAAATATCATAGGAACAAGGGTGGAATGAAGTTAGTGGGGCTAGCTACGCAGTACACGGAACACTCAACTCTTCAGTTATCGGGTTAATCTTTATGGAGAACGGCCAATTTAATACAAGTATTGGAAGCAGGAACAGACCTGATATCAAGTAGGTTGCCTAAATGTTTAGTGCGTATAGTTGGTTACAGCTCTTGTTGGTTCTACTGTTGTGTTTGTGATTGATTTCAATTATTTTTGGTGTTGTTGGTTCTTTTTCTGCTTCCCAGATGTCAGTTCTGCAGATAATAGATAACATTCTTTATGAAAGGATGACTGAGCTCAACAGATTTTTACAGACACAGCTTATCAGATGTAACCTTATCAGATGTAATCATATATCAACATCTTAATGAATCAAATCTGATTTGCATCGGGTTGACAGTTGAGGAGATACAAAACCCAATACCAGATTGTATTATGGTAATCTAGAGCTAGGTTAATTTTTTTTTCTCTTTTCTCTTCTACAAGGTGATCAATCATGGCACTTGATGATGAAACCCAAACCTGATCCTTCTTCAAATAATTCTTCACCCAAGATGGATTCAAACACATCAAGAAAGTTCAGTTTATCTCCATCATCTCCCTATTATGTGTATCCGGCTGACAACCCTACAACTGTTATCTTCACACCCCTTCTCACCAGTGAAAACTATTGCATCTGGGAAAGAGGAGTCACAAAAGCCCTAAGTGCTAAGTCTAAACTCGGCTACATCGATGGATCAATCAAAAACCAGAAGATCCAGTGATCTCCTCCATTGGACTCGTGCGGACGACCAGTTGGTATTGGGTTCTGGTGTGGACCCGATGTCCAGATCTAGTGTCGGCCTTTCCCTCTTCAAGGGCTCGATGGTTGGAAAATCAAACACCGGTTCTCTCATAAAAACGCACCTAAGTTATTTTCCAGAAGCAAGTCAATCTTCTCAAGCGAGGAAACCCTAAGTGTAGCTATCTATTTCACTCACTTGAAAACTCTCAAGGATCGGCTAGATTCCTTAAGACCTTTGCTACCATGCATCTGCCCGGTCTGGGAAGGACTTTGTTGATCACCACAATCAAGATCGTTCTATGTAGTTCCTTCAAGGATTGCATGATCGATTCTCATCCCTTACCAATCAATGTTTGTTGATGGAACCAATGCCATCTATTTGCTAAGCTCTATAGTCTTATACGCCGGGAGGAAGAGCAACAAGGTATAAACTCCTCCTCTATCCCTCGGGTTGATTCCGCTACGTTGAATGTTTTCTCATGACGATTCATATAGATCTCGTGAGCCTTCTTCACACAACCCCGGCAATGGAAATAACAACGACAAAGCGCCTCGTCCATTCGCGTGATCAACTTGCTCCTAAACATGGTCATACTCGTCGGACCCTCTTTGGAAGTTGAATGGATATCCAAGTAATCCACCAAAGTCGAAGGAAAACCAAGCACCCTCTATGATCTGCTACATTTGCTCCTGCTATGCACGTGACTGACCCTATTCCAGCAGCTCCAGCTATTTCCCTTTTTGATAGTATGCTGCTTTGATGTTATTTTGCCAGGCGACAATGTTGGACCCAACATAGCATCGTATGCCAACCAAGCTGTATGATTCTCTCATGTGCTTCCCTTACTTGGATTATTTACGGTGGCGCTACACATCACATTTGTTATAGCTTATCTGTTTCACAACTTACATTGTCATGAACCTATAATGGTTCAAGTTGCACGATGGCTCTAACATCTCAAATGACACATACTGGGATTGTTAAACTCTCTCCAACTATTACGTTGCTCAATGTATTTTACATTCCAAGTTTCAAATTCAACTTGATTTGTTCGGTCAGCTTACAAGCTTGACAAGCTCTTTGTATTACCTTCTCACATGAGTCTTGTGTCTTCTAGGACCTTTACACAAGAATGGAGATTGGATGGAGTAAGCGAATTGCTGGCCTCTACCATTTCACTTTTCAGCCATCTATTTCTTCTCTAGCTGCAAATAAGCCATTCGACAAATGGCATTGTCGTCTAGGCCATCCACATGTGGATTGTTTTAATTTTTAGCTCGAAATTTTGCTTACATTAGTTCTTCGTTTAAGCACTTGTGTGATGTATTCCCTCGGGCCAAACAATCTTGCGTGAAATTTAATAAAAGTGTTTCTTTATCTAAACGTCATTTGCAATTGGTTCATGCTTTGACATTTGGGGACCATTTTCTCGCATCTTTAACTAATGCAAAGTATTTTCTCACCATAGTAGATGACTATTCCCGCTGTACTTGGGTGTTTTTGATGCAAGTCAAATCCGAAACTTTAAAGTTTCTCAAATATTTCTTTTCTTTTGTTGTCAAACAATTTGGACACAAAATCACCAGAATCTCCTCTGGTATCAATACATTACTTATTCCACAACTTCAGACCTTTAGGTCTGACAATGGCTCAGAGTTCAAATCCAATGCTCTTCAATCTTGGTTCCATGAACATGGGATTTTACATCAAATGAGTTGTGTCTATACTCCACAACAAACTAACATTATTGAAAGAAAGCATCACCATTTACTCAATGTGGCACGTGCCTTAAGATTTCAAGCAAATCTGCCTATTCAATTATGGGGTGAATGCATATTAGCTGCGACATATCTCATCAATAAACTTCCTACACCAGTTTTATCCAATAAATCTCCGCATGAAGTTCTTTTAAATGCTCCTCCTGATTACTCTTCTCTACGAGTCTTAGGATGTTTATGTTTTGGTAGGAATCCTAGACCCATTCACAAATTTGATCAACTTGCCAAGACGGGCATCTTCATTGGCTATCCTTATGGCAAAAAGGTTACACAATTTATGATCTCGAACCCAAAACAACATATGTTTCCCGAGATGTGGTATTTCATGAGAATTTTTTCCCTTTTAATGACTTATCTACGTCTCTCCCTAAGTCAGTATCTATGTCAGACATTCCCTCTGACTATACCAAGTATGATTCCATACTTGATTTCCCAAGTTTCCGTGGTGATACTTATCACCCTGATTCATCTTCTTCTTGTCCAATGAATCATACTGGACAATCGAATCCTGCAATACTTGTTGATATTTCCGTTGCAGCACTCCCTGACATTCAAAGTGATCCACAGGGTACCTTGTCTTCAGGACAATCCCCATTCTCTGACATCAATTTTCCATCTCGGTCTGTCATACCATATTCTCCAGTGTTGTGCCTCAGTCAGAATAAAAACTCACCACCGCCACAAATAACTATGGCTTGTGAACGTTGATGATCAACAACAGAAACAACAAGATCATCATGATGATATCTCCTCTCAAAAAGTAAATAATATTTCTTACCCCTTTCCTTTTTTTTTTTTTTTAGTTTAATAATATTTTGTTTATTTATTTAAAATTTTAATTTTATTTTTCCTTGAATTTTAAATTTAGTTTAATTGATTTTTTTTTTTCTCAACATTCCTCTGAAAAGTACTTTTTTATTTTTTTTAGAAATAAGAGGTGCTGAGATGTGTCAATAAAGCTTCTCAGTTACATAATGAATTTTTGAAGCAATCATTTAAAATATAAGAGATAGATTTGAAGGTAAACTTTGTAACATGTGATTCTTGAATTTCTTTAAGTTCATTTTAATGTTGACATCTTTTTGATGTTAAACTAGTGAGTTGTCAATTTCTTTGATTTGAATGCTGTTGGCCTATCTTACAGGTGTGGTATGCTACAAGCAGCTTGAGAAAGATTTTTGAACAAGAATGAGTGCAATTAGTGGCGTTGGATACACATCATATGGAATACTGAACTCTTCGTATATTGCGGTGTGTCTGTATCAAGAACTGCCGATCTACTAAAAGTTTTGGAAGCAGGAGCAGACCATGGTTCTTTTCTCTTGATTCAATTGCAATGCTAATGTGCTCAGAAACTTTGTCATCATCAATTTCTTATGCCTCTTGTTATTCCCTTAGTGTAAGTTTAATATTCTTTTTCCTTTTCATGAGCTAGATTTAAAGATGTCAAAGCAGAATAAAAAATAATTGTGGATCTAAAAGGCTTGTTCTGATTTCTTATTTGTCAAATACAGGTACATATCTTGAAAGAGGCTCCCAAAAGAGCAGGTTGAGACTTCATCTCAGATTTCATGACTAGTGGTGAGTTTTCTATCCTTCTGATGATTGTCTATGAATTAGATAAAACTTTCTGAATGTGGTAGATGGTAGAACATATACAATCCAACATGAGACTTGACCTGTCTTTCCTTGCTAAAACTGCATGAAGGATACTTATGAATCCTCACTCATAGTGCAGTTGGTTCTTTTTGGGACTGTGACTCGCCAACTAAATCCTTACAGTGCTGGAAAGGTAGATAAATTGTCAATAGGCAATGGTGACATGAACATTTGGAATGGGTATCTAGATTATCACTTAAATATTTAGTTGATGGAGATATTACCCCAGTCCAGCATCTTGAATTGAGAGCATTTCCGATTTTGTTTCTTCATATGAGCTACTAAAAAAGATCAAAGCTGTCGTTATTAGTTGTATAGGTGGTTGTCCTGATAAGCAAGTTTGGCCCGAGGACAAAATTGGTGATGTTACTATCAAATAAGCCTATATTCTTCTTTGTAAACAGAATTTTAATTATGTTGCAGATTCAGCAAAATGGAGGGAGCTTTGAATACCTTTCTCATATGTGTTGGTTAGAGAAACATTGAGGAAGAGAGGTTTAGATATCCCTGATTCTTGCCCACTACTTGCCTCCAGTATGCAGAATTATTGTATCACCTCTTCTTAGTTTGTCAGCTTTGTGATAAGGTCACTACAGAATGGAGGTTTACCATCCCCTCGACCCATCTTAATGTAGACTGGTTTGTACTGTGAAAACAATTGAAGCCTTTTCCAACTACATTGTACCTTTTATATCATGGTTTACTTGGATCTCCATGAACTTATATGCCATTAGCAGCAGTTTAAGATCGAGTCAATTTTGCATCAGGCTACCGAATTTTAAATATGTTGGATGGATTTTAGTTTCCACGTGCAGGTTATGTTAAATTGAATACTGATCGAGTAGCCACTTCCGATCATCTTGCAGGTACAGGTCGAATACTTCAATCAGATAACAGTACTTTCATTGCATTGCAGGCTTGCAGCAACAAGACAGAATTATGGGCCACTAAAGAAGTTTGCAGAGGCTTCAAGTTGTCTGACTTAATGTATATTACTATCAGTCTTGTAAATGGATTCTGTGACGTGCCTTGGTTTTTCTTTCTCTTTCTGAAAGATATTGTTTATTAGGCTCATGCATCTCCTTCTGTTAGTCATCGATGATTTTCCTCATAACCTATATTTCTATGACATTTCTACAGTATTTATCCAAACACTGTCTAATGACCCTAAAATTACACTACCCAAATTCTACACCTCATCTAAATATATCACTGTAAGTCTGCCACTCAAATATATCAACGCGACCATAAGTGTGCTCTAGAATTTTGTAACCGAAATATGTCGTCCATGATCCAAAATTATTCCAAGAAAACCAAAAAAATGCTCCCCATTTGAGAATACAGGCGATGTAACGTAGGTGTAAATATATTTTATATTTTTCACTTGTTTGTGAATTTACCCCTAGTATTTAAAGGTGTTGTAGGGGCTCATTACCCTAATTCTCAATTTCATCCTGCCTTCACCCTCTCCCTCTTTTCTTTTCTCAAAAACAACCGCCGCCTCCGCCACACATCAAGATGGCATCTGATGTTGATGATCAAGAACAACAACAACAAGATCAGCATAACGATTTCTCCTCTCAAACATAAATTGTCGTTGAAATGCCTGAAAAGTTGGGTTTCATCGATAAGCTTTCAGAAGTTAACCCCATCTGTATCATCTTGGGATCTTTAGCGGTCGCGCTTACAGCAGGTAGGTTTGGTTTACTTATTTCAGTCTCTAACTCTTTAATTCCCTAGTTGTAGTTTTTTTTTTTTTTAAAGATTCTAATGTGCTGATTTCAAATGCAGAATCTAGCTGATCTAAAAGATGCAAAAGGATGGGAGGTAACCCTGAAATGGTGAGTTTTGTATCTGGTAGATGATAATAAGATAAGATATAAGAATGAATTTTTGAAACAATCATTTAACAGTAGATTTAGGAATAGATCATGTGATTCTTTAATTTTCCTGAATTTTTTGAACATTTCAAGACATCTTACTGTAGATCTGAATGTTGTTGGCCGGTCATACACAGCTTACGAAATGCCATTGGAACAAGGGTGGAATGAAGTTAGTGGTGCTATTGGAAGGAACAACGCATGGATTCTCTTCTATTGGTTCAATTGCAATGCTAATGTGCTCACAAAATTTGTCTTCATGAAATTCTATCCTTCATGTAAGTTCATCAATACTCTTGTTCCTTTTTATGAGCTAGACAGATGTTAGAGCAGAATAAAAGATAACTGTGGATCTAAAAGACTTGTTCTTATTTTCTATTTGTCAATAAATGCAGGTACATATCTTGAAAGATGCTTCCGGAAAGAACAGGTTGAGACTTCATCCCAAAATTAAAAAGGCTACAGAGAATCAAATTTCATGACTAGTGGTGAGTGAATTTTACATCTTTATGATTGTCTAAGACTTTTTGAATGAGGTGAACTCTAATAATTTTGTGGTCAATTTTCCTGCAGGATTGGACAATACAAATGTACCTTAGAGGTGAACTCTAAACAGTCTACTATTGATGTACTTTTGGTTAAAAACATCAAGTGAAGTCACAAATCGCTATGCGCATAACATGACAGAAAGTGGAAATAAGGATGACACTGAAGAAGGGCATCCAAAGATTGGGCAAATGTATAAGCAAAACAAATTTATAATTTCTTTCACTTAAATTTGCGTAGCCTTTTGTTTTCTCTCCTTCAATGTAACTTCTTCCACTTACATTTGCTCTATTTTTGGATTCCCTTAGTGGAAGGTAAGTGAAAGTCCTGCTTGAAAATTTTCACATTGTGACCAAGAAGGCAGAAAGAAAAAAGTGTATTACCTTTTGTTTCTTGTTTTACATATCATATGGTGAACTTCTATAATGAAGCTTGGTTACTTGTTTCACCTGAGCTGAAGGATCCTAACTATGGCAAATTCCACACTTGTGAATTTGAAAGAGGAATTAAACAAACCCCTTTATCGAACTATCTAAGGTTAGTTTTGTTGAATTTGAATCATGGGTATGGATTTGAATATTGTATTTGGTGTGCATAATAGGTAAGGGAAATGCCAGCATTATTTGAATTCAAAGAGGAATTATCAAGCTGCAAACATAATACTGTTACCATCATTTAATTCACAAGCACATTTTGGTAAGTAAATTGATTAAGTTTCAGATGGTAAAGTATAAGCACCACCAAATAGTTTGCAAAGTAGCATTTCCCGTGCTCACTACCTCTAAGAGTACATAAGCCAAGATCCGTAGATGCACAAACAACTATCCAGCCCATCAAAACCGAAACTCACCGAGTTGTGCTCTTTATGGGATCCTCCGAGACTCTGATTCCGATAATTGGTTAGTCTCCAAGTTAAAGTTTTCCACTCGACTCCCTCATCTAAATGACCGGTTGCTTTCAAAGAATAAAAATAAACTTCTGCACTGAATGCCATTTCTGCAAATAAAACATATGCCTGTGTAATTAAAACCAAAGGACTACAGTATATATATTTACGCAAATATACACTTTTTACATGGACATTGTTTGTAATAACAGGCCATGATTATCATGGCAAAGAAAAAGACCCTGGTGCCATGATGAGAGCTAGCTGCTGCTGTTTGAAACATAATGCAAAACACGTCTTATTAGATGTCTTTACAGGATTTGGTGCGTCTTCTTCTGATTTGAAAACTAATTACGTTCAATCTCTATAGACTATGTGATATGTCTACTGATTCGAACACTAACCAAGAACCCTATAATTACACCGTGACTCAAAATCTACACCTTATTCAACTATGTCATTGTAATTCTGCAAATCTGTGATCCAATATCCACCAAGAGACCTGCAACTTATTGTACCTTGACCTTGAGCTGAAACCTCCCAGTTTGACCTTAAACTCACTTCACGATAAAAAACACGCCCTGTGATCCTAAACTAGTAGCGTCACTATAAGAAGCTACCTGTGATCCAAGATCAGTAGCGTCACCATATATATTCCATTGTTTTCCAGAAATCGCCATATGACACGGAAGAAGCCAAATTGGGGGATAAAAAAAAAAAGCAATCGGGGATATAGGAAAAGGACAAAACCGGATCCAAATATCAATTCGGGGTCACCCCTTATCTAAGTATTTTACGTAATACCTAATCTATCCCTCACTAATCGGGATTAGTGATTAATAATAATTAATAAAATCATGAGATTTTTATAAATGATTAGTGTGTGTTTTATTTGATTTTGGGTGAGTGAGGTGAGAGTAGAAGGAGAAAAAGTATTTGAGAAGGAACTTTTTGGGGAAAATGGAGGATGATTGTGAAGAGAGGATTCTTTCTTCTTTGAAACTTTAGCTCAACTACAACAAGGATCATATCTAGAATCTTGACTAACGACAACAACTCACAATTGCAACTCTTTGTTGAGCCAACTCCCTTAAATGATGATTTTTGAGTATGGAGAGTTTCTTGAAGAACCAACGGATCCAAGTGCGAAGGTAGTTCGCACTTAACCACATTGCCATTGGTGTCGTGGAATACCCTAGTGCCCAAGATGTATAACGAGGTAGCAAACGACCGGTATAACGAATTTGTTTAGGCTCCCATCCATCCTCCAAACTTCTTTTCTTTGTGTTTTCAAAATTCTTCTTAAGTAGTGTCAACTTGATTGTCTTTGTCTTACCAGACGTGGATTCATAAAATCTCTCCACAGAAGTTTTATAGTCCCAACCAAACAGCTTGTTAGTCAGACCGTGCAACAACGACCATTTTAGGTCCAGAGACTCAACTCCTTCTGCAATTGATTTTCCGATAAAATTCAAGCCTAGAATGTTATGAGCATCTTTGGGTATGAAAGTCATCTCCCCAAAGGAAAGTGCATGGTATCGGTTTCACCATGATACCTTTCGATGAAGCAATTGTGATATGAAGAATCAAGCTTCACATAATTTTCAACCAAATCATATAGACCAGAATCCTTTACTATTGTTTGGACCTCTTCACATTCTCGGACAAATCCCAACTATCCAGCGGCTTGGTTTTCAGCAAACACGCACAACCTTCTTAGGATCCTACAATTAGGAGGGACAATACAATTAAGAGATTTTACATAAATACACAAGCAATACATATGTACAAGATAGAAAATGCTTACATAGGTTTGATAGATAGTACGAGCCCACAGTGCTTGTATCCAAATAGTGTTTTTGGTTCGGAGCTTCGCCCCAAATTCTACCACGTTCAAGGTCAGGTATCATGTCATCAATGTGAGGAAGGTGAGAACCACTGAACTTTTACTTTGACGTTACCCCTTCTTGCCATTGCCTTGTGTTGGTTGTTGACTTGGCCCACCAACTTCGCTTTGGCTTGCTAATTGACTTGGAGGAACCTCATTACCTTCATCCTCAATTTCCTCTTCATCTTGCTCAACTTGATCATCGTGCTCACGGGACTAAAGTCGCCACCGGTCACCACCACTCTCCCAAACTATCCCTCTTATACCAGCCCCCAAACGAATCTTACGACCTTCATCTTTCCCTCGAGGAGGCAGACCGAGGAGTGTCAAGAGTCCGTCCTCCTTCTTCTTAGTGACAACATCTTTATTTTTTCTTTTGTTGGCTTCCTTTGCTTTTGACCTATATCGTAAGCACACGGACAGCAATGAATATAATAAAACTCACCTTCGATTTTAGTATAAGCAATGACTACCTTAAACTAAACCATGCCTAGGTTTAATGTTAAAATCGTACACATTGACTATCGGCAGTCTTCGGTACCAACTACCGGCATATAAATGCAACCTAAAATCTATGCCTAAAATTATTATTGACATTTTCTGTATGTTTTAAGTCCACTATCGGCATTCTCGAATTATTACAAAAGCATGCAGGTACCTATGCATGTGACATACAATGAAACAAAATCTATCTTAAGTCTTGGTTACAAATTCATAAACTCTCCTATATGTTTTAAGTCCACTACCGGCATACACGAATTATTATCAAACACTTTATCGGTACTAAAACCGACCTTTGTATTCATCCTAGATTGAATGCGGTAAAGAAAATTCAGTTTCAGTTGTCTGGGGTTGAAAACCTTTGTATTCATCATAGATTGAATCTTAGGAACACAAAATCGAATTTGTATTCATACGAATTTCAATGCGGTACTCTCTGAAACTCAAGCTGTTTGATTTAGGTTTCGCGATTCTAACCTAAACCCATTGTCATAGATTGATTGAAACACCTACAAAGTAGTTTAAAATCACTTACCTTCTCACCGAAGCCATATTTACGAGTAGTTGATTGTCGAGAACGTTGCTTCGTCGTCCTCTTGCTCTTGAGCAATCTTAGAAATTCTTTCACTCGCCTATTTTGTTGAGCAATCGATGATGTTGAGTTCGATTGGGCATTTGATTTCTTTCGTGGAGGCATTGTTTATGATTCGGGTTGGTTAATCGGCGAAGAAATTTTTTTGATTCGACGATTAATCGACGAAGAAACGGATGAAGAACGATGAATTTTTTTTTCGAACCTAGTCCTAGGACGGTCTTAGGAACTGATTTGGGGAGAATGGGGGATATGTTTTGGTTTTTAGATTTTTAGTTTTAGTAGAAAGGGTAGTATGGTCTTTTCATAATGTTTTTTAATTAATCAAAGGGTATTTTAGTATTTGCATACCCAAAAATCACCCCTTAGCACACACCATGGGTTGGGGAAAGTAATCTATATTCCCCAATTGCTTTTTTTATCCCCCAATTTCGCGTTCTTCTGGAAAACAATTTCTGTTTAAATTCAGTGCTCAACAATTTCTCTTTTAACATGAAATGATAATATAAACTTTGCCTCGTAATTCAAAACCTACTGCACAAGCGACTACAATTTATCACTGTAACCTGAAATATGTCCATGATGAAAAATTGTGCAAAAAAAAAAAAAAAATGCTCCACAATGATGTAACAGAAGTGTAAATAACGTTTTCACTTATTTGTGCATTTACAACCCTAGTATTTAAAGGTCTGTGTTAGGGGACTTAGGGTTCATGACCCTTATTCTACTGCCTCTCCCTCTCTTCCTCTCTTATCCGCCGGCGTCCCAAAACCCTCGGCCGCCACAAATCGCCATGGCATTTGACATTGATGATCAACAAAAGTAACAGCAAGATCAGCATGATGTTGTTTGCTCTCAAATTGTAAGTAGTATTTATTACCTCTTCCATTTTTTTTTATTTTTTATTTTTTTAAAATTTACTTAAAATTTCTAGTTCATTCATTCTGAAATTTTTATTAATATTTCTTGATTGATAGAAATAAAGGTGAAGATGAGCTGCAAAAGAGCTTGATCAAGGCAGATCGCGGAGTCATCCTGCAACATCACTTAATTGTTCAGTAACTTGACCATCTATTTTCTTTCAGTTACTTGTTCATTTTTGTTCGTTGTTCCATTTATTCCCAAGTTGTATTCAGGGTTGATCCGATCTTCTTTAAAAGAAACGTAAAAAGTTAATGATTCTAATTTACTGATTTCATTTTTATCAAATGCAGTATGTAGATTCCATGAAAGTGGCTAAAAAGGAAGGAGTTGGCCAAGAAATGGTGAGATTCATATATGGCTGTCTAGTAATCAGACAACGAATTGGTGAGATGCATATCTTTAGAATAAATTTTTGAAGCAATCATTTTACAATTGAAAGATATAGTTGGTAGACTTTGTAACATGTGATTCTTGAATTTTCCTGAATCTCATTTAAGTATAAAAATTTCTGACATATGAATGTTTTTGGCCTATCATACAGGTGTGGTATGTTACGGGGAAAGTACCCCGATATATTTCACCAACACATGAGATCCAATGATGTTGTGAGGATGCTGGTATTGGACGGGTGTTTCATAGTAGAGCTACTGCTCCTTCACAATGAGTCCTTGGAGGTACGAAAATTCCTATTCGTTTGTTTCGATAGGCCATTAACTATACATAATTTTCAATTTCATGCCGATTGATTGATCATATGGTAACTTGCTAGGTTAGTGTTTATGAGTTGGGTTTTTTTTTTTTTTTTTTTTTTTTTTTTTTTTTTGAAGCATAGTATTGGTGTATAATAGAGAAGCTGAGCGACAGGCCTTTCTGTTATGCCACTAAATTATAAGATCTACCATTAGGAAGATGATTGATGAACGAACAAATCCCAGACCCCTCTTATTCACAAAGTGATCTTGAGTCCCTGATGTTTTTAAAATCAGTACTCAGTTGCCTTTTAGTTCTCTTGCTGTGTTCTACTTCTAGTCATGAGTTTGTCAGAATTTCTTTGGTCTCATCAATGTGCTTTTGGGTACTGGAGCTCGTTGAGCTTTTTATTTTAGATTGTTAGAAGTCAAGACTTGGAAGCATAACTATATCTTTTATTGCTTGTGTTGAAATAATGGCTTAGTCAATTCCGATGACCAGTAATTAGACTTTCTTAAGTTGATAAGTTTGCAAAAGTTGTATTTGTGAGTGTGTCTGTGTATTAGACTGACTCTGTACATGTTTTTTTTATTGATACCAGGCACACGTTGATGATCCCATCATTTTAAAAATTGAGAAATATATTAGGTAGATTTTATCATTTGATTCTTGTATTTTCTTTAAGATCATTGTTGATGTGAAAGTACTTAGTGAGTCGTCAATTTCTTTGATTTGAATGCTGTTGGCCTATCATACAGGGTGTGGTTTGCTACTAGATAGCTGGTAGCTTAATAAAATCACTGGAACAAGGGTTGTCTGCAATTAGTGGGGCTAGCTACGCACTACATGGGATTCTCAACTCTTCAGCTAGCTAGCGGACTGAGTCGTGTCTTTATCGAAAACTGCCAATCTACTAAAAGTATTAGAAGCAGGAACAGACCATGAGTTCTCTTCTCTTGATTCAATTGCAATGCTAGTGTGCTCAGATACTTTGTTATCATCAATTTCTCTCCTTCGTGTAAGTTTAATATTCTTGTTCCTTTTCATGAGCTAGAGTTTAAGTTGTTAGAGCAAAATAAAAAATAATTGTGGACCACTAAGACTTTTCTAATTTCATGTTTGTCAAATGCAGATATATATCTTGAAAGAGGCTTTCAAAAGAACAGGTTGAGACTTCATCGCAAAACTATAAGGCTACGAAGAATCATATCTCGCGACTAGTGGTCAGTTTTATACCCTTATGATTATCAAGTTAAACACTTTGAATGCGGTAAATGGTAGTCATAAGATCAGATTTATACCCTTATAAAAGATCTATTCACTTTTTTGGCGGTTTGTTAAAGTGCTCAAATTCTTTATGAAGAATCATGTGTTCACCTTGGCATGAAATCACTACCTAATGCTAATGTTTTTTCTCTAATGATTATGTGGTAAACTGACCTGCAGGAGGGCACAATACAAATGCACCCCTAGAGGTGACCTCGAAACAGTCGACTATGCTCCTGCATAAGGTGACACAAAGTGGAAATAAGGGCGACATTGAAAGAAGGAATCCAAAGATCGAGCAAATGTAAGCAAAACAAAGTTAGAATTGTTATGCTGCTGCATGAGGCTACACAAAGTTGAAATAAGGGCGACATCGAAAGACGGAATCCAAAGATTGGTGAGACGGTACTTTCATTGCAGAACACATTTTGCATTCTGGCAGAAACATGGCAGAATCATGGACCATTAAAGAAGTTATCGAAGGCTTCAATTTATCGAAGACTCTCTTATGTATATTATCAGTCTTGTAAAATGGGTTCTGTTCGGTGCCTTGGTTTTTCTTTCACTTTCTGAAAGATATTGTTGATCAGGCTCATGCATCTCCTTCTGTTAGTCATCGATGATTTTCCTCATGACCTATAATGTCTTATGATATGTCTACAGTCTAATGACCCTAAAATTACACTATGACTCAAATTCTACACCTCATCTGAGTATATTACTCTAAGTCTGCAACTCAAATTCTATACCATTTGTTAAAATCTCACCTTGAATTCACTTCATAAGCTAAAACACGAACATAAGAGGCTCCCTACTGATCCAAAATCAGTAGGCCATGGTACTCCAATATTTTGCAGTATGAATCATCTGTGTATTCGTGGACATGAAATGTATGCATAAATGTCGTCTCGTAATACTGCGACCAAAATCTATCTGTGAAACCCCAAATTGTGCCGGAAGAACATAAAAATACTCGGTAATGTAACCGGAGTGTAAATATATTTTATATTTTTCACTTCATTGTGAATTCACCCTAGTATTTAAAGGTTTGTGGGTGGGGATCATTACCCTAATTCTCAGTTTCTTCCTGCCTCCACCCTCTCTTTCCTCTGTTATCCGCCGCCGCCACAAACCATGGCATCTGATGTTTACGATCATCATCAACTACAACAAGATCAGATCAGCACAACGATTTCTCCTCTCAAACATAAGGTGCTGTTAAAGATTTTGAAAAGCTGAATTTCACCAATCAGTTTTCAGAACTTAACCCCATATGTATTTGTTTAACCTCATGTTCTGTAGCAGCCCCAGACGGTAAGTTCAATTTACTTGTTTCACTCACTTAACTCTAACCCTTTCCTTCCCTTGTTGTAGTTTTTTTTTTTAATGATTCTAATGTGCTGATTTCAATCTGATGAAACTGTCTGGATCTGGTAGATGATAATAGGATAAATGATGTATCCATAGAATGAATTTTGGAAGCAATCATTTTAAAGACTGAGAGATATATTAGGTAGATTTTAACATGTGATTTTGTATTCCTGAATTTTTTCTTTTAAGTACACTTTGAGATTATCGAATGTTGTTGTCATATCATACAGGGGTGGTATGCTGCTACCAGATTACGAAATATCATAGGAACAACGGTTGAATGAAGTTAGCGTGGCTAGCTCACGGAACACAACTCTTCAGCTATCGGGTTAGTCTGTATGGAGAACTGCCAATTTACTAAAAGTAAATTGGCAAATGCGAGTATTACGAGAGGCTTTCGAAAGAACAGGTTGAGAAAAATTAATCAGCAAAGAATCCGTCTTCAGTTTCTCCAAACAGTGTAAAAGTGAGGAAAGCTGAACAAAAAGTGGATTACCAGTATAATGAAGCTTTGTTACCTTGTACGTATTCATAAAAATGTCTCCAGAATAAATCCCATTTTCGAGTAATCTGTCTTGTCAGTTATATAAATCTCACCATCACCAACAAGCAGTTTCTTCGCGTTTATTTGTTTCAAAGGCTTAGTATTTGGTACATTATCAAAACCTTGGCTAATTTATTTGTATCAAAGGCTTTCCAGTATAGCCTTTGGTTTACATTTCAAATGGAAAAAGTGCTATCATAGATCATTTTTCGGGTTCTTTTATAAAAGTTCGGAAATCGAAATTGGACTGGCACGAGGCAAAGTTGGAATGCACATGGATCTTTCACCTGGTATGCTACCTCCACCACCACCACCACAACCACAACAACATGGTTTGATTCCTCAGTGTCTAGTAGCGAAAGGTTTTTAGGTTTTTTAGAGACCAGTAAGGTACACAAGTGACCAGAAAGAGAAAGATGAAGAAATAATCATTGTATTAAAGCCAAGTCTTTTGGTGTGTAAATTCAAGTTGCTTGAATTCACACTCTATTTGCGACCATAAATGGTTCCTTGTGATCCAGAAGCAGTAGGGCACCATAACTGAGCCATTGTGCTCCAATATTTTGCCATATGTGTAACCCGAAATATGTCTTTGATCCAAAATTGAGCCAAAAAAAACAAAAACAAAAAAAATGCTCCGCATCTGAGATGTAACCCAAGTGTAAATATATTTTATCTTGTTTGTGAACTTACCCTAGTATTTAAAGGGCTCATTACCCTAATTCTCGGTTTCATCCTGCCTCCACACTCTCCTTCTCTTCTTTTCTCAAAAAACACTGCCGCCGCCAAAAATCAAGATGGAATTTGATGTTTACGATCAAACATATGTTGTTGCTTAAGTTTCTGGAAAGCTGAACTTCCTTGATAAGTTTTCAGAACTTAACCCCATCTGTATCTCCTTAGCATCATGTTCCGCCGTCCCTCCAGCAGGTAAGTTCAATTTACTTATTTCTATTTGCACTCACTTAACTCTAACCCTTTCATTCCCAAGTTGTTTTTTTTTTTTTTTTTTTTTTTTTTTTTTTTTTTTTTAATGATTCGAATGTGCTGATTTAATATCTATCAAATGCAGAATCTAGGTGTTGTGGAAGATGACAAATGGATGGAGGTAACCCTGATATGGTGAGTTTCATATCAATCCAATGAATCTGTTTGGATTTGGTAGATATAATATTTATAAGAGAATGTAGGATAAAATATTTATCTATATAGTGAATTTTTGAAGCAATCATTTTAAAAATTGAGAGATATATTAGGTAGATTTTTTATCATGTGATTCTCGTATTTTCTTTAAGGTCATTGTTGATGTGAAACTAGTGAGGTGAACTCGAAACAGTTTTCTATGAAGAATTATCTGTTAACCTTGGTCAACTGTCCTGCAGGAGGGCAACAATACAAATGTACCTAGAAATGAACTCGAAATAGTCTACTATGCTCCTGCATAAGGTGACACAAAGTGGAAATAAGGGCGGCATTGAAAGAGCGAATCCAAAGATCGAGCAAATGTAAGCAAAACAAAGTTAGAATTTTGAAGATGATAATAAGATTAGATGATAACAAGATTAGATAAGATGTATCTTTAGAATGAATTTTGTAGCAATCATTTGACCATTGAGAGATATATTGCATAGGCTTTTTGTAACATGTGATTCTTGAATTTTCCTTAATTGATTTAAGTTCATTTCGACATTTGAAGATATCTTATTGTTGATGGCAAAGTAGTGAGTTGTCAATTTCTTTGATTTGGATGTTTTTTGGCCTGTCATACAGATGTGGTGTGCTACAAGCAGCTTGCGACAGATTTTTGAACAAGAATGAGTGCAATTAGTGGCATATTGGATACACATTATATTGAATACTGAACTCTTCAGAAGATGTGTACCCAAAGAATGAGTGCAATTGCGTTCAGGAGTGTGTCTGTATCAACAACTGCCAATCTACTAAAAGTATTGGAAGCAGGAACAGAGACTTTGTCTTCATCAAATTCTCCGCCTCTTGTTCTCTTCTTCAAGTAAGTTTAATATTCTTGTTCTTTTTCATGAGCTAGAAGAAATAAAGAGGCTTTTTGCAGAATAAAAAATGATTATGGATCTAACAGGTTTGTCGTGATTTCATATTTGTCAAATGCAGGTATTATGAACGAGGCTTTCAAAAGAACAGGTTAAGACTTGGCCATTGTAGATGGTGGTTTTCCCGCAAAACAAAAAGGCTACGAAGAATCAAATTTCATGACTAATGGTGAATTTCACCATCTCTATTACTACCCATCTTAATTTGGACTGGTTCTTACTGTCATTATTCCAACTGCATCATACCTTTTATATTATGGTTTACTTGGATCTCCATGAAGTTATATGCCATTAGCATCAGTTTTAAAACCAAGTAGTTTCAAAATAAACCAATTGTTAAATATGTTGTCTGTACTTCTCCACTTACAGGTTATGTTAAATTGAATACTGATGGAGTAGCCACTTCTGATCATCTTGCAGGTACAGGTCGAATACTTCAATCGGATAACAGTACTTTCATTGCATCATTTGCAAAACAAATTTTGCATAATGGCAGCAACATGGCAGAATTATGGCCCATTATAGAAGTTTTTTGAAGGCTTCAATTTTGTCGGTGACCATTGTGTATATTATTATCAGTCTTGTAAATGGGTTCTTTGAGGTGCCTTGGTTTTCTTTCACTTTCTGAAAGATATTGTTGATTAGCTCATCTCCTTCTGTTAGTCATCCATGATTTGCCACCGTCTAATGACCCTAAAATTACTCTATGACTCAAATTCTATACCTCATCTACGTATATGAATGTAAGTCAGCAAAGATATTGTTGATTAGCTCATCTCCTTCTGTGATGTGCCTTGGTTTTTCTTTCACTTTCTGAAAGATATTGTTGATTATTAGCTGATCTCCTTCTGTTAGTCATCGATGATTCACATTGTCTAATATGTCTACAGTCTGATCCAAACACTGTCTAATGACCCTAAAATAACAACTCATCCAAGTATATGAATTTGTTAAAATCTCCCAGCGAGACTAAAATACGACCATAAGCGGTTCCTTGTGATCCAAAGGCGGTAGGGCACCATAACATTCCATTGTGCTCTAGAATTTTGCAGTATGTGTAAACCGTGGTCCGTTTGATCCAAAAGTGTGCCAAGACAAAATGCTCCGCATTTGATTTTATATGTTTTTTCACTTGTCTGTGAACTTGCCCTAGTATTTAAAGGTTTGTTGTAGGGCTCATACCCTAATTATCAGTTTCATCCTGCCTCCAGCCTATCCCTCTCTTCTTTTCTCAAAAACCACTGCCGCCGCCGCCTCAAATCAAGATGGCATCTGATGTTGATGATCCACAACAGCAACAACAAGATCAGCACAATGATTTCTCCTCTCAAACATAGGCTGTGGCTGAAGTGTCTGTTAAGCTTGGTTTCATCAATCAATTTTCAGTACTTCTCCTATTACCCTTTTGTGTTCTATATTGCCTCCAGAAGGTGAGCTTGGTTCACTTGTTTCTATTTAGACTCACTTACTCTAACCCTTTAATTCCCAATTAAGTTGTAGAATTTTTTTTTTAATTTTTTTTAATGATTCTAATGTGCTGATTTCATATCTATCAAATACAGAATATAGGTGCTCTGGAAGGTGCGAAAAGGATGGAGGTAATTCTGAAATGGTGAGTTTCATATAAATCTGATGAAACTGTTTGGATCTGTAGATGATAATAAGATAAGATATTACAATGAATTTTTGAAGCAATCATTTAATATTAAATTTAGGACTGGATCATGTAGACCCTGTAACATTTTGATTTGTTGGAATATTAGTAATTTGTAATGTTTAGGTAGATGATAATAAGATAAGATAAGATAAAAGATGTATCCATAGAATAAATTCTTGATATAATCATTTTGATAATTGAGAGATATATTAGGTAGATATTAACAATTTATGCAAATGATTAGTAATAATTTTGATTTTTTTTTTCTTCCAAGATGGCGAGTTCAGCTGAGGACTTACGCAAGGAACAACTAGATGCCGAGCATGAGATCTCTAAGATACATACTTTTATCAAGAATAACAGTCAACCTACAAGTGCACTGCAAGATAAATTTCAAGTTCTAGTTGATGATCTAAAGAAAATTACACGCAAGTTTGATGTTGAAGCGGTTCGAGCAAACGTTCGTGGTTTCTTTCAGTCCTTCACAAAAGCTCTGGGTAGTCCTTTTTCTAATAAGAACACCTCCAGTGACATTTATAATGAGTTCTATAAGGTAATATGGTTAAGGAATAGGCTGGTGAATAATTTCTGATTCATTTAGGAGCAGTACTATACATAAGTAGAAACAATTCTAGTATTAGCGTGGCATATGTTTGTTTGGGTTTATTAGATTGGTAGTTAGTTGAAACTCATGACCTAATTTAGTCAGTCGGTGCTAATGTGCTCAGAAACTTTGTCACCATCAAACTCTCCACCACTTGTTCCTTTTCATGAGCTAGACAGATGTTAGAGCAGAATAAAAAATAATTATGAATCTAAAAGACTTGTTCTGATTTCATATTTGTCAAATGCAGGTATTATGAACGAGGCTTTCAAAAGAACAGGTTGAGACTTCATCGCAAAATTAAAAGGCTACAAACAATCAAATTTCCTGTCTAGTGGTGAGTTTTATGTCTTTATGACTGTCTAAGAATCAGATAAATCTTTCTGAATGTGGTAGATGGTAGATGCAAAATTCGACATGAGAGTTGACTTGTTGTCTGCTTGTTGAATAATGTGGTGGTTAATGAGTGTTATGCCGCAGTCAGGAAAACAAACCGTAGTTGATTATTAATTTTTTACAGTATATACCTCTGAGGAAGATCGGTGCAGCTTACAAGTTTATCATGTAACCTGTCAGCCCTTTGAAATATCGCATTTTGTGCATCCTTGATTTACAGAACCACTGAAAGATGGATCAGGTATTCATATACGATGTGCTCATAAATCTGTTCTCGATCCATTTTTAAATAAAATAAGAAGAGGGTCAACCTTAAATGTATGCCAATAGTTTGGATAAAAAATTTCTGCCTGTAGAGGCTGGTGGTTTAGGCATTAGAAATTTCGAATTCCCGAAC
This sequence comes from Papaver armeniacum, assembly GCA_023531295.1. Lineage (NCBI taxonomy): Eukaryota > Viridiplantae > Streptophyta > Magnoliopsida > Ranunculales > Papaveraceae > Papaver > Papaver armeniacum. The sequence goes on from JAJJWW010017325.1 coordinate 35,285, forward strand.
TTGTCTTTCCTTGCAAAAACTTCATGAAGGATACTTATGAATCCTCACTCATAGTGCAGTTGGTTCTTTTTGGGACTGTGACATGCCAACTAAATCCTTAAAGGTGTTGGAAAAGTATTATTAGAGGTAGAGAAATTGACAAGTCTGGTTTGAGGTGGTGTGTAGGCAATGGTGAAGACATTAACATCTGGAATGGGTATCCAGATTACCACTTAAAATATTTATTTGATGGGGATATTACCCCCAGTCCAGCATCTTAAAGTCAAAGATCTTATAGATCCACATAGTGGTTCCTTGAACCTGGAGAGCATTTCCAGTTTTGTTTCTTCAGAGCTGCTAATTAAACAAGATCAAAGCTCTCCGTATTAGTTGTATAGGTGGGTATCCTGATAAGCAAGATTGGCCCGAGGATTAAGTTGGTGATGTTAACTATCAAATAAGCCTACAATCTTCTTTGTAAACATGATTTTAATTATGCCGCAGATTCAGAAAAATGGAGGGAGCTTTGGCATATTAAATGCCCTTCCCATATGTGTTGGTTAGAGAAACATTGAGGAAGAGAGATTTAGATATCCCTGCTTCTTGCCCTGCCACCAATGTGCAGAATCATTCTATCACCTCTTCTTACTGTCATTATCACTCAAAACAATTGAAGCCTTTTATATTAAGGTTTATTTTGATTTCCATGAACTTATATGCTGTTAGGCGTTAACAGCAGTTTAAAATTGAGTCTGTTTCGCATCAGGCATTTAGTAAAGTTATTGAATTTAGTTCTGTCTCAGATTATGTTAAATTGAATACTGATTGGAGTAGCCACTTCTGATCATCTTGCAGGCTCAGGTCTAATACTTCCATTGCAGCATTCACAAAGCACATTTTGCATAATGACAGCAACACGGCAGAATTATGGGCCATTAAAGAAGTTTGCGAAGGCTTCAAGTTGTCGGTGACTTAATGTATATTATCAGTCTTGTAAAATGGGTTCTGTGAGGTGCCTTGGTTTTTCTTTCACTTTGTGAAATATATTGTTGATTAGCTCATCTCCTTCTGTTAGTCATCGATGATTTACATTGTCTATGATATGTCTAAAGTCTGATCCAAACACTGTCTAATGACCCTAAAATTACAACTCATCTAAGTATATGAATGCGTCTGCAACTCAAATTCTATACCTATACTAGAGACTTACAATTTGTTATAATCTCCCAGCGTGACCTTGAATTCCCTTCATGAGCTAAATTACGACCATAAGCGGCTCCTTCTGTGCCATTGTGCTCCAGAATTTTGCACCGTGGTCCGTTTGATCCCAAATTGTGCCAAGACAAAATGCTCCGCATTTGAGATGTAACCCAAGTGTAAATAGATTTTATTTATTTTTTTTCTTCTCCGTGAACTTGCCCTAGTATTTAAAGGTTTGTTGTAGGGCTCATACCCTAATTCTCAGTTTCATCCTGCCTCCAGCCTCTCCCTCTCTTCTTTTCTCAAAAACCACCGCCGCCGCCTCAAATCAAGATGGAATCTGATGTTGATGATGAACAGCAGCAACAACAAGATCAGCACAATGATTTCTCCTCTCAAACATAGGCTGTGGCTGAAGTGTCTGAAAAGCTGGTTTTCATCATTCAGTGTTCAGAACTTAACCCCATCTGTGTCAATTTGTCCTCCTCTTCTGTAGTACCTCGAGAAGGTAAGCTTGGTTCACTTGTTTCTATTTACACTCACTCAACTCTAACCCTTTCATTCCCTAGTTTTAGTTTTTTCTTTTTTAAAGATTCTAATGTGCTGATTTCATATCTATCAAATCAAATGCAGAATCTATGTGTTCAGGAAGATGCCAAATGGATAGACATAACATTGAAATGGTGAGCTTCATATAATTTGATGAAACTGTTTGGATCTGTAGATGATAATAAGATAAGATAAAACGCGTATCCATACAATGGATTTTAACATCATATGATTCTTATATTCCTGAATTTTTTATTAAGTACAGAGGTGGTAAGCTCTTAGCAGCTTACGAAATATTCTAGACACGGAACACTCAACCCTTCAGCTATCGGGTTAGTCTGTATGTAGAAGAGTTTTTAAAGCAACCATTTTAAAAATTGAGAGATATACTGGGTGGATTTTTCTGTAAGTACACTTGGAGATTATTGTTATGTGAAACTAGTGAGTTGTCAGTTTCTTTGAATTAGATTTCCTAAATGTTTAGTGTGTATAGTTGGTTACAACTCTTTTTGGTTCTATTGTCTGTTTGTGATTGATTTGAATTATTTTGTTGTTGTTGGTTATTTTTCTGCTTCCAGGATGGCCACTTCTGCTGATAATTTATGCAAACAAGCCTCTAACCCGGTGCATACGCACCGGATATGCACCCGATATTTGTGTTTAGGGGCTTGTTTATGTTAACTCATCCATCCGAAAAAAACAGCAGTATTAGTGGATAGAGTTACACAAATCATTGTTGATGTAATTAGGATTCTTCTTTTTTTTTTTTTTTGGATCATCCTCTTGGTCGGTTAGACATCTTAATCCTCTTGTAACGGATCCAATGATTAACTGTGTGAGGAAGAAATCAAAATAAACCTCATCGGCACATGAAGATCATACATAATCTATAATCTTTGTTACTTCTCTTTCATGCCTACAGTCAATTCCTGGTTTTAGAGCCGAAGAATCATAAGCTTTTAACGGTACATAATTCTTATTACTTCTCTTCCATGCTAACCACCTAACTGTACGTATTACCGCAATACTACATAATCTTTATCACGTATTCATAATCATTCATGTAACAAATTGAGAGAGAAATAATTAATAATGATCATTATGTCATTCATGAATATGTTAACATTTTTCTATTCAATTTGTTCTAGATCGTGTGTATTTGTTTTCCAAATGTGCTTTATTTACGTGACTGTGGAAGCACCAAATACCGCTCTATCCGATTCTGTATCATTCTCAAAAGTATGTACTGTTACATACCTAAGTGAGGAGAGGATTCTTAACTCGGAACCCGAAATCCATAGGTTATGACTTTGGTGTGCCTTGCTTGTTATTCCATTATGGCTTGAGAGGAGTCTAAGAATCTTTGGAGGCATGGAGAAATCTGCTCGTAATTTGAGTATAGATATTAGGCTAATGTTTATTTCTTTGGCAGCGCTGGGACATTATGATATCGAAAGATGGAAACTTTGTATTCAACGGGATGCTATTTTACAATAATGTCTTTTTTGTACATCTTTGGCCTTGTCCTTTTTATGTCCATTTCCCATGGATTTCTCTATTTCTTTGTAGATTATAGCTTGATCTCAGCAAAATATCTCTCCTCTTCGTTTTTTTTCCGAATAATACGTTTGAATAAAATGGCTAAAGGGTTACCATTTTGAAATAATATCGTGGCTTTTCGTTTATGTCCATTGGTCTTGAATATTAATCCCCTTCTGTAAATACTCTTACCATCACTACGAAGATCCAATTAATGAAGCATTTATCTAGATGTCATTTACTTCTTTGACCATTTCCACTTTCATACAATCTAATTGTGGTCTTCATTTACTCGTATCAATTTGTACATGACCGCGCGCCTGTGAACATGCATGCATGATCCATCTTCCGAATTCTTCCGTATGACGAGGTATGTTATCACCATACATCAATAAACAATCTCGCTGGCACACAAATTTCAATTGTTAGAATTTGTTTTTAGGTTCTCATCTGGTATTTTGATCCAAGATTCCATATCTCTAAGTGAATTGCCGAAACATTTCCATTACCAAGATACCCATTTATAATGCAAAACGACAGGTTTCGTAGTTTTGTTGTGGTGTGCCTGTGTATTTGTATCGCTACAAATGATGTGATGCTTTGAAAGGTTATGATTTGGGATGGGAATATATTTTCATGGATTCTAGCGGTTAGAAAAAGAGTAACGGTTATAGGTGACTTTTGGTAATTACATTAGTTACGTCTGTTTTGGTTTCCTTTCGAGGGGGTGGCAATATGGGCAAAGAGATGCATTCTGTATAAGTCGAGTTACCACACATAGGTGTTAAAATATATGCTACTGTGTTCTTTTAAATGACCGTTGGGGTCGACCATTATGTCTTAAACATTAAGTGACCTTTGGGGATGCCAACTTGATTGTGGAGTAGCCAATCAGATGCTGATGACATGGAAACTCATTGATGATGTGGCTTCACCAGAATCCAGAATGATTGTGAGGTCGCCAAGTGGCGATTTGGGGTCTCATATTATAAAGAAAATGATTAGTAATAATTTTGGTTTCTTTTTTTCTTCCAAGATGGCACGTTGACCCTGAAGCTGTTTGGGCAAACGTTCGTGGTTTCTTTCAGTCCTTCACAAAAGCTCTGGGTAGTCCTAAATATCCTAATAAGAACACCTCCAGTGACATTTATAATGAATTCTATGAGGTAATATGGTTATGGAATATGCTGGTGAATAATTTCTGATTCATTTAGGAGCGTTACTATGCATAAGTAGAAACAATTCTAGTATTAATGTGGCATATGTTTGTTTGGGTTTATCAGATTGGTGGTTAGTTGAAACTCATGACCTAATGTGCTCACAAACTTTGTCACCATCAAACTCTCCACTACTTGTTTCTCCTTCATGTAAGTTCAATACTTTTGTTAGAGCAGAATAAGAATAATTGTGGGTCTAAAGACTTGTTCTGATTTCATTTTTGTCAAATACAGAATGGGGCTTTCAGAAGAACAGGTTGAGACTTCATTGCAAAATTAAAAAGCTACGAAGAATCAAATTTCATGACTAGTGGTGAGTGAGTTTTATATATTTATAATAACTGTATATGCCTATGAAAAAGAGTTGTGACAGCTTACAAGTTTAGCATGTAAATTGTGAATTCTGGAAGAAGGAAACGTTTTACCTTTTCTTACAATGAATATCTGAAGCAATCAATTAACAACTGAAGATAGATTAGGCAGACTTTGTAACATGTGATGTTATAATATGGTTATTATATGGTTGATATAGTAAGGAACTAGTCAATTCATCATCATTTTGTAAATGAAGGAAACGTCTTACTTTTTCTTAGAATGAATTTCTGAAAACATTCTGTGATGCTATTATATGGTTTGATGAGTCTTTGTTGCTTGCCGTTGTTGATAAATGATCTATTCACTTTTCTAGCGGTTTGTTAGAGTGCACAAATTCTTTTTGAAGAATCATCTGTTCACCAAGGCATGAAATCACTACCTAATACTAGATATTTTTTCTCTAATGATTATGTGGTTAACTGTCCTGCAGGATTGCGCAATACAAATGTACCTAGAGGTGAACTCTGAACAGTGTACTGCATTCCATTGTATGTTTGTTTAAGAATATCAGCGAAGCCACAGATTGCTATGCCCCTGCATAAGGTGACACAAAGTGGAATTAAGGGCGACAGTGAAGGAGGGAATCGAAATTGGACTGGCACGAGGCAAGTTGGAATGCACATGGATCTTTCACCTAGTATGCTTCCTCCACCACCACCACCACAACAACATGGTTTGATTCCTCAATGACCAGTAGCTAAAGGTTTTTTTAGGGGCCGATAAGGTACACAAGTGACTTGATCAGAGAAAGATGAAGAAATAATCTAGTATCAAGAATTTATTTCTTGTTTGAATCATTGTATTAAAGCCAAGTCTGATGGTTTGTAAATTCAACTTTCAAGTTTCTTAATTTGTTAAAATTGTTAAAATCTCCCAGTGTGACCTTGAATTCACACTCCATGAGCGAAAACACGACCAAAAATGGTTCCTTGTGATTCAAAATCAGTTGGCCACCATAACATTGGTATAAGACTAATAAGAACTGTAAATTCCATTATGGTTGCAACAGTTGTCATAGCGGCCAAAAATTTCTGCATTCGACCGCCAAATCCCCAGAAAAACCGCCCTTGTTAAGTCTGTAACTCAAAACTTAACAAGAGACCTAAAATTTATTGCATCTTGGGCGAAATCTCCCAGTGCGATTGTCTCCACAGTTTCTCTTTCAACACAAACATGAATATAAAATTTGTCTCGTCAAAACCTACTGCTATCACTGTAACTTGAAATATGTCCATGAAGAAAAATTGTGCAAAAAATAAAATAAAATGACAGTGCTCCACATTTGAAAACACCAATGATGTAATCAAAGTGTAAATAACTTTTTCACTTGTTTATTTTTTTGTTTTATTTACCCGTATTTAAAGGTATTTAAAGGTCTGTGTTAGGGGCCTTTTAGGGTTCATCAACCTTATTCTACTGCTCTTATTTTTATTTTTTTTGTTTTCCTCCATCTCAAAGACCTCCGCCGCCACAAATCACCATGGCATATGACGTTGATGATCAACACCAACAACAACAAGATCAGCATGATGATATCTCCTCTCAAACGTAAGTAGTATATATTATCCTTTAATTTATCTTTTATTCGCAAGTTGTAGTCAGTGTTGATCAGATCTTCTTTTAAAAAAACATATATAAACAGTTGATGAATCTAATTTACATATTTCATATTTATCAAATGCAGTAAGGATTCCATGGAAGTGGCCCGGAGGAAAAAAATAACAAAGAAATGGTGAGTTTCATATCCATATGAATGTCTAATAAAACTGTTTGGATTTAAGATAAGATCTATCTTTAGAATTGGGAGATAAATTTGACAATTGAGAGATAGATTTGGCAGGCTTTGTAACATGTGATTCTTGAATTTTACTGAATTTCTTTAAGATATTTTATTGTTCATGTGAAACTAGTGAATTGTCAATTTCTTTGGTTTGAATGTTGTTGGCTTATCATACAAGACATTTCAACATTTCAACATTTTAAGACATTTTATTGTTCATGTGAATCTAGTATTTGTCAATTTCTTTGATTTCAATTATGTTGGCCTGGCATACAGGTGTGTGGTTTGCTACTAGCAGCTTGAGAAAGATTTTCCAACAAGAATGGGTGTATTATATGGAGTACTGAACTCTTCAGCTATGGGAGTGAAAGTATTATATCAAGAATTCCAAATCTACTGAAAGTATTGGAATTAGGAACAGACCATGGATTCTCTTCTCTTGATTCAATTGCAATGCCAATGTGGTCAGAAACGGTCTTCATCAGATTCTTCGCCTCTTGTTCTCTCCTTTGGTGTAAGTTTAGCATTCTTGTTCCTTTTCATGAGCTAGAATTAAAGATGTTACAGCAGAATAAAAAATAATTGTGGATCTAAATGGCTTGTCCTGGTTTCTTATTTGTCAAATGTAGGTACATATCTTGAAAGAGGCTCCCAAAAGAACAGGTTGAGACTTCATCCCGAAATTAAAAAGCTACGAAGAATCAAATATCATGACTAGTAGTCTATGAATCAGATAAATTTTTTTTTTGAATATGGTGTGGTAGAACATAAGATTGGATAAGATGCGCAATTCAACATGAGACTTTGACTAATAAGTGTTGTGCTGCATTCAGGCAAACAAACGGTAGTTGATTATTAATTTTTTACAGTATGTACCTATGAGGAAGAGTGGTGACAGCTAACAAGTTTAGCATGTAATCTGTCACCCCTCTGGAATATCATTGTAAGTTGAATTGTTGGAGAAACTATAAGATAGTCCCACATTGCTAACTCCTTAGCCTAGATCTTAATATATAAGGTGGTGAGCCACTCCACTCATTGCCAATTGGTTTTGAGTTGGAAGCCCACACACTTCTAACATGAATGTATGGATATAGCTGATATAGCAAGGAACTAGTAAATAATCATTGCTATGTAAATGAAGGATGCATAAACTGTTTTAGTTTTTCTTAGAATGAATATTTGAAGTAGCCACTGAAAGATGGATTAGGTATTCATACAAGTTGTGCTCATAAATCTGTTCTCAATCCATCTTTAAATCATCTTATGGTTACTGTAAGAATCCTTAGAGGTGTACTTCAAGCTATTGATAAACTACGAAGAAAATTCTTGTGGAAAATAGAGATGGCCAACCTAAAATGCATGCCAATGGGTCGGATAAAATTTGTCTGCCTCACTGCTATGCATTAGAAATTTGGAATTCCAGAACTTGTCTTTCCTTGCTAAAACTGCATGAAGGATACTTATGAATCCTTGCAGTTGGTTCTTTATTAGAGTAAAGAAATTGTCAAGGCTGGTTTGAGGTGGTGTGTAGGCAATGGTGATGGCATATCCATATTATCACTTAAATATTTAGCTGATGGAGATATTACCCCAGTCCAGCATCTTAAAGTAAAAGATCTTATAGATCGACATACTGGTTCCTGGAATCTTATGAGCATTTCCGGTTTTGTTTTTTCAGAGCTGCTAAACAAGTTCAAAGCTATCCCTATCTAGGTGGATATCCTGATAAATAAGTTTGGCGGGAGGACAAAATTGGTAATGTTACTATCAAATCAGGCTACAATAATTTTAATTATGCTGCGGATTCAGCAACATGGAGGGAGCTTTGGCATCTTAGATGCCTTTCTCATATGTGTTGGTTAGAGAAACATTGAGGATAAAGAGAGGTTTAGATATCCCTGATTCTTGCCCACTACATGTCACCAATGTGCAGAATCATTGGAACACCCCTTCTTAGAATGTTCTGTAGGTTGCAGGAGTGCAAGAGACGTGCACACTACTTATTATTAAGAGTACATAAGCCAAGATATACACAAAACCAAGACACACAACAAAAATCAACCAACAGAAAAAAGAAACAAACAAAACCAAACCCCTTAATCACCGACCTATAAGGGCCCAAACAGTCACAGAGTTGTGCTCTTTATGGAGATTCCCCGACGTTGATCGGTATATCTGCATCGACGGGGATCAGTACGTCGCCCTGTGAATCTATAACAACACAACAGGCGTATATTATGTAATTAGGAGTATAGAAGAGTAATACTGATAACAATTGATTAAATACTTACGTCCAGTAAATGATGCCATGATTATCATGGCCAAGAAAAACATCATTGAAAAAAGGCTTCTGGCCATTCTGAAAATTCCTTGTTTAGAAAAGATGCTTAAGAGATTTTGATGTGATAATCAGATTCAACTTAGTGCTCTATTTATATGATCATTAATCGACCCTTGCTTCAGATGGAATAATGACAGCTAGCTGCAGCTGTTTACGCTATTAGGACAAAGTCTTCAAACAGATTTTGAAGGTGGGAGTCACGTTCTCTTTCCCTGTATGGTGTAATCACGTTCTGATTTGAAAACTAATTAAGCTCAATCTGTATATGACTGAAATTGAATCGAAATATGTGTAGGATCAAAATATGGCACAACACATTTGTTAGTGTGCGAGATGCATTCATTAGCAGATCTTGCGAGAAGGTAGCAAGAGCCTGAGAGAACGTAGCGGGAGCATGAGACAATATTAGTTGTACCCCACTACTTATGAGTTGTCATCTACTATGTAAACACATTTTTGTAAGGCTAGCTCTAACCATGGTCCAAGATTCAAGCTTCTGCTTGGATCCACGTCACCCAACAAGCTGTTGGAAAAATTTGGGTAAAAACAGAGGATGATAACACTAAAAGAAATTGTTGTACTCCTGACTTTCAAGGCTCGAATAGATTTCTTTTAGACGATTATTTCTACCCTCCCAATATCAATTGGCGATTGCACATGGGTATGCGAAATAATGTCTTCAGGATACAATGAAAGCCCTACAACAGAGAAATTGGATTCAAGGTTTGCACCCCTTGACCCAATCAAGAACACACTAGAAAGAATTCTGATGATGCTTTAGAAAGAGAGAAAACAGGTTGAATTGATTATTTAGAATGAGAGAATACATACACTACTTACAGGGATATTTATGCTTGTTAGAGATGCCTCTTCTCTTCCAAAAGACACATAAGGTGTCTATTGTGAATGGTTGTGTCTTTTATGAACCATCACACCTATTAAAGGTGTCTCTTCATTTCCAACTAACATCCATTGTGTTTATTCAACACATAACACTTCCCCGTCATAGTGGCAAACCAAAACAAAAAACCATTTTATTTTCAAAGATATTGAAAATATCGAACAATCTACCCCTATTTTCAATAACCAAAAACATGAAAATAAAATAAAATAAAATAAAACTTTTAAATCAGTGTGGCTGTATCACACAAGTGATTGCCTACGTACCCGAGTGGGATCAAGCCAACGTAGTTCAAGCTAAATTGAGACTAAGCATCATCGTTGAAATCAATACATAAATGATAGGTATCTTTTGGATTTGAACCTTCACTTAGTGTAAAAAATTCAAAGCCTCATCGAGGTTCTATGGTGAAACTAGTCTTGAACCAAGTACCCCTTGCGATAAAACCGGAATCTCCACACATATTGATTTCTTAGTCGGTGTGTTCTGTAGCCAGCACGTTAATGGCCATGTGCTTATATCCTGGATTCATGAGTCTTCTTTAGAGAACGGTCTTCTTCTCTTAGGAAACAGCCTGATTTCCATACTCATATAGGTAAGTCTCGAAGGTGTTTCTGCGAGACACCTTGTGATAAAAGTTAGACTTATTAAGGATTTATATCCATCATGTTTTCTTGCAGAAACTAGCACTAATTAGAAATGAGAAGTTTTATATTAGTGATCCATAATCTCTATCCATAACTTGTTGGTACCACATTGAACCTTGTTTATCTTTTTCAAAACATAGGTTGGGTTTCTGCTATGGGAGATCAACCTTCCTTCATAGACCTTAGTCCCATTTCTTTATACTTCATTGAAAACATTTCCTTTGGGAGACTTTCCATAAATATGTTTGCCAAGTTTTTCTCCGTTTCAATGGCTAACTGCAATTACTCCTTTCTTGAGTAATTGACTTACCGTTCAATGTACAAGACTTGTATGTCTTGACTTCCATTATAAGTCTTTGTTAGAGACGTTATAGATCATCGCCTGATTCACAATTAATCAAGACCGCTTGAGATGACTTCTTCCAAAAATGGGATCTCTACAAGTTAGGTTCTAAGCCATTCCTCCTCATTAATTGCATCTACTCATGCAATCAATTCTGAAAGCATTATTAAAAATGTTCCTATTTGATTTTACAAAATAATTGTAACCTCTCTAGTGATCCAAATTAACATTTACGGTTCATTCACAAAAAAAAAATCATTAAGACTTGCATACACTAGAGGCATATAAAATTTGTAGGAAACTTGCTTGCTATTTCAACAAGCACATTATTACGATGAGTAACTCTTCTACTCATGCCCAATCTTCTACAAATTTATACCCAAAAACATAGACAATGTTTATTTAACATTTTACATTATGTAATGCAAATGTTCGTAATTTATGCATCGGTAACATCGTAACACCTCATCGTTGGATGTTTGGTCGGCCGCCCAATCTTCCAATACGTTACATTTTCACCGGTATTCCACTTTTCCCTTGATATCATTTAAGACATCCCATTTTCCAAATTTTGGAACCTATAATTCTTATGTAAGAATTATGCTCACACCATGTAAATGGTTGTCTCAACAGTTATGGAAGATTTCAAATTTATAATTCCTATCACAATAATTATGTCTGTGCCGCAAAAGTTTATGTGGCAATGTCATATAACATCTTTTCCTCCCATTTCATGGTATTCTAAATGTCATCAGACTCACGACATAGAACTAAATGCATCCACAAACTGTTTAGAAATGGATGCTCACTCATGTCCGCCCAACCAGAATTATCTTACCATCATGTATATGGGAAGAATAAGGCAGTGATACATTGGCACATAAAAATTTCCTCCATTTTATGACACTCCTCAAATGCCATAAAGCATGACTTCAAATACTAGTCTCTTGATCGTTCGTACTGCAATAATTGTTATCTCAACAATTTCAAAGTCCTTGAATCAGACGATAAAGTGGGACAACAAGTCAAGTGCAATCCCTATTCAAATCTAATTAATAGATTATGAATCCACTCATATGCGATAACAAATAAAAACATCCAAACTTACCAGAAATGCATATGCATTCACCATCATGCCATTAATTAGTATATACCAATTTTATTAAGTCAGATTACTAACTGTCTATCCACCGTTCAGTTGCACTAGTATGCAAACATTAAACAGATACATCCATCATAGAACTTCAGTACAGTTCTTTTCGAGAGACATAACATGGGTAATGTTTGTCTCTCTTAACCATTTGAAAAGATACTGCGGTTTTTATTGGTAAATTTCATTTTATAATAGACATGGTTCCAGTATAAGAATCAATACATGGAAGAAATAGATATGACATGATATCAAAAGAACAGAGAAGGGATAGGTACTTATCTGATTCCATGGCAGTTTCCCTTAGCGACAGCCATCAGAATTTATTCGCTAACAAACAGCATAGCAAGACCATGTTCCCGAATCCAGATGCCAACTCTAATTGGATTTTTTTTTTTCAACTTCCCTTTCTTTCTCGTTTTCTTTTCTTATTCCTTACTTTGATTCTGAGATAATTCCCGTACATACCAAATGATTCATCAAAATCCTTTTTCGGCAGAAAACAAAAAATCCACTTTGTCCTTTGTCCTTTCTCCCTTTTTTGTCCTTCTAGTCACAAAACAAAATTAATCTGATTATCAATAATTAATTAATAATATTAATATCAATAACTCAAAAAAAAAAAAAGGAAAGAACAGAGAGTTTTCATGATAAGAATCAAGATCCCCAAACATCCTTGTCTCTTGCTCGCGTCAAACCGTATATTTAGATCATCACCAAATATTTTGAAATATTGTGAACCCGTTCACAAAGTCTCTACAAAGAAACCCAATATATTGAAGTCCGACAAAAAGGCCAAGTGTATCTTTGTTGCCAGCAAGCTTTTTTCAACGATAACCTAAGGGAAATATTAATTTTTTGACGCTTTAGAAGGTATCAACAGCAAGCGTTATATTGAAGCATCCCTGAAGGTTCTTTTGTTTTAGAAAAATAACACCACTGAAACAATCCTGAAATATGTGGAACAACCCGTCACCGTGTTTCTTGTAAAACGGTACGATCATACTTTCATCCTCCATTGTCAAAGAAATTAATCGTCTACAACTGTTGGAAAAATTTGGGTAAAAACAGAGGATGATAACACTAAAAGAAATTGTTGTACTCCTGACTTTCAAGGCTCGAATAGATTTCTTTTAGAAGATTATTTATACCCTCCCAATATCAATTGGCGATTGCAACAGGTATGCGAAATAATGTCTTCAGGATATAATGAAAGCCCTACAACAGAAATTGGATTCAAGGTTTGCACCCCTTGACCCAATCAAGAACACACTAGAAAGAATTCTGATGATGCTTTAGAAAGAGAGAAAACAGGTTGAATTGATTATTTAGAATGGGATAATACATTCACTACTTATAGGGATATTTATTCCTATTGGAGATGCCTCTTCTCTTCCAAAAGACACATAAGGTGTATATTTGGAATGGTTGTGTCTTTTATGAACCATCACACCTATTAAAGGTGTCTCTTCATTTCCAACTAACATCCATTGTGTTCATTCAACACATAACACTTCCCCGTCATAGCGGCAAACCAAAACAAAAAACCATTTTATTTTCAAAGATATTGAAAATATCCAACACAAGCTCGCCTAGGCGTAATGGAGATCCAAGATCCATAGATGATACGCCTTTTGAACCTGCGTCGCACGCAGTTAAAAACTGCGTTTCATTGGGTAAATCAAAAACGTAGTTTGTAACTGCGTATTGACCTTGTTGACTGGTCAATACGCAGTTAGAAACTGTGTTTCTTTTAAACACCTAAAACATCCAGAACTCGCCCCTTCCTGCATCTGTTCTCTATCTTTTTCTCTTATGTTCTTCAAAAAAAACGGTGGAACATGATTTCCCCAACCTTTATAGGCGATTTTGTGTTTAAGGGGATGTACTCTTGCAAGGGTTTGTTGTAGAAGACGAGGGGAAACTATTGATGGTGTTTTTGAGCGATTTGATAAGCATTTACACACAAGGTAGGTAAAAAAAAAAATTTGATTGATTTATTTAATTTTTTGTTTTTTATTTAAGTTTAAATGGTGTGATTTAGAAGCTATTGAATAAATCATGTTGAATATGTTGATTGAGCAGTAGGATAATTGTTGATTTAATTTCAAAAAATTAAAATGTGGAATTAGGGTTTATGCTATTTGGGGTTAATTTAGGTGAAACATAAATCCATGATTGATTCATAAATTGATTGATTGTTTTTATTGTGTTTATGCTTGGTAGAATGTATTTGAAATTTGTAATTTGATAAGCATGTTAACAATATTTTTTTGAGGCTTGTATGTATAGTTTGAGGATTAACTCACGTGGTGTTTTTAGTATGGGTGAAATTGATTTAGTGTTTGAGGATTAACTCATGTAGTGTTTTTATGCTTAGCCATATTGTTTTAGTGTTTTTAGTAAGTATGTAGTGTTTTCACCCATATACTATGGGTGAAATTGATGTTGTTAATATGATTTTGCAAAATATACACCTATCATGTTTATAGCATTTTGCAATGTGTTTTAGGATTAAGTCATGTATTCTTTTGAGTTGATGTTTAGAAGATTCAAGGGGTGGAATTGATGTTGTTAGTATCATTTTGACGAAGATTTTCGTATGAGCAATGTGCATACCTCAATGTGATGTGAATGTGAACGTGTGAATTCATATGTTGTTTGTGCATAGATTAATATAGGCATTTGATTTTTGTTATTCACTTGTTGAATGTGATTCCCTTGGTCTTTGTATTTTTAGATAATGGAGGATGTCGATTGGTCTAGGTATGAGAAGTTATCCCAACTATCTCCAGGTGTCGGAGAGTTACAACATAAGGCCGACAACTTAGTAGATAAGCGAGACGGAACATTAAGGAGCAGTTGGACCAACCTAAATAAATTTTACAAGATAGTGGTGAGAAACAACCCCCGTGCACTTTTAATTCTTCAATGTTGTGGTTTAGAGTCCATATTCGAATTTAATTTTAAGTATGGGGATAAGGGATTAACCGAAGCTTTATGTGAGAGGTGGTGGAAGAAGACTAGAACTTTTCACTTCAAATAGTTTGAAATACGTCCGACCCCTCTAGATTTCTATCGGTTGATTGGTATTCCAATTGGAGGGGGTAAGCCAATCCCAGAATTACCAAAGGAAGCTTTGACGGCGCAACAAGTAGCGACTATGGATGCTAGGTATTTCCGGGGTGTGTTAGATGTTATGGCACATAAAAGACTAATGAATGTGAAAACTAGAGATTATGATTCCAAGGCATGCACGATGCGAGTTTCTCACTTGGCTAATTTTATTTTAAGTAGGGACAATGTGGACAACTGCGACATTGCCGAAGAATTGACTAGAATGTTCTTGCTTTGGTGTATTGGTTCTTTTTTGTTTGCACACTGTAACGTTAGAGTAGATAAACGATGGTGTATAGTGTTGGATAATTTGGATGTTGTTGGGTCTTACGATTGGGGTACTCCAACTTTGGGCGTTTTGTATAAACACCTGGATGACTGGAGTTCGTGTAAACAGAAGGATATGGGTGGCATGTCGATGATCTTAGAGTTCTGGTATTATTTTTATTTCCGTAATTGTCAACCCGTTTTGAAGGAAAACCTAAGAGATGATCAACTGGATCCACACCCGACTATTAGTCTATTTAATGGGTCGAACCTTCGGAACAGGGGACAAAAAGATCTTCACAAACACTCTCACATCGGATGCACGCTCAGATAGATATTAGGATGTGTGATGCGGTTATTTGGGACCCTTGGTTTGGGGACAGTGAACACCAACACACTGATGCATTCCAAACTGCACTTGAGATGTCTAAGAGGAGATGTGTCTTTAAGGACAAGGATGGTGCAAGAGCTTCATTTTATCTGGCTGATAGGTGTATAAGGCAGGTGTTTGGTGCGATAGTTATCCCATGCAACCCAACTAGATTGGAGGAAGTATTAGATGGTGTGGAGGTTGAGGTTAGTGATCACTTCCTTCCTGTCCCTGATGAAGTGTATTCCAAATTTTGGAAAACTCATAGCGTGGGAGCCCTTAGGACAGAAACAACTCACATAGACACACATGATGATATCGAAGTTGGTCACGCCGGTATACCCCGTAGTTTTATGCCCCAACGCCCACCCCCTAGCATGTCATCCTAGACATACACATAAGACCAAGCAAGACAATCCATGAGGCAAATCCCAAACCTACAATGGGACATGCCCTTCCACAAAGATTCGTTTGAAGAGCTAGTTCCAGTCCCCATGGAAGGAGAGAATCCATACAATTTTTCTGAAATCAACGTCTCGCAGGTTAGTCATTTTATATCTCATTTTCTTTTTCATTTGGAGTTTCTTCATTGTTAAACATAATTTTTTAAAAAAACATTTATTTTGTTTTTTTGGAAGAGTTACGCAAGTTTGTGGGGGAGGCATCTTGGCTGATTCGAGTAGCGGACGGGTGGTATATGATGAGAGTCATCATCGAGCGGTGTATAACACCCCACAACCCATCGTAGTTAGGAACATGCGAAGGCCTATTCTATTCAACTCATGAAGAACAGACATTTCCCACCACATATTGCGATGGAGTATCCTTGCCGGAAACCCAACACCGGCGCAAGCGTCCGGCTGCAGACCCTTCCGCATCGAATGCTATTATGTCCCTCAGCCTGCTGATAGTAGCCTCCCTGTAGAGCATAACCCGTTATTGGAGCATGCCTAAAGGTGATTAGTGACTTACCAGGACCTCTAGTGATTTTTTAGGGCTTAGCTTGTGTGGTAGTTGGCATGGTAGTGTGCAGGGTAGTGGTCCGAGAGGTGATGATGGAGCTGATATGGATGTTGTGCCAGATAGTCAATTTTTGGGTGACTCCAGTAAAACTGGTTAAAATTCTGTTGATTAGCTAGGGCGTAGTAGATATTTGCTATTTAGTTCTTGTATGATATATTTAGTTTTTCCTCATGTATGTTGGACCTCGTATTATTCCTTTTGTTATGTTCATCATATTCCATGTTTAACTGCGTTATTTTTTATTTTATTATTTTCGTTTACAAAACAATACACCGTTATAAATCCATTGTGATGATGATTTAATTTGATATTTAGCTGAAAAATGGAGTCGGCTATCGTTAGATATATGAGACGATGGAGAGAGGCGACATACCCCAAACGGTACCACGATGATAGCCATGAAGATTTCGTCATCATGTATCAGCAAATTTAGCAGGAGGCGCATGACTTGCACCTACCCGAACCGGTACAGGTATTGACTAGAAGAACCGTTAGCAGATGTCGTGTGGAGGCATATGCCAGGATGATGCAGGACTACTTTAACCCCGGTTGCAGATTCGGACCTCAGCGTTTTAAGGGATGTCACGGTTTGCCCCGAGAAGTTTTTCTTAGAATATTTCCTCAAATTTGCGCTAGAGATCCGGATTTTTTGCAGCGAAGAGATGCGTGTAACATCCCGGGTCACTCTCCTCATATGAAAATGCTTGCCGTCATGAAACACCTGGCAAAGAGGGTGGCGGCGGATAGCTTAGATGATTACACCGGGATGGCTGCTTCAACAATATACATGTATGCTAAGAAGTTTATGGATGCACTACTTTGGGAATTTAATGACCGTTACATGAGGTTGCCAACAACCGAAGATACTAAGAGGTTATTGGCTCAAAACGCAGCTCGTGGTTTTCCTGGAATGCTAGGAAGCCTCGGTGCACCCATTGAGAATGGAGGTTATGTCCTCTTTTGAAGAAGCAGGGCGACACGTGGGACACCATAAGAAATCAAACCTTGTTCTACATGCAGTGGCATCGTACGATAGATGGTTATGTCACTATTTTTTTGGCGCGCCCGGGTCTAATTACGACTTGAATGTGTTGGCGTAGTCGGGATTATTTGATAGAGAAAATGATGCGTTAGCCCCAGCTTCCAATTTCCGTATCATGAGAAACGAGTACAAATATGGATACTATCTGGTAGACGGCATCTACACCGAAATGCCTGGGTGGTTCATATCTATAAGAAACGTGATGTTATGCCGCCGATCCAGAAGAAATTTAATGAATACCACCACGCAAAGAGGAAGGACGTGGAGCGTGCTTTTGGTGGTCTAAAGTCGAAATGGGGTATAATAAGGAATCCTTGTCGTTACTGGTCACATCGTGACATACACACTATTATGAGAGCGTGTTTAATTATGCATAACATGTGTGTGGAACATGAGTACCGTGATACGGAATGGGAAACTTTGGATGAATGAGAAGATACACCTCTGGTACAAGGTAACATGGCAGAAGCCCGCGCTTATTATCTGAGTCATGCCAGCTGGAGATTCTTGAAAACAAATATCATGGAGCACATTTGGCAGCTGCACCTCCTAGGATTGCGAGACGGTGAATTGGGCCCCGGTGAGGAGGATGATGGCATCCTCACTTCCGATGCGGGTACTACCGATGTGGATGAAAACACTGATGTTTACTGATTGGGTGATGATAACTTTTATGAGAAAGAAGAGTAGGATGCACATGCTTTTACTTTCGTAAGTGTGGATGCCGCCATTGTTTCCTTTTATAAGACTACCACTGCCCTTGTTTCTTAAGACTTGTTGTGTTTTTATAATTTTAATTATTAATTATGATATGACATTTTAATATTTAATATTTCATAACAAAATTACCTTGGATATTTCTCTTACTAATATTCATTTTAGATTACGTCAGTATTTTTTCGATAAATGCGGGCCATCATTTGCCAAATCCAACTGTGAAGATTGAGCCTATGTACGGCTAGTAACCGACATACAGTTAAACAGCAAACGACCTATACTTTTTGGAAAGAGCATTTTCACTATTTACAAATGACCCATTTATGTCGCACTTATAAACGTCCTTTGATGTTCACAAGATTACCTTTTCCATCAGACTACCACTATAAAACCGTCGACAAGGATGCCTTTCAATATCACTCCACCACAGTATCTTTAACCTCGTTAAAAAAATAAATAGTTTGAAAAACGATCCTCTGGAATGAGTTATATTCGCAAGTGAATAAATTTTATGTCCAAAGTTTAATATCTGGCAGATAAACCAGTCCACCAACCTAACGTGTCAGATATAGCGTTACATAAATTTAATTACTTATTCAATGCGCTTCACCAGTGATGAAGATTTAGGAGTAATGGGAGCATGGATTGCGGTAACAAATCATGGAACACCGCGGGGTTTGACGAAGATCCAAAAGTTTTCTGGAACCGTGTTTTTCAAAACTTTGAAGATCTTACCGGAAACGACAACAACCGCACTAAAGCCTGGGTAAAAAAAAGATTTGGTCTGATAACCGCGGATGTTGATGCTTTTGTTGCATGTCTGCTGCATGTAAACATAAGCCATCCTACGTTATCATACGAAGCTCGGGTTAGTAAGCATATCCTTCAATATATACCCAGTGTTAGCACTATTATTATAAATATAAATACGAACGCATAATTAAATATTTTTTTTCCTAATTTTTTACAGAAAACAAGAGCAGGATCGAGTTCCGTGCGGATTTAGATAAGCCTTTCATGTATGATCATCTATACGATCTACTAAAGGACTTTATGCCCGCATACAATGTGGAATGATTATATACTTTTGATGTATTCCTAATAATAATATGCAGTAATGTTTCAACTAATTTTAAGGTGGTTTCATTCGAATCGAAAATCCTAAATAACATTAAGAGGTACAACATATAAAGTAACTGCCACATTGGAAATTAAATACCACAATGATGGAGGAATTAAAAACTAAAAACCAAACTACATAATGCGACACGATTAAGTAAATACTTAAATTCCTGACAATAGTTAAATGCAACCAACTGCTCCACATTAGGTGTAACGGTGACTTGACCCCTGGCGAATCATAATCTCATTTTTGAGATTGACGAAATACTCCCTTTCACTCTCGTCGGTTATTTGACGCAGATCAATTCTCACTATCTCCATGTCAGTCTCACGCTGTTTGTTCCTAGCTCACAACTTGGTGCTCGCCGCCAAATTTCTAATAGACGGACCGCCGTCGTCTGTTCGTAGAAAATTCATCCTATCCTCAGCCTCTTTTTGGTCCCATAAAAACCTTTGTCCATCCCTATGTT
The DNA here is from genome assembly GCA_023531295.1 of Papaver armeniacum. Classification (NCBI taxonomy): domain Eukaryota; kingdom Viridiplantae; phylum Streptophyta; class Magnoliopsida; order Ranunculales; family Papaveraceae; genus Papaver; species Papaver armeniacum. The sequence continues at coordinate 55,437 of JAJJWW010017325.1, forward strand.
GGAAATATGCTAATGTCTGGTTCAGTCCTTCAGTTACTCTTCTCTCTTCCGCTCTAGCTCGTCTAGACTGATCCCTACCAGGTGCACGTCGGGGACCTTGATCCCGATAAAATGCATTTCTTCGTCCTTGGTATGAGGATTCACCGTTTGTGGTTTGAGAATCGTTAAATGTTTCAACATTGGTCTCTGTACTGCTCATAGGTTGGCTCTGTTGGGAGGCTTGGCTGCAAGTTTGAGGAACTAAGATGGACGGATCATATTCCCAGGGAAAGTGCATCTTCAAAATTTCGAAAACCTTTTGATGTCTCCAACGTTTTGGATCTTTCGGATCTTCCTCGTAGAGTACCTCTCCATCCCGGTACTGCAATTAAATTTGACCAACTATGGATTAGTGATAAGTCCTTTTAAATATAATAAATACTGCATGAATTAATTTTACGAATCTCACCATAGATTGCGGGTCGTTTCCGCTTGGGTTAGCCCTGAAAACATCTCTAACATGACCAACATATCTTTTGACTTCCTTTTTCAATGTGGCTACTCTCGTTTGGAGCGACTTGAGAGATCTGGTTGTTTCTCCCCGCCATCGTGCGTTGTATTCGTCAAAAATACGAGACCAGAACTTTCTAGACTCTTGTTCCCTACCTATAATAGGGTCACTAGTTATCGCACACCAGGCACCTATTACCGCTAGATCTTTCATTCTAGTGAATTTTGTCATGACTGAAAATGTTGAAGGATGGGTGAAGCGAGAGATGGAGATATGGTTGTTCTGATGGAAAAATACAAATGTATTTGGTGTGTTTGGTTTGGGTGCAACCACCTGAATTTGTAGTCCATTCAGAATCCGAACGTTGGGTATAATTAACGGGACGCTGCTAGTAACCATCGGATCAATCGATCCGTTGGTGATCCAACGCCTAAGAAATGGTACGCGTTTTGAAACTGCGTGGAACGCAGGTTAAAACTGCGCCGTACGCAGTTACAAATTGCGTGCATTAAATGACCGTTAGATCAGCAACGGTTGGAAGAATCCGATGGTGGGTGTTGGTAGATGGTATTTAAATTTTAGTGTGTGGCTACAACGGTAATATGAATAGAGGAAGCAATTTTTACTCTATAAATTGAGTATGACACCGTAGTACCAGAGACACATAATATTATATTTCCAAGTTGTGGATTCGTGATAGACTGGCCGAAAATTAAAAAAAAATGTTTGTTTAAATTGGGTAATAGCGCATTAATATGAATTTCTAGTACAACTAATTAAAATGATTGTTAAATAAGTCCATTTTTCTTCAGATACTTAAACAACGTAGTACAATCATAACACCAAACTTGAAATTAAAACGGATTTGATTTCTATCAACGATATCCCATACTTGTCGACGACGCGTCTCACTAACTGTGGATTCCAAAGGGATGACCTGTAGAACATAAATGAAGTTAATAATTTTATTTCAAAAAGGTTCATGAAAATTAAACCTGATAGGAGTTTTGTTTTTAACATACCTCTTCTATATTGGGGAGGGTTATGTTAATCCAATGGTTTTTCTTCGTTGGAGAAAATATTACCACTTTCTTCAAAAATAATACCACTCCCACCCTAATATGCTTCCCATAGTCTGGATGTTCCACAACCTTGCGATTGACGTTTGATGGCATCTTACCACTTGGATCCTACAATATTATTAGAAACCCAACAATGAGTAATCGAATCCAACAATTAATCACGAAATTAAAAAAGATTAACTAAACGGACAAATCACCTTCACTTTCAAAGTAAAGTCACCAAAATATTGTCTTTGCTCCTCGACCAGTACAACCAACCTTTCGATTCTTTGGTTTATTGGTTTAATAGATCCCATCGCGGTTCTCCCCTCTGAGTAATATTGTTGTGCAAAGAAACAATGTTTAGTCTGAAAATGAAGATCGTTAACACCTTCAGTTTCATCCCTATCTAATTGTTGGAGGACTTGTGTAGATACATCTGCCTCTCCCGTTACCATCCTCCGATGTCTGTGATCTTGTAACTTTTGAAGATCTCCCGCTGGTCCCGGGATGATTTTTCTACTACTAGATGCACCACGAGAGATATGGTTTAAACGGTCATATTTTTTCACTACTGGGCATGGAGTGAGATCAACAACAACCGATTTATTGCGGTTATCATATGGGTTTGATATGGCACGAACATCTGGTGTGTTTGTTGAGTACTCCATGGAACTGTGTTGTGTGGCATCCGAGTAACTATATAACACCGCTGCAAGCTCGTCTTCATCAAAACCTTCCCATGGGTCGGCGTCGGCCATTTGTGGATCATTAGTATGTTTGGAAAGATGGATACTAATTTAGTTGGCTATTGGTTGTCTGAAGCAACTTTGAAGGATATTATGTAAACTAGTGTTGGTTTATATAAACCAACAAAAGGTGAGGTAAACAACAACCCACTTGCGTGTTGTGATATTTTAACATCCACTTGTGTTGGACAATGACATCCAATATATAATTACAAGCTTCCAAAGTACCTCACTAGGCGTCACCTACGCTTCTGACATGTTCCCCGATATTTTTATTACTTGGGGGAATCCTCTTTATCCCTTTTTCAACGAATCGGTTTTATTATCCTGTAATGATAACAAATTCAAACTTGGTCCCAGTTACCAACATATGAACATAAACAATTTCTATATATACCAGACAACCATATGCAAATATCAAAGCAAAAACAAAACATTATTATTTACAAATTTTTCCTACCTTAATAAACAGGGAGGATGGGAAGACTTTCAATGGAAGAAGATAACGCCCTAGTAACAAGTTATTGTAGGGAAATGGGAAGACATTTTTGGTCTCAGATTGTTGCCGATTTTAGTATCCAAATGAGCAGCGGTAACAAGGTGTATTCAAGTAAGAGTATCCAACAACGCATAACCACCATTAAGAGGTATTGTATTCGTTTTAGGCAGTACCTTATTCTTTCAAACGGTATTCATGCAACGGCGATTTCAATGTATGAAGCTAAACAACAAAATCCTTTTAGACATTTAGTTGAGGACGGATTATTCGGTCCTCGCATATAATATCCAAGATCCCCATTGTATTATGTTTTATTTTCTTAACTTTTCCAGTGTGTTAGTATAATAAAAGGTTTTGTGGGTGTACCTCTATGTAAACCCTCACGAGACTAAACTCGTCCGTTAGGGTCACCTAAGGGTTTAAACGCTTGTTACACGTTGTAAGTGTAACCGTGATTCCTACGAAAGTGAGTTACGTTATTAATTTAATATGTATGATGTCCTAAGAATAAATAATGAATCGGGTGATTATTAAAATTCTAGTTACCATCAAAAGGGAGGTTTATGAACAGGGATGGCCTTTGAGAATAACTTTTGGATTTTTTTCCCTGCTGGGGGTCATTTGTAAACAGCGATAATGCTGTCTCATAAAAGTAAAGGTCACTTACTTTTGTCCTTTTTTTTCATTATTAGCTGTAAGTAGAGCTGGCAAACGGGCGGGCCGGGGCTGGCTTGTTGCGGGTTACACGGGTTCGGGTTAACACGGGTCAAAACCCGCGGGTCGATATTCTTCACGGGTGGTCATTTCTTCAACCCGTTCCCGTAACGGGTTAAACTTGCGGGTTCACGGGTTAACCCGTTTCTGGTTAGTCAACTTGCTGGAAACCAATTGGACAGAGTTTCCTCTGATTTCTGGTCTATTTCTGGCCACATTCAGGCCATCTAAAGCTCCTTCTCTGCAAGACTACAACGTAAAATTCATCTAAATAGATAATTCATTTGATATTCAACGGTCACAGTGTCGCACCAAAATTTAAAAACTTAATGAAAGGATCAAGAAAATTGAATAATAACCAATAGAGAAGATTACCACTTCTACTACCTTATCCAAAACCAAAATTGTCCATCTGTAAGCAATTCTACTGAGATCCTATAAAACTACCTAATTCTCTTACAAATTCATACAATCATAAATGAATCGGAAAATTTAATAGAAACCCAGATCAAATTGGAACCCAAAACAGTTGATTAAGCAAAAAGTAGTACTCAAAACCCAAAATAATTAACATAATCATTACTCCCTCGTCCCTACCCCCAAACCATATTAAGTGATTCCAGTATACATAACACCCCAACAAAAGGCATAAACAGCCGTTACAGCACCCACCCACCACTTAAAAAGTCTAAATTATACCCTTAAACATACACACTATCAACAAGATGACATTAAAATTAGCCAAAGAAGTATCGTGCCGGGTTTACTCCGCAAATCAATCATAAATCAATCATACATGTCGGAAATTGCAAAGCATTCTAATAGATATTCACTAATTTCATACTTTCAAGTAAACATTTATATCAAAATGAGGAGAGAAAGATGTTCAGGCCAAACCCGCGAGACGAGAGGGAAAGTTCAGGGGGCGATGGCCGCTGCAGTGCAGACGGAGGAGAAGAAGAAAGAAAAGAATATAAGTTAAGCTAGGGTTTTTTAGTTATATACCTAGGAGACACGTATGGATGGGAGGGGGGACACGCATCATAACTTAATTGCGGGTTTACGGGTTGTACCCGCGGTTTTACGGGCCGGGACGGATTAACCCGTTTACTCACAAGCCGGCATTTCTCCAACCCTAACCCGGCTTGTTTAGCCACCAGCCGAGCCGGGTGCGGGTTTTTTACGGGCCGGGCCGGGTAAACCCACGGGTTTTGGCTTGTTTGCCAGCTCTAGCTGTAAGTATGGTACATCGTCACCAGTGGGGAATATGTCAGAAAATGAATACATAATAGGGCTTTTCACAGTTGCCGTATTCGTCAATTTTAGCCTATAAATACACTCCCTTTGAACCAGTGTAAACAATTGCCACTACAAACTATATATTATCTTTGTGTTTTAACGTTTATACCAGTATCAACCAAGAAATGGCCACCAAATACACACCACAGGAAGATGAAGTTCTAACTAGGGCTTACTTTGCAATGTTTCTAATGATCCCGACGTATTAGCACGCGAGAAATCAAACGAGTTTTGGATGTCATTGCGCATGAGTTTACCAATATAATTGGAAATCACAACCTTCGTACTTGGAAATCCTTAAAATCACGTCTCTTCACAATAAAAAACGAGGTGAATTTTTTTGTTGCCATCCAGATTCCACTGTATCTCAGTGTTCCCGAAGGGTGGTCCGCAGATAAGATTGTAGGTTTCCCTTTGTTATTGCAAACATGTGTTTGAATATATTGGTTTTCTTAAATAACACTAATCATAACTATATATTCTAATGAACTGCAAGAGACTGATGCGCGCCAGTTGTACCTACAAAGGAAGAGAAATAAATTTATGTTTTTCAATTGCTACCTCAGCATGAGCCATCACTTTTCCTATATGAACCCCCAAGTTTTAGCCCGTCGTGAAGCGTGACGACATCATAAATTCGGGTTTTGTGGGTAAACCAGTATGTAAACCCTCACGAGACTAAACTCGTCCAGTAGGGCCGCCTAGTGGTTTAAAGGCTTGTTACACGGGCTAAGTGTAATCGAGTGTCACGCGACAATGACATCTATTTTAAATGTTTTAGTATTTTCCTCCATTTTTTTTGGTTCCAGACTTTGTTTTTAATTTAAGAATGCGTGTGGTTATAGTGACTCACCTTTTTGGTTGGTTAATATATTTTGATGTGTCATGTGAGAAGGACATATTATAATTGTATTTTTCCATGCATAATTAACAGTTTTTGGATTTGTCTTTTATTTTTTGGTTCAAAGATGGTTATTTTAATATTGAACCCACACATCTTCATACGAATCTTCATACTTTTGGAGATATATAATGATTTTCTTTTTTTCATATCCCTACCCACGTGATTCAAGAAACCACCTTATTTGAGTATTGTCCCTATATATATTGTGTGCAAAACAGTAATCCTCCCTTGAGAAACGATGGGGTTTTTTTGGACCAGTGTTTGTCCCTTGTATTAATGAAGGATTTCTTTGCCCCCAATGCGTGAGATAAATGATAGTCACCAACCACTTTTTAGAAATTATATAAGTAGGGTGTGTGTTATGTCAATCAGAAACACCCTCAACTACTCTTACTTTCGTTATCTCCTTTTCTATTATAACATACCAAGTATTTTAGTTTTTTCATAAAAAAATATGGCCGGATATTCAAACAAAGAGGATGTCACGTTAATTCGCGTTTATTGTTGCATTGCCAGTGATCCTATTATTGGGAGAGACATGGATACTAGGAGTTTTTGGGAGCGAATCCTTGGAGAATATAGATCGGTGATCCACAAAGACAATGCAAGATCCACAAAGTCAATCCAGTGTCGAGTCTCAATGTTGAAAAAACATGTTAAGAGATACGTCGGTTTTGTGAGAGAGCGTGTACGGGGAATGGATGATTGGGGTTATGACCTAAGAACGGCTGTAAGTTTTATTAAAAAGTTTTCATCCACGTTATTTTAGGACAAATTATCCGTAGACTAACACCGTAAATGAATTTCACGCAATCTTGAGGGACAAACTGCATATGAGGCGGAGGGAAGATTATGGACACACGGAACGGTTTTTCAAATACTCAAGGATACATTTGGCGAGGTCTTTGATCCTGATTTCGTACCTCTTCCGTTTCAAGGAAATCTATATGGGGATGAAGCTTAAGACACGGCAAAAAACGTCTAAAGGTTTTGTGGGTTAAACCTGTATGTAAACCCTCACGAGACTAAACTCGTCCAGTAGGGCCACCTAGTGGTTCAAAGGCTTTTTACACGGGCTAAGTGTAATCGCGTGTCACACGACAATGACATCCGTTTAGATTTTATCACGTACCGCTCTTATAATTATTTAATAATAAATTGGTGTGGTTTCCAACCAAATTTGGTGGTTATTTGTTATTGTGGTGGATACACATATATATTCATTTTTCATTTATGATTGACGGTGACCTATCATAATTATTATCACTTTATTTTCTTGAATATTGGCGTCTCCTAAGTGAGCACCTAGGCGTCCCCTACGTTACCCTCGTTCCCCAGCTAGGCCATATATTGAGAACTCTATAAATATAGTATCACTTATCTAAAATAAAACGCAAAAACAAACCTTTTTATTTATCTCATCCATCTGTATATCGTCTTCCTATTATCAAGTCTTCAACAGTTTTAAAAGAATGGCTAGATTTTCATGCAACGATGACGTCGCTCTAATTGGTGCATGGTGTTATGTTAGATTAGATCCAGAAATTGGCCATGACCAAGAAAGCGTTGAATTCTGCTCCCGGGTTAGAGTCAGATACCTAACCTCATGGGATAATGGGACGATAATAAGGACCGACCACATGTTGCGGAACAGGGTTAGGGTCTTGGTTAGGGAAGTTACAAGATATGTTATTTGTGTTCGGCGTTATTTGATGAACGTACCTAATGGATGGAACAATGCACGATGTGTGAGTAAACTTTAAATCCTTTTAATGAATCCCTGGTGTTAACACATCTTATAATTTTATATCCAGTATAAGGAAGGTAAAAGGGCTTACGAAGGACATGGACAATTCGCCCTCCTCAGGATGGAGCCGATGATTAAGACAGCGACACATTGTCTAAAGGCTTTGTGGGTAAACCTGTATGAAAACCCTCACGAGACAAAACTCGTCCAATAGGACCGCCTAGTGGTTGAAAGGCTTGTTACACGGGCTAAGTGTAATCGCGTGTCACACGACAATGACATCTATTTAAAATGTTTCTGTAATTTTGGTGTGTTTGGTAATTGCAGCCAGAATTTGTATCTGGGGTCAATTAAATTCTTGCTAGTTATAAAGTGTGGTCCACATCTTATAGTTAAAAATTTAAATTCATATGGACATTGAGTTCTTAACATTTAAGGCAAAAAAATGGTCAACGACACCAATTTAGTGGGGAGACATGTACCACCTTTTGTTCAACACCATCATTGAATGACATTGCATGCATGTGCAAAAATTGTATCGCAGGACTCCTATAGTGTGACATTTCCCTATAAATAGATGCAGTTGAACCAAGATGGAATTCACAATCTTTAACACATCATTAGAATTTTACCTCTAGTCTTTTATACTATTCTTTCAAGATGGATGCTGAATTCACCGTTGAGGAAGACGTTGCAGTTGTTTTCAGCATGGATTGTTGTATTGACAACGCCGGTGGTTGAAGGTGTTAATAAACCCACCCGGAGCACATTGCATCAGGTACATATCAAGTTTGTCGAAATATTTGCAGATCCAATACGTAGATCGAGCCAAGCATTAAGATACAGGATTGGGAGTATAAAAAGAGACGTAAAATTATATGTTGCCTTGCAAGGTAGACTAATGATATGCGTTCCACCGGCAGTCATTACGGAGGATATGGATATTGTAAGCAGTTTGCATTATAAAATACCCAATTTTAACAAACATAATATAGCATATGATAATTTGAATGCTTCATGCAGGAAACGATGACCAAAGCATATTTCCTTGAAAGAAACGGACGTCCTTTCAGATATTACGAATGCTACTTAATTATGAAGGACGCCTTCAACGAGTACAATCCAACAAGGTTATATAGGCTTGCACCATAATAGATCGCGTAATCGCAACAGTTAAGCGAAACTGAAGTTGGGGATGTCCCGTTGGGTATACGCGTTTTATCGTTTGTTTTAGTTTGGTTAACAGATGTTTATGATGTTAACCATGGTCTTACTTATTGTGTGTTTCATCTTTCTTGCAATGAGGTCATGAACCCCATTAAAAATGACGAGTTTTATTATAAACTTCCTTATTTCCAAATATTTGGTGATATCAAATTCAGTCACTGCAGATTAGGATCCGGTAGGGTAAAGGAAACCAATCCATTTTTAGGGTTTTCCATATTGCGGGGCGAGAACAAAAATTTCTAAACTCGTCAATTATTGTTCATAAACACCATCTACTGTTTGAAACACGCCTTGGATAATGGGAAATTACATGTCACCGACAAACCCTAGTAGAGAGACTAATCAAGTAAAAGACGGAAATTTTGAAACCCGTGTCTATGACACTGACATACTATTCGCACGGTGGATATTTTTTAGAGTGGGTCGAAGGGAGGACTCATCCATTAATATCCTATAAAAGAAGTCCTTTGTATAGATAATTATTGACCACAACTCCCCACATCTTATTTAATCTCTACATCCAATCTTGAAATTGTATTCAACAACATGGATTATACATCTACCATCGAGGAGAGAAATTCATTCATAGCGTCATGGATCGCAGAAGGTCACATTCCAGTTGTAGAAGGAGTTGAAAAGGATGAACATAACTTTTGGCCACGGGTACATGCCCATTTTGTTGCAAACTTTTTGAATCCAAAGCAAAGAACAATTTTTTTGATCTAAGATGTCATGTCAAAAAAATACTGAGGCATGTTAGGATGTATGCTATCATCCAAGCCAAGCTTCTTAGAAGGATGACACCCGGTTCCAGTACAAATAATATCGTAAGTTGTATTATGATATCGTTCCATATTTGTAAAACATTAATTTTGAGGAGGTATTTAATGGTTTTATTGTTGAATATATGTAGGAATGGATGATGAAAGTACTCTTCCGAAAAGAAACGATATTAAATTTGAGTATTATGAGTGCTACCTTACTTTGAAGGAGGCCATGGATGAGTTCAACCCGTCGTGGATAGCAAGGCACATGGGTTAATGTAACATCACTATGCTTCCTGGTTTTGTTGGTATACCTCTTATAAACACTCTCGGGAGACAACTCGGCCTTTAGGGTCACCGACCAGTTTGAATGCTCGTAGGCCAATTATTATCGTTGTATTTTTTAATCATTTCGCCGTACGTGTACTAATTTTAAATTAATGAGGAAAATTAAAGTATGTTTCGAAGAGATTTAATTCCCCCAACTGAACACGATACAACCGCCACCGAATCCTCCGCAACATGGGGACGAAGATTAACAAAACCGCATCAACACCATGATATTAATTTAATGGTTTTGTGGGCAAACCTCTTTGTAAACCCTCACGAGACAAAACTCGTCCGTTATGGCCACATAACGGTTTAAATGCTAGACGCAGGCACTAGGTGTTTCCTTGCTTTGAGTGAAAGTTAGCTAAGTTTAGTTTTGAAAAATCGTTTAGCGATCTGTAACCATTCCATCAATGTATCCCTAAGGGGAGCATCAATTTATTCATAATGGTATATGTTTATCAATTTATTCATAATGATATCTTTGGTAATAAATATCATCATGGGTCCCCCTGTGTTTTGTTTCACCACACAAACTGATTTTCAGTCAGATAGTTGATACTTTGGGAAGACACAAAATTGTGTCGATGCAATGCAGGGGTTATCGATAAATAGTAAGGGTCGTTATATAAACAATAAGTGTCCCTTGGTAACAGTAAATGACTTTTGCATAAAGATTTGTGGGTGGTTAATAATTTGAGTACTGTTTGTATTATTATCTCTGGATTTATTTCCACCATGAATTGTCATAGCTTTTGATGCATTATTTTGAGTGATCAAATCATGATTCAGAGTCTTCTTCTGTTTCCAACCCTGATTTTTGACAACATATATACGAGTTGATTTAACCCAAACAAGGGTCGTTGTACCATCTCTTCTTGCCCGAGATAGGTCTTTCCTTGTCATCCAAGAGGTGTTTTAAAGGGTAAAGGGCATTTGTGAACATGATAGGTGTTTTTTAAATTGATAAGGGTTGTCGGTGAAAAGTGACAAGTTTGTGTAAACAATTTTTCTTTTACGAGTGAATTGGATGTGTTTTAACAATTTCCATGCGGATTATTAATTTGGATCCTATAAATATCCAGGTTTATCCAAAGGTACTTCTCACACACCGAGTACTTGGAAATCGTATTATCTACCTCCAAACACATAGACCTGGAAAAACTTGTCACGGATTTGTACCTCTCAATTAACTCTTTGTACGAACACAACAATGGGATCATTTGATTCGATTGAAGATTTGCAAATCACAAAAACATGGTACAAAGAATCTCGAGTAGCAGAGACCGCTCTCCGTAATGCCGGAGCCCGAAACCTTTTGGGCGAAAATATACAACCAATATATACGAGATTATGTTTATAGCATTTTGCAAACAAAAAAGAACGACTCACCAGGCACGGCCGTACTAGAATGTCATCCAGAAAATTTGTAAGTATTGTATAATTTATTTCGTCCATTGGTTAACTGATTAATTCTAAATTTGTTGAGTATATTTTCGCTTTGTTTTTGTAGCACGAATTGGTTAAAGCGGGGTATTTAGAGGAAAAAGGTGAGGCATTCACATTCGATGAATGCTACAATTTCATGGTATCCAAAATCCCAGAGTATGGATCACCGGGCAATTCTTCAACTTCATCGAGTGAAGTCTAAAACTGGAATCTATGTTTGTGACTACTTTGTGGGTTAGTTTGTTATCAACCCTCACGAGACTAAACTCGTCCGTTAGGTCACCTAAGGGTTTAAATGCTTGTTTCACGTGCTAAGTGTAACCATGATTCTTACGAAAGTGAGTTAGGTTATTAATTACGTTGTTCTAATGTAATACGATGTTAAACATGAAAGTCGTTATTTTAAAAGTTCTCCGTTACGTCATTTCAATAAGTAAGAAAAAACTTTACATCATAAAAATCCGACGATTTCGAACTAACAATATTAACCACTCATAAACATCTCACGAGAACAGGATTCAATTTTATATTCGAGTACCAAAAAAATAATTGGCCACGAAACGCCTGAAAGGCTTCCCTAGTTCCGCTTCATACATTGCCATCGCCTGAGCACGATTACCATTTGCAAGAACGCGATATTGCCTAAAACGACCACAAATCCTTTTCAGCATGCTAACGCCGTGTTGGATACGTATGGCTGAATACCAAACGCTTACATTCCCAATTTGAATCAAAAAGTATTCCCTCACTCGAAACCAAAACGCCATACCCCGCCTGAGGATTTTATGTATCATTATCCATATCTGCAACCTTACAATAACTTATCACTAGAGCGATATCTTCATGCGTCGAAAAATGAGGCATCGTGATTGATTATTGTGGTGGAAATAAGATATGTAACTTTGATAATTTGGGATTGAAAAACTTTATCTTTTGGTTGAGTTTACAGAGCATTACACCTTCGCAGTTAATTGATTTGTGAGGCGTTTATCACAAATTTATACTAAAACTCTCAGATGGGTTTAAATGTAATTTTGAAATTCTACAAAGGAATAAATTATAAATATTGGCAACTTGGAAGCATGAGTACGTATCATTTGTCGGGCATTATTTTGCATGTCATCTTCTGTAGCTTGATATATTTTTGTAATCTGGGTAATGGTTAAATAGAAAATGACCTTTGAAAGAGGATGCAGTTAAACACTGTTGTACACTATTACCGATTAGATTTGTAATAGTAGTCTCTGACATCTACAATTATTACCCGTCACATTGTGTTTTCAGAACACGCCCTATTGAGTTGTCCACCACTTGTATGTTAGACAAAAGTGTAAAGATAAGCATTGAATTATGCACTTTTACCTATTGATTTATTATCATACACGTGGACTGGAATAATGGGTTTTGGGATCTGGTGGTTGGGGAGTTTACCGACCTAAGTGGAATTATTCACGAATGGGAGTTTGCCAACACGTTTGTCCCTAACTTAGAAGGAGGTCCTAAAATACTCAAACATAAACAAACCCAAATAAACGTTAACATACATAAACAACATAAAAAGTACACAATACATAAAACATAAACATTATATCGAATAGGGCCTCATTGACCAGAATTAAACACGGGATTAAAAATTACATCATAAACACATAACATAACACTAGATATTAAAGAGCAACAGAAAATATAATTACTCGGCCCATTCCACCAAATTACACCCAGGACATTGCCAGAACTGTTTACCATAGGTGGTCTTATCTTTAGAACGATGTAGTTTGATAAAAAACCTACTTCCGGGGACCGGACATGACGCCCCTTTTCATGTTCAACCTTAATCATACCTTTCTCTTTGAAGTTTTTGCAGAGTACGTTAATTTTTTTATCATCTTTGGACTTGATTGCATCTTCTAATCATTGAGATTCTTCACGATAATTATCGAACTGGCATCGGAGGTACCTACTTTTTCCAGGTTCCGCTTCTAATAACAATTTGATTCCCGGACAACCTCTCTGCGGGCACTTGGAATATATCCTAGGGCATTGCATGGCTAAATGGTCATCAAGGAAACATAGCGGACAAATTTGGTTTGCTTCTACACACATAATTTGTTTTCCCTTGCGATTAAAATTCATTTTTGACCGGCTAAATTTGAAGTAGCGTTTTATGTTTGATGATGTGTTTCTTTGACTGGTTGATTGAGTGTATTTATAGGAAAAAATTATTATTATTTATAAATGAAATCCCCCTAAATCTTACCGTTATAGTGTGTTGATAAGGATAACGAGATTTCTATCAGAAGTCTCGTTATCCAAAACAGTGTCTGGATGACTTAGTGGTAACTGCATAAGTTGAGTTGTACGAGTGTTTTTATCTCTGAGAACTAGGCTATGTTCAACCAGAGCTCAATTTGAGAAAGTATACGAAAAATACTCGGCGTTTAACATTACAGTGTAAACTGGGTGTAAGAAAAAAAAAGGTCAAACAAATATAAAACAGCCACGCAGTTTGTAACCGCGTTTAAAGAATACGCAGATTCAATATGCGTGCGACGCAGGTTCAAACTGCGTGCAGAAGAATATTCCGTGGAATTTTCTTTCATACGCAGTTTCTAACTGCGTGTTATGCTTTTTCCATATGCAGTTTCAAACTGCGTACCTTGGGTACTTTCAACTTGGATCCAAGCTAAACGCAACACTCATTCTGGATCACAGCAATTGTTCACGCATTAACGACACTTCAATAGTGTCTAAGCTTGGATCTTGGATCCCATTATAGCCAGCCTAAGTGGGGAGATATTTTTCAGAGAGCCATATTATTTAGAGAGATACTTTATTTTCTTTATCATCTTCTTCCCCAAAAAACTAGATCTAGAGCTCTATCAAATATCCATTAATGAAGATTCTAAATGTAATATTAATGTAACCTCAACAATCATAGTGAAGAACCATGGATGTAAATCACATTGATCGAACCATGTAAAATATCCTTGTGTCCATTTTACATTTTAGCACTTTAATCTTTATTTTGGTTATGAAGTAGATTTAGATCTAGAAAATATCATAAGGGGTGTGTTGTGGGATTTCCTGCAACTACATTTTTGGCGCTAGAAACAGGGACAATTTTTGTTGTTGATTCAAGGGAGTTTCAGGAAGAAGTAAAGGATTCATACAACCAGCAACCTTGTTCATAGGATACACAGCTTCAGGGAAATTTGGTTCATAGTTCCAGCGAAATTAGTTGTTGAGGCAGAAACAAATTTTGGAGAAAGAGTCGATTACCCTGAAATCAAACAAAGCTACACCAGAAATCAGTCTCAAAAGGACGAATCTCTTCTCATCTCTCTAATTTTGCGTTTAATTACCAGATCTGGTTGTTTATAAACAAAATTTTGAAAAAACTTTGTAAAAAGTTTAATTATTCTTCCCCAAGAATCCAATCTTCTGTCCAAAACTTTGGTTCGAAACGAATTTCGATTATAGATTTGTTTTTAATGAATCATGTTTTGCAAACTTATTAGCTAAATTTCAACAATATTTGGAATCGATGTTGATTTGGGGATTTTCCCCATGAACAAAACCTAACGAATTTTCGTGGATAATCCTCATTCTTCTAAAGATAAGGTTTAGCACAAACTTTTCTATATTACTCATTAAACTGACCCTCTGTTTGCAACGATGTTTGACTGAACATCTTTCCCAGCACAATTTGTTAGCAGCGAATAAAGAAATTTGTTTCCTTCTGTGAAATAAGTTGGCAGCCAGGATCTCTGTTGTTGTGATTCGAAGGAGAAGTTGGCTCGTAAAATAACCAAACACACCGGCTCGTTACTTCTAACATGAATAATTAAAGATGAAGGATTCAATCTCCATTTTTCAAGAAATCCTGCAGACGAGATAGTACAAACAGAATTAGCTAATTGGGAGTAATCACCAGCGAAGACAAATGAAGATATTTCGTGAAAGGGAAGAAAATTACTTCTTCATATATATTGTCAAAAGTTATTCTAGCGATGATTAACTAGTTCAGATCCAGTGAACCAGTTCACTCTAATATCACCAGGGAAATGCTAAGAGAAATATTACTTCGCAAAATCCAGCAAGCAAGACAAACGAAAGGGGCATGTATAATAGCGAAAAATACTAGCAATGCGAAGAACACTAGTAGCACAAAGAAAAGTTTAACTCGTGCAGTCATCCAATAAGCAAAAAAAAGAGAGCTATCAGACTCACATGCAAAGTAAGTTCCATCACCTAACAACAACAACCTGCCAGTATAACAAGTGTAAGGAATTGATAAGTAGTAAGTGGCGGACATTCAGCAAGTAGTTAAAACTTCAAAAGACGAAATACTTTAAAGGCTAAGAAGAAATCAGCATGAACAAATAAAAACGAAGGAATCAACGTCAATTAATAAAAAGAGAGCCTGTGCGAATTTCAAGAAAAGAAGAGAGAAAAAAAGAAAAAGAACGTAGAGATATCAAAGAGAAGTTCTGCCAAAAAGATAATTTCTGAAAGCCTGTGCGAATTTCGCAACATGCTAAGAAGCAGGAGAAGAAGAAAAGACGAAGGAAGAATACACAAACGGCAGTAATATGAGAATAAGTCAGCGAATAACACTGCTCCTTCGCAGACAGTCGATAGCACATTTGGTTCCGAGTGAAGAGAACAAGATTGGTGTCTCGGGTTCGAATCCCTCATCAAGCTTAGTTTTTTGCACATTTTTGAAATCATAAAGGCGAAGAAGTGCAATGAAGTTACAGCATTGTGCGTTTTTTTCGCACACAACAAGTGGTACAGATGGTTAGAGAAGGGGTATGCAAACTAGAGGACATGGGTTCGATTCTCCCTGCTACCAAATAATTTTTGCTTCGCAGATATTCATTTCGCAGACGTTTACATCATCTTCTACTATACTATTTGCTTTGCAAACAAAATTCGCAGAAGAGAATCAGCATAGATGGTTCAGTGTGTTACATCGCAAGGAGCAGGTCATGGGATCAATTCTTGCCTCTCGCATCTGTTTTTGCTAAGCGACATTTATACTTCATGCAACGCATTTCTCACGCGAGATTGACAATAACAGCAAAACCACAAAAGCTAAGTACCCTTTCCTAGAACACTTTACTTATAACGAATAAAAAGATTTTTGATTTGATTTACAAAAAGCGATACAATCGCAAGATTACAAAGATTTTAAAAATGCAAAAATAGATTGATCATGGAGATATTAAATTTATAAGAATGAATAATGTGAAGATTTCGCCGAAAATAAGGCATCATATATTCGCGAAAAGAATGAAGACATGCGATAATTTCGTAGAGATAATATCTTATCAAGATAGAATGAAAACATGCGATAATTTCGCAAGAGTTATAACTTTAACAAAAAAAAAAAAAATCAAAGATTGAATGAATAAAAAAAAAGACAGAGGCACCCAACTTTGGCGTACACCCTAGTTCGCGAATAAAATTTCGCAAGAGGCAAAAGTAAGACCTAAAGTGTGTCATTGAAGGGGAGAACCTATTACATGGATCAGGGAAAGGTTACAACGCCCCGGAACCTGAGTCATGGAGACTTGGGGTTATTAAACCCATCCAGGAGAGGCGCCTTGGATTCTCAACTTAAGCTTGTGACTTAGGTTGGGCGACTAAGGTAAGAAGGTCTCTCCTAAGGAGTGCAGAACTCGATCAAGGCGCTGAGGTACACGGTTGAACCAAGAGTGCCTGGGGCGTTTGAAGTGTACCTGGCCATTCTTGGCAAGTCTTGGCTATGATGCACTCAGACCGAAGAAAACCCCACTTAGGGTGCGGTCTTGTAACCATGAGCCATATCGAAGAAAAGATAAAAGGCCGCGAAAACAACTGTTTGTTGTTAAGACCGGATGGGAGGAGCCAACCTTGTATGGTAGAGGTATGCCTCCTTGAAGGGTCAACCAGGGTGATGATAAGGGCGGCACCCTCCATTAGGGAGCTGATAAGTGTCAAAGACGCAAATGTCATGAGGCTTTTTACTCATGGGAGTATTAAGGCTTGTAATATTTGTGCAACGATCCTGGAGAGGTAATAATACTAGAGAAAGATAAGACGAGATCAATGGGTCGGTGCATGAAAATGTAAAGACGTCCTGCGATTTCGTCGCAAGACGGCAATGTCATGGGGCTTTACGTTCGCAAGAACATTTAGGCCTGTCATATTGTTGCATGAAAAATATCCTGCAGAGGCATTAATACTAGAGAAAATGATAAGACAAGATCAATGGGTCATTACATGAAAGTGTAAAGACGTCCTGCGATTTTGTCGCAAAGACAAGGGGTGGAAAAATAAGACCTTTAACTAGGAAGGCAAAATAAGACCACATAAGAAAGTAAGCGAATAAGCTTGCAAAAATGATTATATGATAAGCTTGCGAACATGTAAGCAAATAATCTTGCGAAAATGATTATATGATAAGCTTGCGAACATGTACATGGAAATGATATTGAGGCAATGAAAATGACGCACACTTGATATCATGATCATATTATTATGCGATACTAATAGTGCAGGAATAAAGAAAGATGAAGCACTAGTAAGAACTTGTGAGGAACATTAAATACACGAAGAGGAATGCATATACTAAAGACAAAGCTAGAGAAATGAAGAATGGAAGCAATTCAAAGCTACATCAATTTTAGCGCGGCAAAATGAGCTAAGTAACACAAACATTAACTATGCATTGCAATAGATACACATTCTCATTATACAAGCATCACACTTGCATCATGAAAGCATCGCATAATCATTTCTTGGCATAAACATCGCATACACATTTCATAACATAATCATCACATAAGCATTATATTCGCACAAGTATTTAACAAAACTCTACGGAATAATATCGCATGATAAAAGTGGAGACAATATTTTACCAGAGGACATCGCCAAAGAAGAATGTGATTATTTCGCACAATTATTTCTCCAAAGAAGGATGTGATTATTTCGCTCAACTATTTCGCACAATTATAAGCAACTTGAAGAGATTATACTATCACATGAGCACAAAACATGAGACAAAAGCAAGATAAGAATGAAGAAACAACTCGCTCATTCAACACTTTCTCAAGGATTCTACCCTCATAGATAAAGAACAGAGGCAACTATGGATTACCAAGAAAACATTTTATGTTCTTTATCTTTTTGGCCAGAATCATTTCCAAAGAAGACGCTTGATCAAAAATAATAAGAATCCTCACCAACAATGGAGTAATAATTTCGCATGATTAGTTCGCAATACTTCTTATTCGCATTCAAGGATGGATACTTCTTATATTTCGAGGATTAGTACTTCTTATACTTCTTCAAGGATACTTCATACTTCATACTTCGTATACTTCGAGATGATACTTCTAATTACTTCTCAATGCTTCGGAACTTCACAAAAGAATAAAGGCAAGTACGTACTTTTCAAGAAAAGTATTCTTTCGCTCGTTCCTTCATCAACAAAGATCAAAGACCACTACAATAACGGATTTTTTCTTAAAGATCGCTCTTCAAGCAATATTCAAGAAAAAGAGGCAAAATGTAGGATCAAAATATCGCACAACACATTTGTTAGTATGCGAGATGCATTCATTAGCAGATCTTGCGAGAATGTAGCAGAGATTGCGAGAAGATAGCAAGACCCTGAGAGAACGTAGCGGGAGCATGAGACAATATTAGCTGTACCCCACTACATATGAGCTGTCATCCACTATGTAAAAACCTATATAAAGAGAAGAGCAGGAGAAATAAAAGAGAGGATACATATTTTTGTAAGGGGGGAGTTATTTTTCAGAGAGCCATATTTTTTAGAGAGAGACTTTATTTTCTTTATCATCTTCTTCCCCAAAAAACTAGATCTAGAGCTCTATCAAATATCCATTAATGGAGATTCTAAATGTAATATTAATGTAACCTCAACAATCATAGTGAAGAACCATGGATGTAGATCACATTGATCGAACCATGTAAAAAATCCTTGTGTCCATTTTATATTTTAGCACTTTATAAATCTTTATTTTGGTTATGAAATAGATTTAGATCTAGAAAATATCATAAGGGGTGTGTGGTGGGATTTCCTGCAACTACATTTTTGGCGCTAGAAACAGGGACAATTTTTGTTGTTGATTCAAGGGAGTTTCAGGAAGAAGTAAAGGATTCATACAACCAGCAACCTTGTTCATAGGATACACAGCTTCAGGGAAATTTGGTTCATAGTTCCAGCGAAATTAGTTGTAGAGGCAAAAACAAATTTTGGAGAAAGAGTCGATTACCCTGAAATCAAACAAAGCTACACCAGAAATTAGTCTCAAAAGGACGAATCTCTTCTCATCTCTCTAATTTTACGTTTAATTACCAGATTTGGTTGTTTATAAACAAAATTTAGAAAAAACTTTGTAAAAACTTTAATTATTCTTCAACAAGAATCCAATCTTCTGTCCAAAACTTTGGTTCTAAACGAATTTCGATTATAGATTTAAAACTAGTTTTGAAGCAATCATTTTAAAAATTGAGAGATATACTAGATGGATTTAAACATCATAACATGTGATTCTTTGTATTCCTGGATGATTTCAATTATTTTGTTGTTGTTGGTTCTTTTTCTCCTTCCAGGATGGCCAGTTCTGCTGATAATTTATGCAAATGATTAGTAATAATTTTGATTTCTTTTTTTTTTCTTTCTAGATGGCTAGTTCAGCTGAGGACTTACGCATGGAACAACTGGATGTCCAGCAGGAGCTCTCAACTGGATACATACTTTTATCAAGAATAACAGTCAACCTACAAGTGCGCTGCAAGATAAATTCAAGTTCTAGTTGATGATCTAAAGAAAATTACACGCAAGTTTGACGTTGAAGCTGTTCGGGCAAAAGCTCTGGGCAGTCCTTCTTCTAATAAGAACACCTCCAGTGACATTTATAACAAATTCAATGAGGTAATATGGTTAAAGGAATAGGCTGGTGAAAAATTTATGATTCATTTAGGAGCAGCACTATACACAAGTAGAAACAATATACTCTAATTAAATAGTTGTATTAATGTGGCATACGTTTGTTTGGGTTTATTAGATTGGTGGTTAGTTGAAACTCATGACCAAATTTAGTCTGTCAGTGTTAATGTGGTTAGAAAATTTGTCACCATCAAACTCTCCACCACTTATCCAATACTCTCCTTCATATATGTTACAGCAGAATAAAAATAATTGTGGATCTAAAAGATTTGTTCTGATTTCATATTTGTCGATTCCAGGTATTTCGAAAGAGGCTTCCAAAAAGAACTGGTTGAGACTTCATTGCAAAATTAAAAGGTTACGAAGTACTATCAAATTTCCTGACTAGTGGTGAGTGAGTTTTATATCTTTATGACTGTCTAAGAATAACATTAAACTTTTTGAATGTGGTAGATGGTAGAACATAAGATCATTAGATAAGATGCACATTCAATATGACATATGACTTGTTGTGTAATGTGGTGGGTAATGAGTGTTGTGCCTCAAGTCAGGCAAACAAAGCATAGTTGAATATCAATATATAGAGTATATGCCTATGAAAAAGAGTTGTGAATTCTGGAACATTATTGTAAGTTGAATGTAGGGTTGTAGCTGATATAGTAAGTAACTAGTCAATTCATCATTATTCTGTAAATACAGGAAACGTCTTACTTTTTCTTAGAATGAATATGTGAAGCAATCAATTAACAACTGAAGATACATTAGGTAGATTTTGTAACATTTTGTAACATATGGTTTGATGAGTCTTTGCTGCTTATAATTGTTGACAAAAGATCTAGTCACTTTTCTGGCGGTTTGTTGGAGTGCACAATTTCTTTATGAAGAATCCTCTGTTAACCTTGGCACAAAATCTCTATTCCTACTAATATTTTTTCTTTATTGGTTTTGTGATCAATTGTCCTGCAGGAGGGGACAGTCTACTATGCATGTGCGTTTGTAAGAATATCCGCAAAGTCACAAATGCATAAGGTGACACAAAGTGCAAATAAGGGGAACATTGAAGGAGGGAATCCAAAGATTGAGCAAATGTAAGCAAAACAAAGTTGTAACTTCTTGCACTTCCATTTGCTCAGTCTTTCGCTTTCCTGCCTTCAATGTAACTTCTTGCACTTCCATTTACTCAGATTTTGGATTGACTCAGAAGAAACGATTTTAGTTGAAGGTAAGCGAAAAATCCAGCTTCAATGATCGAGGAAGGCAGGAAAAATAAGTGGATTATCTTTTATTTCTTGTTTTGCATACCACAAATGAAGCTTTGTTACGTTTTTCACTTGCGCTGATGCTTGGTACTTTTTATTGACAAGGAAAAACATCATTGTATTATTTCCATTTATGAGGTCCTGTATTTCTTGATTCTTGATTTATAAGTAATTTTGCTAGTTCTTATGAGATTTGTATCGTTTAATGTCATAGTTCGTGAATTGTAGTACCCTGGATAATCATGTGACTAGAATTTTACTGGATCTGTTAATCTGTAGACTGCTTAAAAATCCCAACTCTGGTAAATCCCATTGCAAATCGTTGAATTTTACTTGCATTACAGGATTCTCACCATTCACCAACAAGCAGTTTCTCCGTGTGAATGATTTGACTTGGAAACTCATCATCATCAAATTCTTTACCCTTCAACAGTAACAAAGTTACAAAATTAAATTCAGATAACAGTAACTAGGGCTGCACAAAACCGTACCGGAACCGTCAACCGAACTGAAACCGTTGAATAATTAACCGAACCGAAATGAAACCGATTGCAACGGTTTAGGTTTAGGTTCTTAATTTTAGAAAACCGACATATACGGTTTCAGTTACGGTTGTTGATCAAAACCGTACCAAGAAAACCGATGAAACCGTATCTCATATAAACTAACTAATCCTAGCCATCTATGTTTCTAAATAAATCATAGCCATCAAATTTTAGGGTTATCAATCCCTTCCTTCTCTTTTACAAAAGCGAGAGACTCGCTAGTTGCTACTCCTTTCTCCTTTTCTTTTTCAACTAACCCTGTAATCTTCTTTATCCTTTCCATTCACTAAGAATCAAAGCTACCGATAACTATTACTCTACCATCTTCTTCTTATTCATCTCTATTCAGTCACCAACATAACACGACCACCAACCATTTTATATGAATTTAATTTTGATTATATTCAAATTCGATTATGTTTTGTTGAATTTAGAATAGCAAGGAAGAAATCTAAAGTTCTAGTTAAATCTGATGATATTTCAATCGGTCCAACACTAAAGGAAGAAGAAACTCCAGTTGGATCTAAGGATATTGGTTCTTATTATGAATTTGAAGTTATTGATCTGAGTTTAATTGGTAATATCTTTCAACAAATTTTGTGTTCCATTTTGATACCCAGTTCTTCATTATTTAGTGTTTTGGTGTGACAACTTCTTGATTTTGCTTTTCAAGTGTGGAAATTTGGTATTTTTAGATTGGGTTATTAATTAGATTTCATTTTCTTAATCTAAATATCTGAATTTTATGATTCACAAAGTAATTTGCAGATGTAGATGTATGCGTGATTTCTACTTAGATTGGAGTGGCTGACTTTGTATACACATATTATCAGATGATGTTTGTAGTAGATTTTAGGTGTTAATTGCATAAATTTTTTCGAATCTATGTTGCAAGTTTTGGATTAATAGATCGATTACTTTTGAACTAATGGAGGATCTCTCTTTTGCATATTTTTGATCTACAACTGATGCTCATGGGTTTATGTACACCAGCTTGAAGTTATGAAGACCTGAGAAAATTAGAGATGGA
Source organism: Papaver armeniacum (assembly GCA_023531295.1). NCBI lineage: Eukaryota > Viridiplantae > Streptophyta > Magnoliopsida > Ranunculales > Papaveraceae > Papaver > Papaver armeniacum. The sequence goes on from JAJJWW010017325.1 coordinate 78,472, forward strand.
TGTGCAAATAGAGATACAAGTGAATCTGGAGATGATCTTTACTGAATCTTTTGGGTGTTTTTGCTTTTATTCTTGTTTTTGTGGTAGCTATGCATGTTGTGTATTATGACAATTTAAAAAACCATTTTCACAGGTTAGTTTACAATCTATCTTTAGTAAAATTGACTGTCAGTTCTATGGAACTGACAGAACTTTCAGTTAACCGAAACCGGGAGGATCGAAACCGAATGAAACCGAGTAGGCTAAATGGTTTCATCGGTTTCCAAAATTAGGAAACCGAGCACTTCGGTTTCGGTTGTTTTTTGGCCAACAACCGTACCGAACCGAACCATGTGCAGCCCTAACAGTAACTATACAAGATAACAGACAAATTTGGTCAACGCAGCCCGTAATCAGTCAAAGAACCAACTATGAAATACCAAAAATCTCTAGGGACCCAAATCAAATTTATATGTCCTCCTTTTTTCTGTTTTGGTTGTTGAAATTCAATTCTGTGTGTACTTTCTCTGGGTTTTCAGAAATGGGAGGGCAAAGGACCCAGTCTGGATCATCATCTCAATCATGGTTCTCAAATTTCTCCTCTTCAGCTCTAAGAGTAAAAACCCTTAATGGGTTACCTCCATCTGGTTCTTCTTCTTCATCATCAAATGAAGGTCTAATTCGTCGTCTTGGTCTATTTGATCTTATTCTTCTTGGAATTGGTGCTTCGATTGGTGCTGGTATCTTTGTTGTTACTGGTACTGTTGCTCGAGATGCTGGACCTGGTAAGCTAGTTACTTCTACTTCTTCTTTTACTCAAATAGGGTTCCTTCTTTTATGTCTTGATTTTGTGAAATTTTGGTCAAAATTGGAGTTTCATTTGTTGAAAAGATTGAATCTTTGTTGAATTTTATCTTAGTTTTGTTCAATTTGAATCATGGGTTTTGTGTAATTGCTGAGATTTGGTATACTGTGGATGTGTTCTTGTTAATTGACCAATTATTGGAGCATTAATGGTGGTCCAGTGGATATTAGGGGTGGTGGGTGATGCCCCCACTGCCTGTACTGGCTTCAGTACAGTGGGAACCTCTGGATTAAAACTTCGAGGAACACCAAAAAAAAAAATAAAATTGAACCCAGCTAAGCTAAAATGGAGCAGTTACCTTTGGATGGGTGAGGGCATTCGCCCCATGCCTATACTGTCTCCACCATTACGCGAAACATTTTTCTGAGAACCTGAAAGTACTTGAGGAACCTAACAAAATTGGAATTAGTTGTTTTTCCAACTGATGTGGCAGCTAAAATGGAGATTTAGCTTGATGGCGATTTGGGTTCCTAACATTTCTGTTTGATTATAACATTTATTAGTGATTTTTTGCTGATTTCATTGTGGATCTGAAGTTTTATGCGTTGGGAATTCCAACTTCTGACCTGTCTATTGTCTCTTAAAATGCAGGTGTAACGATTAGTTTTATATTTGCGGGAGGAGCATGTGTGCTCAATGCGTTGTGTTACGCTGAATTGGCTTCAAGATTGCCTGCTGTTGTTGGTGGAGCGTATTTATATACATATGTGGCATTCAATGAGCTTACTGCGTTTCTTGTTTTTACACAATTGATGCTTGATTACCATATTGGGGCAGCTAGTATAGCGAGAAGTTTAGCAGGCTATCTAGTTTCAGTACTAGAACTCTTCCCTTTTTTCAAGGAGGTTATTCCGAGTTGGATTGGAAGTGGGGGGCTTGAATTCTTCGGTGGAGTTGTATCAATCAACTTATTGGCTCCAATTCTCCTTGTGTTGTTAACAATTATTCTGTGCCGAGGTGTTGGAGAATCCTCTGCTGTGAACTCTTTTATGACTGCTACCAAGGTGAATCCTTCTTGATATGCTTCAAGTTTTTATCTCTCTATTGGTGTGATTGACTGGTTTTGATACTGTTCTTTGCATTCTCAGTTCTCCTTATTGATCTTGTTGGTTCTTTTACCCCTAGTCACTGACATTTACTTGATCTTCAATTTTCTCTTCTCATTAGCAGAAGTGATAAATTGTGTCCTGTCTCCGATGCTGATGTGTTGCACAATCTATCTTGCAGGTAGTCATTGTCCTTATTGTTATTTTTGCTGGAGCATTTGAAGTTGATGTATCTAACTGGACCCCTTTTGCTCCAAATGGTTTTAAAGCTATTGTTACGGGATCAACAGTTGTATTTTTTGCCTATGTTGGATTTGACGCTGTAGCTAATTCAGCAGAAGAGTGCAAAAAACCACAGGTATATCATCTGGAATGAAGTTTTCTGGTCTGACTATCTAAGTCACCGTAAGTTATATATGGCTTACTTGTTCAATGGATACACCCGCCTTATTTATTCTGACTGGTTTCATATTGTGTTTAACTTATTTTCAGAGGGATCTGCCAATTGGAATACTTGGAAGCCTTCTTGTATGTGCAATTTTGTATATCGGCGTTTGCTTAGTAATTACCGGAATGGTACCTTACCAACTTCTTGGTGAAGATGCTCCATTGGCCGAAGCCTTTACGTCAAAAGGGTTGAAATTTGTATCAATTTTAATCAGCATAGGTGCTGTTGCGGGACTTACTACAACTCTTCTAGTTGGTTTATATGTTCAGGTGAATCTTTTACACTGCTGCTTGATCTATTTGAGCGATTACAACATGCTATCTTCATAACGGTGTTTTTTCTTCTTCTTAACAGTCCAGGTTGTATCTTGGACTTGGAAGGGATGGTTTACTACCTTCAGTATTTGCTAAAGTGCACCCAACCCGCCATACCCCTATTCATTCTCAGATTTGGGTTGGTCTTGTTGCTGCTGTCATGGCAGGGCTATTTAATGTGACTATGCTCTCACATATTCTTTCTGTTGGCTCCTTGGTATGTTTTGTAAATCCTATTAGTTGTTTGATCATAGTCCCTAATTATAACATCGCCTCTTTTTTTCAATATAACATGTAAAGGTTGCCAAAAGTGGCAAGGCTATTCCCTCAACTGAGTGGAGTATCAGCAAAATGTTCTTGACTGTCATGAGAGGAAATCTTTTCTATACAACTCGCATTCACGTGTTTGAATTGTTCCACAGACGGGTTATTCAGTTGTCTCGGCATGTGTTGTGACCCTTCGCTGGAAGGAAAAAGCATCAAGCCAATTTTCTACAAAGTGGATCTCAAGCCGACAAGAAGGGATCATTTGCCTCGCTGTAGTTGCCTTTAGTGGGTTTACTGCTGGGCTTTGCTACCGTTTCAACGCGTCATTTGTTTTCATGATTGTAGCTGCAGTAGTTGCTGTATTGGCTGCCGGTGCTCTTCATTTTCGTCAAGTAAGTATATTTCTTCTGACTACCTCTTTAAATAAATAAAAGCCCAGTGCATATTGTTAGTTAAAACAAACATGTTAGGCCTCTGTCATTTAGTACTATAACTAGGCAGATGCGAGATGCTCCTTAACTTTACATACACATTAAGCATCCAAAAATCAAAATGAAACAGTAGATTCACCTTTTTGACCATCCAACTAATAGGTATCGAGTTGCGGTGAGCCAGAAATGAGTGGTGACGAGATAAACTAAGATCAAAAAGAAAGCGAGGGGTTGGTAGAATGGAGATAAGTCTGTTAGGACCCGCCTTAAAGTCCATGATTCTCTTTTAAATAGTAATTCATTGAATGTGGGACAATTTGTTTGTAACTTGCATTTCTGACCACTAAAATGAAAAGCATAAAGAAGAATACCAACCCACTATCACTAATGCGTCGTTGTAAAAAAAGATTCTAACGTAGACCGTTGGGAATCAATTTTGCATACAAGCTCTGTCTTTTATTATCACCATGATTTGTCATCTCTCGAGTCTGACCTAGGAATGGATAAAAAACCCGTTATAATATGATTTGGTTCTCCTTTTTTGCTTTGAAAGTATGGTCTACGTCGAACTGAGTCTGACCTAGGAATGGATATAACAAAACCGTTGTAATATAATTTGGTTCTCCTTTTTTGCTTCGAAAGTATGGTCTACGTCTAACTTTTCTTATGCTTTTTTATCTAATCACATCTATTGATATAAACTTTTTCAGGTGTACACAGAACCATCTGGATTTTCTTGTCCTGCGGTTCCTATTTTACCAGCGATTAGTATTTTCGTAAACATTTTCTTGTTTGCTCAGGTTTGCTTCTTAACTTTCAGTAAATTCTAATTGCAATCAACTTACTTTTGATCCGACAAAAACAAAGAATCTAAACAACGCTGCAAACTTAAAATGGATAAAGTAGAAAATATCCGTCAGACTTAAAATCCGTAATCGTTATTTTTGCAGCTACACGAAGAAGCATGGGTGAGATTTGTTGTCCTAAGCATCATCGCAGTTCTTGTTTATGCATTTTATGGACAATTTCACGCTGACCCAACTTCAAATCAAACAATAGTTTACCATAGAACGGCTACAGAAGAATCTTAAAACAGTAAAATAGTTCCCGATTCTTTCATAAATCATTGATGTGTGTAACATTGCTGTACCATCAAACTCATAAACACATACCCTTCATTGTTGTATCACATAAGTGGGTATGAATCATAAATGTTGTTGTATCAGAAATGTATAATTTCCATAATTTCAAATTCTCGAAACCGACTTTGAATTCACTTTACAGATTTTATTCTCAGTACGCAGATCATATCTAGGCTCTCCCTTTCAGTCTTTCATACATAAACAGTTTCACACTTTCGGTCTACGTCATTCTTTTTTCTTTCCAGATATCTTCTGATTGAATTCTGCTTCCAACTCAAGCTAAATATGAACAATGAGGAATAAAACCTTAAAACCCAACCCTTTTCCCCCAATGTAGCAATGTAGCAGTCTAGTTGTAGAAGAAAGTTGTAAGCTATTCAGGCCGACGTGCGCCGTCCCTGGGACCCACAAAAATATTTGTCTCCCACTATGTTTGAGTCACTGCACAATCACTACAGGATGTCTAGATTTTGCTTTTCTTTCTTCTATCCGATCTTTCTGGTCCAATTCCCATCCACGTAGGTACTGCGTCGGTCTCAAGCACATCTTCTTCTTCTCGCAGAAAAAGAATCAACCAAAAACCTTAGAAAAAAGAAAAGCGTTCATTCCAAGCAGAATTTTTGTAAATTGCACAAAACAAGATGATAAAGTAAGCGTACGCATACCAAAAGAAGAATCTCTTCATTTTCTTTGCTTTATACCAATTTGGTTTCCTGTCCTTTTCTTTCATCATAATACCCATTCTGTCCTACTTTCTCATTTTTCTTGGTTTATACCAATTTGGTTTCCTGTCCTTTTCTTTCATCATAATACCCATTCTGTCCTACTTTCGGAAAAGTAGTTTCCAATATTGCACATAATTTGTTGAATTTTAAGCAATGTGCATTGTAAAAAAGCACTTAGAAATTGGTAGCTAACAGCCTGTAACAGACTTTGTATCGAGCGATGAATGAACCACTAAACAGAAAAAAAAAAACAGAAACTTGGCTGTAACAACTAAAAGATAGAAGAGTAAGATTTGGATGACAGATACCTAACTTCATTAAATTTGTGCAGCTAGGATTAGAAAACAACCCAGTGATCAAGATGTGTTGCTTATGTTGATTACAGATAAATCGCCAAGAAAAAAAGTAGGCAAATAAACATTTGAGGTATAATACGAAAAGAGAAGGATAGTGTAGTCATTTTAACAGTAACTGAAAAAAAGTGAAAAAGAAAGAATCAAAAGAAAGCTTGAAATGTGCTCTCACCCTTCTTCACAAACTTTCTCTTCTTTACTTTCCTTTTGATTTTCCTTCGTGTTTAAGTCTTCACATTGTCTCCCTCAATCCTCTTCTTCTTCATTTCCCATTTCCGTTTTCATAATTCATTCCATCTAGCTTTTTCGTCTCTCTAAAACAAGTAGAATTCCAAAAATCTGCTTCTCTGTGTGTTACTTTAATGGCAGATCATACAGACTCTCTGTATGCCCATCCTCATCCTCAGAGACTGGTTTCAGATGTAGATACTCCAAAACCACAAATCAAACCAAACCCGCCGAGTAAGTTCTTCTCACATTTTCTATCAAAATCTGTTCTGGTTGGAATTCTACTTGTTTTACTGCCACTTTTTCCATCTCAAGCTCCTGAATTTGTGAACCAGACCATACTAACTAGAAGTTGGGAGCTTGTACATCTTCTTTTTGTTGGTATAGCTGTATCTTACGGTTTATTTAGTCGAAGAAACGTAGAAAATGAAAAAGAGAATAATTCGAAATTGGATACTACTCAATCTTATATGTCTAGAATTCTGCAAGTTTCGTCTGTTTTTGATGATGAAATGGAAAACCCATCTTCTTCTGGCACTGACGAGAACAAGATCCAGACATGGAATTCTCAGTACTATCGTGGTAATTCAACGGTTGTAATGGCAGAAACCGGTTCTCTTCTTGATGAACATAATAGAACCATTAGTAGTAGTAACTTTAGCAGTAATGATAAAAGTAGTCATAAACCTTTACTATTGCCTGTAAGGAGCTTGAGATCTCAAGTTCCGAAGGCAGATGAAACTAAACCAGTTTGCCAATCCAGTGGATTGTCCTCCGGATCGCTTAGTAGGTCGGGTTCAGGTGGAAAAATTCCTTCTCAAAATAGTCTTGGTAGAACTAGTGGTGAGAAAATGGGAGGTTTAGATCCTTCTGTTTTGGAGGAGAAATTGAAAGAAAGTGTAGTGCTTCCATCTCCAATTCCATGGAGATCAAGGTCCGGTCGATTCGAGTTCAAGGACGATGTGGGCGGTGGCGGCAGCGGTGGTGCTACTCCACCTTCATATACTGTTCCTCCTCCATCAGTTGGAGAATCTGAAGTTGACAGAGTTAATTCCTTTGTTCGTCGGTCCACAATACCATGGTCATCTCGGCCTAATTCAACATCTCCCTCCCCAAGGAAGCTTTCCCCTGCACCATCTTTTTCGTCAGAAGTTCAAGCTAAGAATTCCGAAGATTCAGGCAAGAGGAGGGGTTATTACAAGTCTTCTCCTCCACCACCTCCACCTCCTCCTCCGCCAATGCTTCACAAATCTCCGCCAATGGTGCCGAATTATAGGTCAAATGCTGATCAGATTACTTCAACAATGAAATCTGGTGAGGAAGGTTATAATTCTGCCAGAAGTTTCCAAAATGAATTGAAAGATTTTAGCAGGAACAAGAGGGAGGGTTTACCACCAAGTAGAATGAGTGTGAGTTCTTCGGTGAGGGATTCTGTGAAACCTGAAGCAAAATCCAGGCACAACAGTTTCGACGGGTCATCTTCATTGCTGGGAAAATCCGTTCGAACGGTTAGAGCGAATGAACAGACAGATGAATCAGTGTATGGTGGAGGCACTAAGGCAGAAGTATTTGAAAGGAACTCCTACAATGAGATTAGTCCTCCGAAGCCACCACCGTTTTCTAAGTATCCAAAGGAGGAAAACAAGAAACAGATTTTTGAGCATGTACTCGCAGACTCTGACGAAGAAGGAACTGATTTCGAAACGAATGCAAGTCAAGGAAACTCTGACGCGGAAGAATCCATCATGAGCAAGAACCCTATCAGTGAAACTAGTCCCCCCGATCCGAATGAGGTTGATAAGAAGGCAGATGAATTCATAGCCAAGTTTAGAGAGCAGATTAGACTTCAGAGAATAGATTCGATTAAGAGAACCAGTGGGAAGAAGAGTGTTACGAGGAACACTACACGGTAACATCGAAGTTCCTTCTTCTTCTTCTTTTACATGTACCTGAATGTTCTTCTATTTCTTATCTTTAAGTATGTTCTTTCTCATCACTTTGGGAGATGTCTTAAGTTTTTTGCATTTACAGTGTAGTGTTAATACAGATAATATATCTATATGGTTTACAGTTTATCAATCTTCTTTGTAACCAACCATGAAGCATTAGATTGGAAATGAAACTGTCTTTATATGAACAGCCAGAGATCCAGAATAATCTCTGACGAAACACTGGCATAAAGATTTTCAGGGTTCAGGAGCTACAGCTGCATTTTACATTTTAAAATCTGCAGATCTCCATTCCATTTTACCAGCACTTTTGACAGAGGAGCTCTATAAACAATTTCAGTTCACCCTGCAGGTTGTGAGAGAAAACATGTTTGTTGATCTTTAAGTCATCAATGGAAAAAATATGGAATGTGCATACAAATTATTTACTCAGGTAATTACCACCCAAACAATCGGTTCAAACGGAAAAAAAAAAAAAAAAAACTCAGCGTAATCACAAAATAACAAAGAAAAAAATTGAAGAACAGCACTACCCACAGCTCTGTACTCATGAACGAGTCGACAAGGCTTGATTGTAAGACATTCTAGCTGATAAAGACCTTGCAAATGGTACTCCTAATTTATTACCATTTCCCTTCTGCAGTGAATTCCTGTCCATTGTCCTTCCACCACCAACTTGATTGTGTTGCTCGAGCGAGACACGCTTCACCGGATGTGGTCCTACGTTAACTGCCTTTTCATACCGGCAACTGAATAATCCGGCTCCTTTTCGATTACTTGTGCTTTGGGTGCTCATTTTTGTATCAATGTTATTCATGAACCTAGCATCCTCGTAATCTGACGGAGCTGCAATTGAGAAATTTGAGACAGACCCTCTGTCAAATCCTTCAGCCGTGGTCACGCTCCAATCGATGCTCACTTCGCTTGGTTCGTAACACTCTGTTGGTGCTATCGACGGTGTCGTCTCATCAAGACTACGTCGAAAATGTGCACCAATTCCGCCGTACCGCCTGCCGTCGTAACTCGAGGTCTCGTCCAGGGAGTCCCTCCGACGATACATTGGGAACATTGTTGATTGAGTTGAGAAGCTCTCAATCTCGAACAAGTCGGAACTTGCATCGCTCATTACATCGTCGTCAATTTGTCGGATTTTGGGACTCCCCGGATAATTGAAACTCCGGCGGTCACTCTCTTCAGGAAATGACATTAGTACTCGACGTTGAAGATCTGTGGACTTTCGTAGGCTAATTGGCTCTTCATTCGGCTGAAAAACTTCTAATGATTCTCGGGGTGGCTCGTCGAGCTGCTGGATCATCAGTACAGGCTTTCCACCATTGAAATTTGCTTTAGTGGTGGCTGAAACAGGAGCATTTAAGATAGGAAATGAAAAGGCACCACCAGCGCCACCACCACCACCACCACCTGTATCATTACTGAATGATCTGTTCCAACGTTTTTCCGGTAGGAAATCATCGGAATCCTTGACTGGAACTACTTCTTGCACTTTCACCCAATTATTAGTTGCTCCAATTGCATGTGTCTTCTCTCTTTCAAACTCCATTGTAGCTTTGACATAAACATCTTCTCCGGCGACGCTAGAAAAACTTTGTTTCTTAAAACTAGTACCGGTACTAGTATTGCTAAGTTGCACAACTTTACTACTTTTGTTGTGTTCAGAGATATCCTCTTGGACTTGCAGCGATTTACTTCCGGTGCACGGGCACTTCCGGCCGAAAAACCATTTAGATGATGAAGAGGAAGAATTCGACAAGGCCCTGTTCATTTTCCTCTTTTCGTCTAACCGGAGATTTTTCATGGAAACAGCAATGGAACCCGGAGGATTTGAGAGTAGACCTGTCTGACTGTTCCAACTAGCTTCAGATGAAGCTGTTGGTGTTGCATGGAAAGACCCACTTCTAAAATTCCTTGCATAGTTAGTCGAAGAACCATCAACAGAAGAAACTGCAGATAGTCTTGGATTCGCCATTGAAGTTTCATCATTTCTGTAGACACAAACTCTACCAAGACTCGCAGTCGGAGGCGAAACATTCTTGTTTAGTTCTTTCTGATCTTGAATATCATTGAAGTATCTCTCGGCTTCAAATATGTTGATTTCGGAATCAGCAACATTACTTTCTTGTTTTTGATCTTTTGGAGGTAGATATGATGAGAATGATGCAACTCTTGATTGCGGTTTCAACGGATACGGACAAGGGTAACTCGGACGCGGAGGATTGTTGTTATTGCCTGCAGCAGCAACTGATGAGTTTAACATGGCTCTTTGGGACATGTTGCCATTTGAGGTTATTGCATCTATTGAGTACCTTTCCATCTCTTTCACCAGGCTTTTTATAGATTCTTTGAGTATGTATGTGTATATATATATATAGTATGTATGAGTAGATTTGTACGTAACTGACCTGAGATCGAAACTTGCCTACAATGTTGAAAGAGATGTAATGTTTTTATGGGAAACCAATGACTGAAAAAGGAACCTAAAAATAGTTAGGAAAAGAAAGAATGGGGGTATAAGTAATAGATGTATGCAATTTGTCTTCTACTACCAAACTGTATAAATCATGAGACAAGTTAACTGAAATAATTCAAGAACAGAAAACAAGAAAAAAGGTGAATTGCCAAGACAGTTGTAACTTCACTTAGACTTATCTATCAGAACAAATAACTCATAACTGTCATAATCTTTATCTGCAACCAGATTGAAGCTACACGCAATGTGCACACTATTTGTCCGTAAAATACATAAAAGAGTTCGAGTGTCTGGCCTTGCTTAGCATTCAGTGAATTCTAGCATATGCAGGTTCGAAACTTTTTGTGAGAATTTGCATCTGGTTGCAAAGTTCAAGAAAATAGGCGAATTTGCTTCGACAACTCATAGATCACTAGTTCTTTTGTTTTTTTTAGTCAACAGAGAATTTGGTTTATTTTGACGAGTTTTGAACTTAGGTCATTAGTATCATCACCCAAAGACTTTACCACATTAATCACATGTTCGTTGTTGATGCCCGAAAAAATATTAACTGCAAAATTTTACAGATTTAAGATGCTTGTGAATTTTTGCAGCATACCAAGCTGCTAGAATAGATAGACAATGTGGTTTTTCTAGAGTTCTCTAGGTGCATATCCAAGATCCAAGACAGATTGATGTCATTTATGACAAACCAACCCTCTCTGATCAAAACAATTCATGACCAACCTTCCATACGGACCATACTCTTGAATTCATTTTAGACTTTTGTAACTTGTGACAATCTTCTTGTCCCCTCGATCAAAAACATTATCTTTTCAATGATAGATATTTAACAGCACATTAAGTATTTATTTTGATCTTATACATGATTACCATACTATACAAACGAAATCTATCTATATCGTTGGAAAATCTAAGGGACAAATCTTTTAAAGTCACATGACTTGCCACCTAATATTTTAAATTTGATGTAAACAGATATTTTACCATCATTTGTTTGGACGACAACAACATTTAGAGAGTAAAATGAAAAGTGACATTACATTTTCTCCTGAAATGGACATCGTATTATATTTCTGAAGAAACTCGAAAGCTTACCGTCTTAAACCAAATTTCACAATGACTCCTACAAGTAAAATATGTTTCTCGGATGCAAAAAAAAAAAACCTTTGTCTGTGGGTTTTGAAATTTACTTTATTCCTCTTGGTTGCTAAACATGATATTAGTTTCTGGTACGGGATGAGACCAATCTAAATCCCCTTATTCTCAAGATTGGATAATTGGTCGGCATGCATGACAAACTAAAGATAAAAGCACTAGTCAAGTCACCAGGCGGGCGTGATTGCATGGCCAGTTATATTTTCCAACATATATTCCTTAAATTTAGTTCTATTGTATTTGGATTTGATATAGAATCTTGTAGTGATTTTTTTTTTTTTGGATACTACACAAATGTGATCTTCGTAAAATCAAAGGTAAAGAAAAGAATAAAAATCGGGAAGCACTGTAGTCTCTGACATGCACAACAGAATAATAGAGTGTGTTTTATTTGAGAAGATAAGCAGGGCATTGAATGTGAAAAGCCATAACCCTTGCAAAAACAAAATAGAATTCTCAAGATGAAATATATATATATATATATAATCTGAGTGAATTGCAGCCACAAATAAGTAATCAGTGTGGGATCCTGATGTGATCTTGATCTTGATGTTCATAATGCAGCTCTTTATGTCTAGAAATTATTCAAACTTAGCTAGACATTTTCCCTGTATTATCATATGCATACAGAATTCGGTATGGATTGCTTTTGAGAAACCAAACAATAACAAACAGCTGTTTCAACAAGAACTAAAAGAAGATAGATTAACTAATATGACATGATACTTGCTTTGTCTCTTGCAAACCATTCTCATGCGTTTTGACAGTGTTGTCTTGTCAGTAGTCACTCATTTCTTATCATATGATCACTTCATTCACTTATAACTAGCTAGGGACTAGGGTGGTTACTAGTTAGTGCTGGCTTAGCCCACAAATACACGTGCTCAAACAGTCGAACCTTTCTCATTTTCTGTTCTTTGGCTATGTTATTACTCTCCACATTGGATCCTTTTTGTGTTTCTGTCTTTTTTGGGTTCCCTTAGCAAAATCCACTGTGCTACAATTCACTCACGGGAAGGCAGCTTTTATCTCCTATTCTTTCCATTATGTTTGCGGTGTAATTTGGTTGCAGTGGCAGGCCGTTTGCTCTTTCGCAATTTCCTGTATGGTCAGAAGAGGTTAAGCAAACAACATTAGGTTCCATATTGTCCGTACGTGTATAAAGCAATACTTCTTTGAATAGTTAAGTTTTACACCTGTCATAAAAAAAAAATCCTAAATTTCTCCGTTGGAATCTTTTTGGAAACGTAACATGATCAACACTATGAATGTCATGAATCAGAAGATACGGAGATTTTGACAACAGAGAGACTGCCACACTTACCACAAGATTTATTTCGATCTCTCTTTTCATAAAGAATTATATTATTGTACTTGTTTTGCATTTGCTTTCCACCTACATATTTCTATCCACCAAATAACAGAAGAAATCATTCAGAAGACTCTTGTCAGTGCTTTAACCACTATTGCAATGATTTACAAAAAGTAGTTATGGTAATGTACTATGTGTCCATAAAAAGAAATATTGGTCGGCAATCTATCAAATTAACATAAATGCTAAAGTCGTGTGGGATAGCACTGCTCTCAAATTAATTACAAGTAATTTTCCCAAGCAAAAAAAATCACCAAATTAATCAATAGATGAGGTACGTATGGCTAATTTGATTGAGCTAACAGTCAAGTACTCAAGTGGCTCTTGCTGGGTAAGTTGCCGACTTAATTCCTGAATAAAAACAACCGCAAATAAAGACCGGAGAGTGGAGACCAACAATAAATGTTATTGCAGTTATGTATGCAATACATAATCAAATGACTTGATCAGTAACTCTCCTCACAGCCAACAAGTTTAGGGCTCGAAGGAATGAACGATGCATGTTTGCCGACATAACATGTGGTGACACTATATACTATATACATAACTGCGATTTTGAATGATCCGTACAGATCGGAGAAAGATTTGAGAGGATGAAGGATTTGTGGTGAGGGCAAATGCAACAACAACAATTGACATTTTTTATAATTTTGTACTGATCTCTACATTCTTCCCACCCACACCAAATCAATCAATTCCTATTTAAAAGAAATTTAATTTGTTAATAATGATTCGTAATAAAGTAGAGGGCTCCATTGACATGAATAGAATAATATGGATAAAAGATGGCTAAATTTTTTTTTTCGGATTTGCATGAGAAAAATGAATTATTAGAATACAATTTGGTGAAATTCATGTTTTTCCAGCTGATATCCTAGCCCCGGGGATGGACTTTGGAAGAGGATATCTCAGACTCACTGTATCCCGGAATATCCCTCTATGCACATATATAGCCTAATTGGATTGGGGCCAAACATTTTAATTGGGGCCAAGCACTTAAGGACAAAAAAGGTCATCCAATCCTAATTTGGGTCACCCCTTATAAAAGAATGATTAATTGGGGGATAAAAAAACTAATTGGGGGATATAGGAAAAGGACAAAAAAAAGTCCAAATATCAATTCGGGGTCACCCCTTATCTAAATATTTTTTAAAATCCTAATATACCCCTCACTAATTAGGTTTAGTGGTTAATAATAATTAGTAAAAATCTTAAGATTTTGTTAAATGATTAGTGTGTATTTGTATTTGGGTGAATGAGATGAGAGTAGAAAGATGGAAAAAAAATTTGAGAGGGAACTTTTTTTGGTGGAAGTGGAGGATGATTATGAAGAGAGAATTGTTGCTAAGAGGTTGAAAATTTGATTTTTTTTCTTTGAATCCACCATTGTTGCAGCTGAAAAAGCTTGGTGCTTAGGCATGGTATTCAACCAAAAAACCATCTTAGGCATTTGTTGGAAATTTTCATAAATTGTTGCCACTATCCAGGGGGGGGGCGATTTTTTCCTGGTTTTGATCTTGAAACCTATTTTTTGAGTTTTAATCGATCTACTTCAAGCACAGTTATCGATTTTGAGCATGCAGGAACTACTTAGGCATGGTTTTTGCTTAAATTTCTATCTTGGGAACATGATGAAAAGTATCCAGGAAACTTCAATTTTTTTTTCACTTGACTACTAGGCATTGATAGATTTCTATCGAGCATGCGGCACCATTTTCCGGCGTGGTTCTTCACCAATTCGGCATGGTCTTCATCACTTCCGGCGATGTAAAAAAATATTCCGTTTTGAGTTTTTTGGTTTTAATCGGTCCACTTAGGCACAAGTAGTTAATTCTCGAGCATCTTGGCATAGGTTTCCAAGGCATAGTATGTTGCTTAAATTTCTATGCGAGGCACATGATGAAAAGTATCCAGGGAAACTTCAATTTTTTTTTCACTTGACTACCGGCATTGATAAATTTCTATTGAGCATGCCGGTGCTCGATTCTGACATTGAATGTTAGTTACCAACCATGCGGCACCAGCTTCCTAAGCATGGTCTTCATCAATTCCGGCATGGTCTTCATCACTTGCGGCATGATCTTCATCACTTACGAATTAAAAAAAAAAAAAAATTCGTTTCCAAAGTGAGAGCCGAGAGAGAAGGAGAAGAGAATTTGAAAGAGAGTGGGGAGAGTTTAGAATTTGAAAGGGAATGGGGAATATTTGGGTTTCAAATTCTAACCCTGAAAGTGATTAATAAGAAGTAGAGATGGAAATGGGGGATATGATTTTGTTTTTTGATTTTAAGTTTTTGATTTTTATTTTGAGGGAAGGGTATTTTAGTATTTTCGCCTCCAAAAGTCACCCCTTAGCACACACCATGGGTTGGGGGAAGTAATTCATATCCCCCAATTAGTTTTTATATCCCCCAATTGCGTGTTCCTTATAAAAATAGTTTCTAAATGGCTAAAATGCCCCTGAGTGATTAGTTTTAAGATTTAATTAAGTTGATTAATGTGATAATTTTGTTTAGATAAAAATCAGGTTTTGGGATTAAAATTTGGGGAAATTTTAGTTTTGGGTTTTTTTTTTTTGAGAAGAAGAAGAGTAGTTTTGAGAGGAAAAATTAGGGTTTTTAGAAATGAGTGATTCAAGTGAACCCGCATCTCAAAAAAATCAGGTAAACCTCATATACTCTTGAAATTGTCTGACTGGTGCTCCAAGGGGTCGATTGATGGTCACTATGGAACTACTCAGAGTGAGGGTCGTTATAGTCGGGTGTTGTATACGCCAACGACCCTAAAGAGTCGTCATACTGTTGACACACATGGCGACGACTCTAACCTGCAACTTTTAATGGTGATGAAAAATCGTCAAGGTGGTGTGTTAAACCATGACGACTGTTTATAATGTTCACCTAGAGTCGTTAGTTGGTTCGTTTAATACCCAGACGACTCTCGATTCCAAACTCTCTGTATAAAAAGGCAAGTTTTTGTGTGTTTGAGTCGTCATAGGGATATTCTAATATACTGACGACCCTAACCAACCATTTATAATGTTCACCTAGAGTCGTTAACCAATAACAAAGGGTCGTCAAAACAGGGTCGTCATTTTCAACCTAATACGGTAACGACTCTATTCTAGGGCAAAAAATGTTGAAGTAGCAGAATTAGGGTCGTCATCTTCATCCTAATTCACTAACGATTTTTCATAGAATCCGCATGCAAATGAAAAGTCGTTGGGGGTTTTCATTTCGATACTAACGACTCTTACACTGAAATTTCGATACTAACGAATACAAGGTGGGTTTAAGTTCACATATCTTCTAATTGGAAACATAGCTTTCTTGGGTTTTGATTTTTGGCGACGATTACGCGATGAATCGGTTGAAGAAAAAAATTTCTTCAAAATAGTCGTTAATGGTGGTGGTGGAGAAGAGAACGGGGAGGAGAGGAAGATGAAGAAGAGAAGCCTAATTAAGGTTTTTAATTAAGGTTAACTTATTTTTAATGTTTAGTTTTAGGTAAGGGTAAAATAGTATTTTCATAGTCGGATTAATAGGCCCCTGATAATTTTGGGGTGCAAATAAAATTTGTTGGCCCCCAATTAAAATGTTTGGCCCCAATCAAATTAGGATATATAGTGATGAATGTTGGAAAACTGGGTTAAACCAGATGATGAAAACAGAAACAAAAGAATGGTGTACCCCTGACTTCAAGACTCTTTCAGTTCTATTAGACAATAATTCGACCTTTTCCAATTAACTTGGCGAGTACAATAGGTCTCTCGAATTATGCCTTCAGGATTCAATGAAGCCCTAACACCGTAATCGAATTCAAGAATTATACTTCCTTGACCCGACCAAGAACACACTGTATAAGGTTCTGATGATGCTATTAGAGAAGAAGAAAACAGATTGATTTGATGTTTTGGAATGGGTGAAAACCTTCGCTATTTATAGAGGGTTTCATGCGTTTTGGAAATCTCTCTTCATCTCTAATAGACACTTTCAACATGCATCCATTAATGTTATCTCTTCAGAGAAACCCTATGAGAAAAGACACGATCGTAGAACACGGCCGGGAAGGGCTACCCCGATAGCGGCAAACATGTATGAAAATTTCCAACAGGGCTGATATAAGTTCGATACACGATATTAACTACACTATTCATGACCTAAAAATCTCAAATATGCCAGTCGAATAAAAAATTATGCTCTTGATGACCAATTTTTTTTGCATTGCCCGTATATCTGCACCAAACAATATATATCGCATGAGACCTGTGAACAATATTAATCAAAATGAATATGATCTCTACTTTATCGGATATTCATTATCTAGTACTATCCGATGGATATTAAAAAATTAGTGGCGTACACATCCCAATAATAATTCCGGATATCCATTAATACCAGGTAATATCCGATGGCGTTTCATTAAAAGAAAAAAGAAAAAAAAAATTCTTTTTTAGTTTTTCCCATACATTTCATAAATTAGAAACAAGTAAAGAAATACTAAACAAATTCAACTAAATAAAACCAAATAATTTGATCAGATGCGAAATATTCACTTCATAAATTATAACATTAACTTTTAAACAAAACTCAAATCTTTCTTACTAGAATTGGAAAAATTCTCTGCTTTCTAAAAACCAACAAGACCGGTTGTGTCTTCTTGTCTTTCAATAATATTTTTATTTCTACGTCTTCATACACCACCAAGTTAATAGCCAAATTTATTATTTTTTGCATAAGCAATCTTTAACGGATAGCAGATATTATCATATAGGATTCCGTATCCGTTTCATTAGAGTATGAATAATAATGCCTATTCTATATTCGTTTCGTTAAAGTGTGAATGATAATGCCTTTTCCGTATCCATTTCGTTAGAGTATGAATAGTAGTTTAACTGGTGAAGTCCTAAGCATCTTTCTCTTTTTTTTTCTTTAACTGGTGTTCATGTGAACATAGGAGAAAGCTAATTCTCGCACTTGTTTCCTTTAGCATTGGTATGAGCATAGTAGTTTATCCTTTGATACTGCATTAGACATGAAAGGAATGTAGTTATTTTTATCGGCACTTGTTTGGTTAGGGCATTATTTTTCTGGTAGTGCGGCAAACCTTTGTGACTTGTTTTGGTTACGATTTTTGTAAGTACACTTATTTATCTCCATTGCCACGTGTAATGGTAGAACCCACATGGAGGCCACGTCATAAAGAAAGATGAAACAGGGGCATCCAGGGTATCCAGACAGCGTGCCATCTGTCAAGATCAACGGTCGAAGACAAGGGAGCATCCAAGGAAGGTAACCTCGCGCAACACCAAAGAGTCACTTCATCCCATCACGAGGTAAGATGTAATCAACGGCTGGGGATAGTCCAACCGACAGATGTGACAAGGGAGGACTGACACCGCCTGGCACGCCCCAACTACTCGCATTTAATGCTGCGCAGAGGACGCGTGGAAGACAACCAACGAAGAAAACGAGGATTGGTCAGCGTAATGAGCTCGGATATTATGAAGGCCGCGGAGTGACAGGGAAGTCCGCGGACCATGCACAGAACACAAGAAGATAAGATATCAACAGCTCTTTGTCAATGGGCCCACTCGATTTGGCTATATATATGTACCTCCCTCCCACAAAGAAGAGGGAGGGAGAGAGAGCCAAAGGATAGGAGAGAGAATAGTGAGAAGTGAGTACGAGTATCAACCTATGAGGTTGATGAACACCAAGATCTTGTGATTACTCTTGTAACCACTTACCCCATAGTGAATATCCCCAGATCTGTGGACGTAGGCCTTAGTGCCGAACCACATAAATCATCGACTCCTTTACCTTTAGCATTCGTATCGCTTTATTTATGTGTTGACACCTTAGATCTATCATCTTGGGATGCTGAGGAGATCATGACAAACCCACGGGGTTTGGAATCTATGAATCATCATCTACCTAGGCATATTATACTTTACTCACACTTTAATGCATGTATTCAATTCATGTTGAGATTGTTTGTGAATACGTGGATGCCTACCTGATGCGCGTATTCACAATTTTATTCTTCTGATTTATGTTCCTTTTTCAGTGCAGATGCATGGAGTTGATATCCCCAATGTTGAAGCTGCGGTTGGTCATCCGCCCATTGGAGTAAATGATGTTTCCTTTTTATTTATCTATTTCTTATGTTTGCATTCAGTTTAGTTAAAACTTGGAAGGATATACAAGGCACTGAATATGAATGAATATGGGTTGATTGTTTTTAAAGAGTGAAAGTGTATGAAATGTAGAATGGTGAATATGGCTTCTAGTACAAATATGGATTCTTCGCAGGGTCTGCAACTGGGTGGTAGAAATATGGGCCTGAATGTGGTCTCTTTATAGGATTTTCATCTGGGCTAATTTCTCAGCCCGGTTTTTTGAATATAATGTATATTTTTTTTGTAACCTCGAAACAACGTTAGGAAATTTGTTACAAAAGATGAGACCTGGAAAATATTTAATTGTTACAAGGATAATGTTACAGAAATCGTTACAGTGAACTGTTACTGAATGATTTGAAACGACTGTAGATGTTACAAAATTCGTTATAGTAACTGTTACTGTGTTTTAAAACGATTATAGTTGTCCCAAGACACGTCATCAGAAAAAATGGTGATGACTGGACATTTGTTACTCCATTTTCTCCAATGATATAGCCGTTGATTAATTAATTTATTATTGTAATGGTTGTAACTGTTGACAAGTTATTGTAACACTAAAAGTAACGCCATATTTCCAACGTTTTTCTGACGTTACAATAAATAGTAAATATCGTTTTTCTGATGTTACAAATATGCTGATTTCCTGCGGTGTATCCAAAATTTCGTATGATACCCTAAATATTCAAAATATACTCGGATGAATATCGAATATTCAGTAATATTCGGTTAATCATTGAAGGACTTATGCACGATCCCAAATAAGCATCGCAACCAAAACTTTGCTAGTGTCCCGAAATTGCTTTGTAACCCAACTTATGCTCTGATGACCTAGTATGGGCCTTCCTTTAGAATCTTGGTTATCCATTTAAAATGGGACTCGTGATCCAACATCACATCACAAAACCTACCTTGTGAACCAAAATACGTGGTTACGATCCAATAGGATCCTATTTTGGAAAAAACCACCCTTTTTCATTTTTTTTTGCTAAGAAAACACACAATAACATTACTGAAACAAGCTATTACAAATATCAGTTAATGGCACTTCTCCTATAGAAGATCGCAGGAAAAGAGGAGAAGGATTCCATATGTTCTTTAAGCTGAATTTCCTATCTCGATGTGCAAGTCGATCAGCTATTTTATTTCTAACACGATTAACATAAACTAACCTAGCATTCACACAACAAGAAAAAAGAACTCCGACAATCTTCTAAAGATTGCAAACTCCTCCAGTCAATTTCTCCCTTTCCTTCATTCACGAGATGAACCAACTGAAGACAGTCACTAACAAAGAGGACATTGGAAAGATTCAACTCTCTCGCCCAGGAGCAAGCCAAAATTAGCGCCATTGCCTCAGCAGCCACAGCACTGTGAACCAGTCCAAAATCCGCACGACAACTCTTTATGTTTCCTGCAATATCACACATAATTATACCAATACCCATGTTAAAGTCTTTAAAGGAACCATCAATGAAAATAATGAGAGCTATGTCATTTTTATGGATAATCACTTTCTTCAAAGATGCAGCCTTATGCTTAGAGGGAACTGCAATATAAGTACTAAGTGATCTCTGGATATCCATAGTAACACTGTCCAGATTAATGTTACTCTTCCGAAAAATAAAATCACATCTAAGCTTCCAGATTGCCCAGAGAACCACAGCCCCAACACTTGGCCAATTCACAGCAAAGGGGGAATTGCCCAAATTGGTGTCAAACCAGGAATTGAACATATCATCAATCCACTCATAATCACTACTAATTAGGTGTTGCAATGAGAGAGCAAACCAGATATGAGATGCAATCGTACAATGAACAAACAGATGCATCACAGTTTCGACATCATTATTACACAAAG
The DNA here is from genome assembly GCA_023531295.1 of Papaver armeniacum. Taxonomy (NCBI): domain Eukaryota; kingdom Viridiplantae; phylum Streptophyta; class Magnoliopsida; order Ranunculales; family Papaveraceae; genus Papaver; species Papaver armeniacum. The sequence continues at coordinate 99,278 of JAJJWW010017325.1, forward strand.
GACAAACATCTTCAATACCAGGATTGTAAAACTTGAGAAGAGAATTGACAGGTAACATATATGCAAAAATCTTCCAAATGAAAAACTTAATTTTTGGTAAGCAATCTAAAGACCACACCCTTTTCCAGAACAAAGCATCTTCAGGATTTACAGTTTCATTCATAAACACATTATAAGACGATTTAACTGAATATTGACCATTTTTGGTGTGAGCCCACATGATTTCATCCTTTCTGTTAACATCTATCCTAAGGGACATGATCCTAATTACATCATTTTGTGAAAAGAGGGAGTACAGTAGCCCAATATTCCAACTGTTATCATGAGTATTAAAAAGGTCACTAACCAGATTATAATTATTAAAATTAGTGCTGCAAGGGATATGTGGAGAAGAACAACCAGGCAGCCAATTGTGATTCCAAATCCTTGCTGTCTTACCATCATTAATTCTATATACTATATTTGCGTTAAGAAAGACCAAACTGTTTACAATACCCTTCCAGATCCAAGAAGAGGTACTTGCAGCTTTATCTATTTCAAGTAAATTCTGATTTGGGAAGTACTTGTCTTTAAGAAAGATTGAAACTAGTTGAGTAGGGTTTTTACATATTCTCCATCCCAGTTTTGCTATAAGGACCCTGTTAGTAGCAAAGGAGTTCATAATGCCAAGACCCCCATTTAACTTTGATTTTCCTATATCCCTCCAGGAGCGAAAATACGCTCCTTTCCTTGAATTTTTCTTAGACCACCAGAAGTTTCTTTGAATAGAGTCAATTTTTGAAGTAATTCTTTTAGGAAAAGGGAAGCAAGACATATGATAAACAGACAGACTAGATAAAACATGCTTAGTTACAACAGTTCTACCTGCTCCATTAAGATTAGTTTTCTTCGTATTACCAAGTCTACTGTAAAACTTTTCAATAAGAAATTGGAAAGTTTTGGTCTTATCCCTATCCACGAACAGAGGCGTACCTAGGTATTTTTCAGTACTACTAAGGAATTTAATCCCTAATGTTTTAGAAATCATCTTAATGTGTTTGTGATGCATTTTTTTACTGGTGAAAAAACCAGATTTGTCAAGGTTTATAGCCTGACCTGAAACTTTGGCAAACTTGTTAATTATTTTCATTAGGTTTCTAGCATAGGTAAGAGAGGCTTTTGAAAAGAGCATGCATTCATCTGCAAAAAACAAATGGGAAATAGGAGGACTATTTTTTCTCAATTTAAAACTCTGTATTACTTGTTCATTTTCACCTGTAATCAAAAGTTGCGAAAGAACTTCCATGCATATGATAAAAATATAAGGAGATAAACAATCTCCCTGCCTAATTCCTCTGGTAGGAAAGAACATTTCTCCAGGGGAACCATTCACTAAAATAGAGTAGGAAACAGTACTAATGCATTGGTGTATCAACTGACACCAATCTTCAGAAAAACCTAATTTCTTAAAAACCGATATTATGAAATTCCATTCTAGACGATCGAAAGCTTTCGATAAGTCTAGCTTAATGGCCATAAACCCATCCTTATTATTTTTTTTCCTTTTCATCTTAAAAGAATGCAGTATTTCGTGACTTATAATGATATTATCATGTATCTGACGGTTTGCTATAAATGCAGATTGTTAAGGAGATATTAGGGAGTCTAAAATGGGTTTTAAACGATTTGTTAAAATCTTGGATATAATTTTGTAAACAGTATTGGACAGGCTTATTGGAAGAAAATCATTAGGAGTCAGTGGGTTACTTACCTTAGGAATCAGCGCAATGAAAGAGTGATTAAGTTGTTTAAGAAGAAATTTGCTGCGGAAAAAACCTTGAACATGATTAATTACTACAGTTGAAACATACTCCCAATTGTCTCTGAAGAAGCCCCCTGGAAAACCATCTGGTCCCAGAGATTTCCAGGGAGCCATACTTTTGACTGTCGAAAAAATTTCTTCAACAGTAGGGATCGCAACAAGCCCAATATTAATATCATCTGTAATAATCGGCTTAATATCCTTAAGCACATCATCAATATCAGAAGAGCATGGCATCGAAGAAGTAAAAATCCGTTTAAAGTGATTCATAAGGAGTGACATAACTTGATCCCTATTTTCCAGCCAATTTCCTTGAGTATCTTTATGAGTGTGTATCGTGTTTTACATGTTTCTCAACTTAACTGAATTGTGAAAGTAACTGGTATTCTTGTCGTATTGGGTGAAGTATTCTATCCTCGATTTCTGTTTATAAAAAGAGTTCTCTATATCATACCAAAAATCTAATTGCTTAGAGTAATTTAGGATATAACTACCAATCGAGGGATTATAAGTCAAATTCTGGAGTTTTTCTATTTCAGCATTTAGTTTAGCAATGGTTGTTTTAATATGCCCAAAATTATTAATATTCCATTTTCTAAGATCCTGCTTAAGGTTCTTAAGCTTTCCAGCAATAACAAAGCTAGGTGAACCTTTACAATCTTTTCCCCAAGAAAGTTTAAGAACTTCTTGAAAATCCGGACTAGACTGCCACCATTTAAAGTATTTAAAAGGAATATCTAGACTGGTTATTTTATGAAAGCATTGCAGAAGTATAGGGAAATGGTCTGAGAATAATCTACCCAAATTTGTCACCCTAGTCTGAGGAAGAAGCGATACCCATTTATCATTAATAAAACCCCTATCAAGCTTTTCAAATATTAACTCAGCAGGATTCTTGAATCTTGTATTACACCAAGTATACGGATTACCAAAGGAGAAAACATCATGCATATTTAACAAAGAAAGAGCTTGTCTAACAAAATCAGAAGCCAAAGAATTCTCTGCATTACCTCCTTGTTTCTCAGAGGCATTCAGAATAAAATTGAAATCACCAAGTAAAATCCATGGTCTATTGTCTGAATCAGTTATCTGTTTTAAATAATTCCATTGATTTCGAATACCTAAAGTACTTAAAGAACCATATATGAAGGTAACAAGACAATTTTTGATGATTGGAGTGATATCACATACCAAATGTATCATATTATGAGCACTTCCTATGACTTCAACATTTGAATTTTTAAAGTATCCTAATGCCAAACCACCCGATTTACCCACAGCAGGAACAACATACCAAGAATCATAAGGCAAAAAATGAGTATATTTATTAACAACTTCACTATCTACCATTGTTTCAATAAGACAAATTACTGTAGGTCTATGCTTTTTATAAAGATTCCTAAGATGCAACCATTTCTTATCTGAGCAACATCCATTCATATTCCAAGAGATAAACTTCATGATGTAATTAAAAGAAAACCTCTAATTTTAATGAAGCAATGAAAACACAGACAAAAGTTACTAGCAAAAGTAATCAATAAGGGAAAATTTTAGATTAAGGATAATGTACTTACTAGATCATGAGCATCCAAAGGTTCTGCTTCCATAGGGTCAGAGTCCATCATCATGAGATCAACTTCCTTCTCAAATTCCTCATCTGTAATAACTAGCTCCGGAGGCAGAAAAGATAGAGGCATAGGTTCAAGAATTCTATCTTCCAAAGGTTCATCCTTTTGTTCCGCAAGAGATGAGAGTTCTATATTGGAGTTTGAGGTCATCATCATTTCAGAGTTATAGTTCATTTCTGTAGCACTACTATAGACATATCCCGGTGTTGAGAAGATAGTCTGAGCAAAAGCAGAAGTTGTGGTGGACCAGAAGACATTTGTATCTACATTACCAGGATTATTTGACGAAGAAGCACCACCTGAATTGAAAGTAATTTCCGTTGGAGGGTTGAAAGATGGTAAAGAGGTAACAGTAGGCCAATGTGGAGTGGGGATCATGGAAAAAGGAGATGATCCTGAGCAATTACCCTGAGCAAAAGATTCAAAAGAAGTTCGAGATCTTTTTCCTTTCCTATCATGTGTCAGTCAATCATTTTCAAAGGTAATGTTTTCATAAGATTGTGCTAAACCAGTGAAGTTCATACCAATACTTCGATTACCATTATGAGTGCCACTGATTGATGGCTCTCGAATAGTGAGAGGAGCAAACCTAGGTGCTGCATATGAAACAACAGGGGAAAAGAAAGAACCAAAGTTCCTGTTTGGAGCAGCTGTCTGAAGACTAACTGAGAAAGCTGAGGGCTTGGAATGTTCAACAGTATTTCCCACAACATCTGGAGACGAAGTATCTTTACGGCTATCTGAAATTGAGCTCTCCCCAACTTCTGAAGTTGATTTCCTCTTGGTAATAGCAACATGTGAAGCACTCCGAGTTGGAGATGGAAGAGCCCTCACAAGAATCTTCATTTGAATCTCCCTGCACTGAGTTTCATTGTGATACAACACAAAACATCTCTTACATGCACTAAATGGCAATTTTGGATAAAAAGCATACATGATATATGTTCTTCTATTTGTGTTAAAGACAACCTTCCTAGTGAGTGGACTTCTTAGGGGTACCATGAGTTTTGCCTCATAAAGACTACCTGCAGGAGAATCAGCAGTGACAAAGTTGCCTATCTGATCCAGCACTTCTCTGACCATGCCTTTGTTAACAATGTCAGAGTGAATGTTGATCTGTACAGGCATAAGACACTAGTGGAAAATGGGCTATCAGAGACACTATGATACGACACAAACAAAATATTGCGATCTAACCACGTATGAAAAGCGTCGTTGACTATAGTCAAAGTGCCGTTTTTTCGTGACTTTTGTTGACTTATACAACAACACTACTTGATTTGACGCTGACTAAAGTCAAGATGAGGTTGTTGATGGACTTTAGTTGACTTATACGACGACACCCTGGTAGTATTGATTCTGAAATTTAATTTTATCCACCTTTTATAATATAGCGCCATGTGTCCTGAATAATCTTTTTTTTTTTAATCAGAAAAATCGAATAATCTTATCTTTATTCTTTGCCTTATCGTTACTAGATTCATTAGGAATCTACATTGCAGACGGTTTTGATAATCAATAGATTAATATAAGAAGATAATAATTTACAGGACAGACTTGAGTTTATATACTCAATTCCCTTTTCTCTCGACTTCAGTCTCACACGTGCTCATGGCACACACACTGCACACTCAACAATCACACACTTACAGACTCTCTGTTATTACCCTCCCTGAATCTCAAGTGGTCTGTAAAAGACAACTTAAGATTGCACTCAACAATCACACACTTACAGACTAACCAGCACACACACACACACTCTTGATAGTTGTTGAACTTTCCAGTTGTTGTAGAAAGCATGGTAGTGGCATAAGAAACAACAACAGTAGTTGGAGCAGTTCGATAAGACAATGAAAAACAGTAGCAGTAGCAGTTTAATAACAATAGAGATATGTGATTCTAGCAGATGATGTCAGCTGATATTGGCTTGAAAACATACCCATGCGCATATAACAATGATGGGAGGCTCAGAAAATCCACCAAGATGCTCGTAAAAAGATGGTGCAGTAGCACTGGAAGCAGGATATCTCCATAATGGAACACCTCAGCAATGATTAATCAGCACCATGAGTTGTCGCAGGTGTAGAAGAAGTGTTTGCAGTAGTTGGTGCAGATAAAATCAAATGGGTACAGCAGCAACATTAACAATTGGTGTAGAAAGCAGTAGTTGAGAAGTAGGCAATATGGGATAAGTATGGAAGTAGAAGTAAGTAGTACCAATAGAGAACACCATAGCATGCCATGACCATGAGCAGTAAAGGCATAGGGAAGCACACACATCTCATGACAAAGCTCACACAAAAGAATCTTAATAGAAGCACCTGCCAACTAATCTAGCACTAAAAAAAAAACACCAACTCCAATTACCATTCTCAGCTGTAATACTCAATTTGTCAAGCCAACCACAAGCATTAAAAGAATTCCATTTCTCCACTTATTTCAGTCTTTTATTCGCAGCATGATCTTAGCTGAACCTTGTCTTATTCAATGACAAACATGAAAGTAAATGATAACTAAAACAGGCTACATCGGAATTGAATGTAGACTCATCAAAGAGAACTTCAATCTCTGATGCAGTACCAAACCAATTCCAAATCCACTCCTCACTCTCAGCTCCATCATTGAAACACACAAAATTTTCAACACGATGCAAGTGAGGACTGTCTTGAAGTAAGGATTGAATCATGAGTATGAATAAGAGCAATTTAAGCACTAGATTTGTGCAGCAACAATTCACCAACAATAATCTCAACCTTCTACTGAATCTATTTAGTGGAACAACTTTAAGTCGTCATCTAACCATCAAATTTGTGGCAGACTCTAACATGCTCAGACTCAAATAGCAACAGGAATCAAGAACAGTAAATCTTGATTAAAAAATTAGATGAAACAACTAATTATGATGAAGAAACAAATTATGACGAGGAATTGAACGTTGTTGAGGTAGTGAATCATAAATCGAACACATAAAATCGGATCTAAAGTAATCAAAAGATCAAATTCGAGATTACCAACTTTGACCTAGTTTTCCTAACGAAGAAGAAAAACCAAATTCTAGATCTGAGAAGTATGCTTGATTCAATTTGAAGACGTAGCAGTGAAGCACCAAGATCAAATCTCACTCCACACCAATAACCACCAGTAACAAATCTTCATCCAAACTCCATGAATCTTCTGACAAAACTCCTTTAACCAAGACGTAGTCAATTGTTGCTTGAGATGCAGAAAAGAAACATCAAAACTGAGAGAATTTGTCTTTTAAGAGGTAAACTCGGATCAAATTTCATCACAGAGATCAATTTCCGATGACAACTACCAGCAGAGAAGAGGAAGACAGCAGCAGGGAAGATGAGTTAAAGAATTTAGGGTTGAATCAGCGGAAGATAGGATCGATACCCTCAGAAATTCATGATTTCTGAGTCTTATACCATACTAGATTCATTAGGAATCTACATTGCAGACGGTTTTGATAATCAATAGATTAATATAAGAAGATAATAGTTTACAGGACAGACTTGAGTTTATATACTCAATTCCCTTTTTTTCTCGACTTCAGTCTCACACGTGCTCATGGCACACACACTGCACACTCAACAATCACACACTTACAGACTCTCTGTTATTAATCGTTACGCTCATTCTCTCTCTCTCCTTCTCCCTCACCTTGTTTACATCCTTTCCTTTGAGATCCAGAAAGAAATCTCATACTCGAGCTATTCCTTTCTTTCTTCTCCTTATTTGGTTCTCCTCTCCAGATGGAACCCCATTTTGTCAAATCTTCTCATCTTCATCTCTCTATTAAGAACCAGAAAGAAAAACAATTTTCTTTTTCATCTCTCCGGATCCATTTGCTAGTTACCGAAATAGATTGAAATGAACCTAAAAACACCACCATGAATCAGAAAGGAAAACTATCTTGTTCTAAATCATTTCTTTGAAACCCTTACCTTACACAAAAAACCCATTTTCAATTGTTCTGTAACCAATTTCATGTTTGAAAGAAACCCAATTTCATTATTTTTTCACCAATTCCTTTTCATTATAGTTGTTAGGAGTTTGATTTTCTTCTAAATGTATCAGGTATAAGTTAGGCTTTGCAATTTTGCCCCTTTTTTCAAGTTAGGTTTGATTTTGTTGTCAGGGTTCTAATTATTATTCGTTTTTTTTTTTATTGTAGCAATTGCTAGAAGAACATTCAACATCTTCAGTTGCATTTTTTTGAAGATCTTCATCCTTCGGGTATAAGTTCTCCCTTACTTTTACCTGTTTCAATTGGATTTGATGTTAATGAAATTGTTTGAAATCGTTTGGTGCTACTCTTGTGTTAATGAAGTAATTAGAAGTGATCCATAATTTTTGTCAAACAAAATTAGGTCTTCTCAATATTGGATTTTGAATCTGTAATGGGTTAGGTCTTGTCCCACAGAATTGTATTTTATGTTTCTGTTAATGGGTTTGATTTGTTAGTTTAGTAAGCTTGTCTTGATAATTTTTGATTTTGTATGAACAATTTTTGTTGTAGGGAATTATGATGAAAGAAAATGAGGAACCACTGGTGGTGGTAAATGGGTGTTTAACTTGAAGAAAGAGTTGGCTGTAGAGGTTGTATGAACTGAACTGGTGGCGGTGAATGGGTGCTTGGAGGGAATCAATGAGTTCAATAAAGCGTTGGTGGTGCTGGTAACTAGCTCGCTGCTAGTGTGGAGGTTGTATGGAGTGAACTTGTGGTGGTGAATGGGTCTTTTGGAGGTTGTATGGGCTGAACTGGTAAGACAATTGCTATGTCAAAATTTACTGGCCTAGCAATTGTGACTGAAACTTGAGAATCTTGAAAATTTTGACTGAAACTTACATAGTAATTGTGAATGAAAATGGAATTAGAATTGTACTAATGAGTTTGATTCCTGTTTTTTAGCTCATAATGGATTATGTTTCATGGGTATGACCTAAGGTTTAAGTGAGTTGAAACTTGAGCCAGTTGAAGCGGCTATATATACGTGACTGACAATTATTGCTATTACACATCTTTGTGGAAACTTGGTTCACTGAAACTCTGAAAGAAAGCTTACAAAGGGATATTTTGGTAAAGTAAACGTTGGTCATCGAGATTTTGCTGGAAGTGGGACTTAACAAAACCTGCACACACATGGTTGGATTGTTTTAACTATAAGTGTTGTTGATGTTATTGTTTTGAATCCATATTTTTGGATTTTTTTGCAGGTGGATTTTAATTTTGTGTATAAAAATCTTAAAGGATGCTGTTGTAGACCGCCATACGAGTGGAAACTGGCAAAGTCTGCTTGGTAAGGATCTCAGTTTTTGGAGTTTGTGGATTCTCTGCCAAGGCTTCCATTAATTCCATGTGTTTGTTTAGGGTTAGGATCTAAAGCGCATGATGGGTTTGATTCTCTTCTAGCATTTGCAAGCAATTTAGACTGTTTCGTTTGACTACAAAAACATATGGAGTATAACGTAAGTGGACGGGAAAAAGATTAAAGTTCCGAGACCCAAAGTTGTCAGGGTCAAGTATTAAATGAGTTTTAAGTTATGGATTATGTCGAGAGTTTATATATTGAATGATTTTCTTTAAATTTTAAAGCATGGTTCAAGAATTGTTTCTAAACTTCTAACTGGTTCATGTAAGGTTATGAATATGGAGTTGTGGAACCTCATTTTTATAAGCCGACCCTGATTTATGGAAATTGTATTTGATTTCTTTTAGATGTTTTAATAAGAAAATGTCTAGCGTTGTTATTTATTTGTTTGTTTTGTGGGTATCCAATATAAGAAATGGTGAAAATTTTCTTGGACCTTGTCTTAGCGATGACAAGGTATTTTACATTCCTTGTTTCTACCTGGTTGTTGTATAATTTCTAAAAATAGGTGCATGGATCCTTTTAAACTTTGCAAGTGTGTTTGATTTATAATGATGGATGTTATAAGTTGGTCTTGGTTAATTTTTAATTTTATGTTCACATCCTAATGATTTTGACTTGCATTCTTGTGTTTAAAATGTTAAAGGAAGGTGTCGAAGAGGGAAGATGCACAAAAAGTTTATGACGGTGTGTTTCTTTACCTCTTTCAAGCCAGTGAAATAGATTAGCATACCAAAATTAGTGTAAGTTCATATATCGCTTGTTGGTATTGAGAGATCCATCTTAATTTGCTTTGAGCAATTTGTTGAAAAAAGGAAAGCACTTCATATTGATACAAAACCCTCTTAATATTTTGGTATAATTTTCATAGAATTCTCATTTCTAAGGAACCACATCTGTATGACTGTGTTGCCAGTAGTTTAATTGAGATTATAGCTGTGGAGTATTTTGGCTTATAGATTCTTATGTTTGTTCATGTTATGTCAGTCTTTGTTTGTCAGTTGTCGACCATCATTTCTTGAGTTGGATTTAACATAGCTAGTCTCCGTATACACTGGACTCTGACCTTGGCAAAGTTCCATTTGTCATTGATGCCGAGGACCTTCAACAAAGATCCAGAGATAATTCTTTCTCGTTAAAGAATGATTAATCCTACAATTTCATTTAACCCTTAATGTTATATAGACTGCCACCATGCTTGCTTCCTAAATTTAGTATCAATTCTTGACTACATTATTCAACATAAAAGTGTTGTAGTGTTAGAGTTATACTCCGACCCTAACTAATGGGTTTCCTTTTTGAATACTTGGTTTTCTTTTTAAACTATTTGACTTAGTTATACTAGTTCCTCTCGGTTCATAGAGTTCTGTTTATGTTTTGATTCAAATTATACTTGTTTGGTTATTAAATTTAACATGTATCTAGTTTTGCATTTGTTCCTTCAGCTGGGAAGTGCTCAAATTTATTGGATGTCAAGCCATGGCAATAGGGTTGACAAGTCAGATATGGCAAAGCTTGAGGATACTGTGAGGAGTGGGCAAAGCGAATGCCTTACACGGGGAGTGCGTAGGTAACACTACCAAGCTTTGTTGCAGTCATGTATCCAGAGCTGCTAAGTATGTTGTCAATGTATGTTTGAAGTTTTAAACTACTTGTTTTGCAGGGTGTGGATAAGCAGGCTTAGATATTGAGGGGTCAGTTGCAACCGATGTTGCCTGCAAGCTAATTGTGGTGTTGTGATTGGCTCTGCAATGAGTGGCATGAAGGTGAGCTTAAAATTCTTTATACATTTATTTGTTGTAACTTGAGCTATAAGGTTGTCGTACAAGAAAATGAATCCATTTTGAATACGTTTTGCCACCACCAATATGGGTTCTCCCATGCTTGCCATGTACCATAGTTTCTGTCAGAGCATCTAGGCTTGATTATTGATGGAGCATGTAGGCTTCAGTGTTGGTAGAGACAATTTCGGGCCATAATTGGTATCTAATCTAGTCAGTCTTTTAATTGCTCATTGTGTTCTCTAAGCAGATGAATGGTATCGATGAGTCTGCACTAGATTATCAATCCTTCTCTTTTTCAGAGAGAATTTGCTACTCAGAATTTTCATTTATCAAATTTATTTAACAGTATTAGGGTCTTATTAAATCAGTTCAAGAAATCATTGGTTTGAAATGGTTAATATTTAAATTGTTTGTAATGTAATTTTTCTTGTGAATTTTCTTTTTGCAGTAGAATCACCCTCCAAAAATACAGATTTTGGTTTCAAAATACACACACGATCAAATTACTTGGTAATACCTAGGAGAGTACCTCATTGCCCCTTGTATAGTGCCACACACTACTGCTGACCAAGGTAACTGAATATACCTAGGTCCTTTATTTAACTAAGAATCTTTGAAAAGTTTACATTAATGTTAAAGACCACATCCTTTTCAACTAGTGGTGTCATATGACTATGTAGTCATTTTATACTCTCTCTCTCTCTCTTGTTTTCTGTCCATTAGTTTCCTTTTCTTTTTCTTGTTTTTATGTTGATCATTAAGAATTCCAGTTTGGCTATTATCTAATGTGTAGTTATCTTATGTAACGCGGTCCAGGTTGGTCTTAAGAAAGGCCAATTCATTATGGAAGAAGAGGATAATGAGCAACTAAAGAAGAAGGTGTACGGCTGGGGATGCCTGCAAATCAGTGTACGAGTTTTACTACCAATTTAGAGGTTGCATATTTTATTTTCGAACCTGATATTGTAGTTTAAGTTGTTGCATATGAAAAATGCCGTTTGAAGCCTTATGTTGGCTGTTACGAGTAGTATTATCAAGCTGATTGCTTTTTTTTTGCTTCGTTGGGTATGCTAGAATTCTGTGATTTTAAGTGTATCTATAGTTTCTTAAGATTGTGAGCCACTTTTTATGAGGATACCATGAGTAAAATGTTTATGAGTAGTACGAGTTGCAGTTCAACCTTGAACTACATTTTCTGTGCTCGTATGACAGTGAACTGGATGAATATTAGAATGTATTGTTTAAGTACCACGATAATTGACACCTGAGAGTTGATAAATGCTTATCTAGGCCATTATCTGTGTTTTTTTGTGGTCGTTGATGTGAGAATTAAATTCACTTGCATTAATTTTGAGTACATACTTAGAAGCTCTGCTTAAAATGGGGCAGACTTCACTTGCTGAATCTGTACTTGCCGAATATATATGTACGTGGTTTTTGCTGCAATTGTTGTGTTGAAAGCCACTAAGTTTGAGCTTGTGAAAACAGGTGCAAGGGTTCAAGTAACGTGCAGCAGGAATATGGATGATCCATTTCTTAATCCTGGCATATCTGATAAGCTGGTGCCCAGGTCATAATCACTCAAATTGATTATAGGATCCTTGTAAATTGATTGAGTTTTTTCTTTAGGACTTGTCACACTTCTTAAGAATTGAAAGCTTTTTTTGTATGATTTGAACTAAATTTACAGTTCAACATAATTTATTTGGCATTTTGTGTGGATGGATTGCTATTTGTATTTCATTTTTCATTTGAATTTGAGCAGTCATTTGAGTTTCATTTGGTGCAGTTTGAGTCTGATTCAGAAATATTTCAGGCCAGTCAGAATGACTGCAATCAGTCAGCTAGGTCTGAATTTTTATTTTTTTGTTTGTATTATATAATTAAATCTACGACATAACCCACGTGTCGAACCTAGAGACAGTCCAGAACTATCGTAATTCTGAGTCAACAGTGTCGTTCTAGAAAAAGACACTAAATCTACGGCACTTTCAGAGGCGGGTCCATAGTGTCGTATATGTCTCTAATACGACACTTTCCAACTATCTTAAAACGGCTCTTTTCCACTAGTGAGAGTGAGTTCCCATACCAAATCAAAAATGGATTCAACATTATTAAGCTGTTGAACTGCAAAGAGTTGACCAAAGAGTAAGGTAGGTCGTGCCGCATATGCTATTTCCTTATCTTGCTTCCTCTTGAACATCACCACAAACAAATTTTGAATAGCATTTCCCCTAATAAAAGGCTTAGCTAGCTTGAAATCTGGCGAATTGATTGCCCATGCCTTATTGAGTTGGTGCTTTACAGAAGTCTTATGGTAATTATTACTATCACCACATAGGAGTGCAGCAAACCTAAATGGAAACTCTTCAACATCTTCATATAAATCCAGTACTCTCACTTGATCAGCAGGCCATGCCAACTTACTAAACTGACCCATTACAAATAAAAGTCTTAAAGTCTTTCTAAGGAAGCAGATCAAAAGAAGGTACAAGTAAATTATATTGATAGTAAAGAAAGTGTGTTGGATGAAAACCTTGAACATTATATGCTTCATATTTATACCATATGAGGGAGGACCAAAGGATTGTAACAGGCAGATGAAAAGACAGGACAATAAATCTGGATAGATAAATCTATTCATCTATACTTAATGCACTTTACTTCAAATCAACAAACTCAGAGACTTAGTAGACTTAGTAGAGTAACTGAGTAGTAATCTTATTTACCTTTATTTGACAACACCAATATTGAGAAGTGACAATTAATGGCAGTGAAAGTATGAAGTCAGAAATGTCACTTAATTGCTGCAAACTATTCAAAAACCATTTTGGTTAATCTTGAGGAATAGAGAATCTTCTGATTAAAGCTTGTGTTCCTTAATAACCAAATGCTAGATGTTGGCCTCTTTCTGATGTTTCTTCTCAGTTTAACAAAAGAATAAGTACTGAGATTAAGTAACTAGCATGCTTGCAATAGTGACCTTGAAAACACTGATTCTGAGATTAACAATAATTAAACTAGAAACAACAATTCATACATTGCTACTCTACCAGTTCCTTAGTGAGTCTTATCAATGAATAACATATCTTGCCCTTTACTGCCACTTGTACTAAGCATTCTGAGATAGCCGTCTTCAGCAGGAAAGAACAATATTTATACTTCATTAATCTCACTCAGTGTGGAATAGAGACTATAATAATTGATAATTAAAAATAATCACACAACTTTTGATGTATTAAAAGAGGCAATGAAGGAGAGATTTAATCAACTCATTATTCTTAAGCAGTTGTTTCAATCACGCTTCACTTGGAAATCAAAAACTCTTCACACAGAGAAAGCCTAAAAAACATCGCTATTATTCATTCAAATTTTCAAAAATTCTTTATACCAAGAACAGCAACAAACATGCTAAATCAAATCCCTACTGAATAAGTAGGATCTCTATAATAGATTAATCTCCTTCATGAAATAATTGATAAAGACCTTCAATAAAATATCCAAAATTGATCTCCAAGTCTCGATGCATACCAATCAATCAAACCTTTCAAGGAATCAGTTTATACCCTTTAAATGTCAAGACAATCTTCATAAAGAACCCACCCCTCACTGAAGCTTGCTTTCTTTTGTAAAATACATGATGATGGACTGAAACCCTACTTCCGCTCCTTCTTCACCTCATGACCTAAAATAAAACAAAACAAAACAGAGAGAAAAACTTCAAAGTAACAAATAAAACTTAGAATGAAAAAACAAACTGAAACCCAATTTAAGAATATAAGTTAAACATCAAGAGTAGAAGAACAATATTTGATAATCAGAGATAGAAGAGAAATACCTAAACCTAGGTCATAACCCTAATTGAACGAATTGATATCAAAAATTACTCAAAAAATATCATAACAGTATGTAAAAGATTCAAAACTAGCAGTAGAACATGAAAAATTGTTGGATTCTGTAAAAGGTAAACCAGATTGATGATATTAGAGACGAGAATTTTTGGGTTGACTTAGTCAACGTCGCATGAAAAATCGCCTTGACTTAACCAATGAAGCCTCATCTAACCACCCTTTTTCATGGGGGGCCATTATTTGAATTTTGAGTGGTTATTAAGAAGTAAACCCAGGTCACCCCTTATCTAACTATTTATGTAAATAAAAATTTACCCCTTTTAATTAAGTTAGTTAACAATTAGTTAGTGTAATGCTTAAATTAGTGATTAGTTAATGATTAAGAATAATTTTCAAGAGAATTTGAAGAACAGGAAGATGGTTTTTGAGCCCATTTTTTTTTTTTTTTTTAATTTTGAGACTGGTGAATATGAAATGACTGATTCGAGTGATGATAGCTCCTCCTCCGAATCATAAACTACTTCTAGAATATTTGTTAATCTTATCACAAAGATCCGGAAATGAGTTATTTCGGCTAGGCCAAAGGAGTTCGGCTACGACTTCTGAAGAACATGTAGCCGAACTTTTCTGGAAGTGTCGTTCGGCTAGTGTTTCCACATACACAGGTAGCCGAAACTACTATTTAATGGAGGGTTTTTTTTAGTTTGGCTATTTGTTTCCAGGAGAGGTAGCCGAACTCTTATGCTAGAGTATACAGAGTGAAGTTCGGTTTAGTCGAGTTTACTACTTTTCTTGCCAAACTTTCAGTGTGAGCCGAGTTCGGTTAATAATTTTTTTTGTGACTAAACCGAACTCAAACATTTTCCTACGAAGAATGAGTTCGGTTGGGAAAAAATTGTTTGCGAAACAACCGAACTCCAGAGTTTGGGAAAAAATTCGTTCGGGAAAAAATTCGTTCCCAGAGTTCGGTTGGGAACGAATTTTCTCTCTTAACCGAACTGTTCTTGGTTTCTTAATTCCAGGAAGTTCGGTTAGCAAATCTTGGGTTTTCTACAAATCTCTTAATTAACCGAATTTCCTCTTGTAACTCCCGTTTCCAACCTATTTTGATGATTACAACTCAATTCTTTCAACCAAAAAAGAATTAAAAGTAATGAGTATCTAAGTAAATACTTGTGAATCTGCATATTGTTAGAATCAGGTTCCTTTATCCGATTAGTTATAATTTTAATTAGAAGAAAGAAGAAAAAGGTGAAACACAAATCTCTCACAAATTCGGCTAGATTAATGAATTAGTTTTGTTATTAGATTAGATTAAGTAGTTGTTCAGATTAATTATAATCTTAAATATGGTAAAGGGTAAATTAGTCATCTACAAGCATTAGGACGCCACTTATAACCGTTGGGTAGATATTCTTATCACATTATGGTCCCCCACCATAAAAGGGTGGTGCCCAAAAAACTGTTCATCAAATATTTTCTTCTTGAACCAAAATCTTCTCCGTTGAGGTTGAATCTAGGCTAGGCCCAACATGTGAACTTTTGTCCATATTTTGAGATCCAAAATTTGCCGCGTAGGCCGTAGCATTATTTTCCTATTGTTATAAAGATTCGTCTAGTAACTTAAAATTTTCCGAGGCATAAATTTTGTCACATGACTCAAATGGATCTTGTGAATGAAAATTTACTTAGAAATTTAAAGTATATCAATTGTAGGGGTAAGTAACGGACGGGTGCTGATTTGGTATCACCCACGTCCAATCCATCATCCGTGGATGAGGGGATGAGCAGATCAAATGCAGATGGTTTTGCGGATCTAAAAACGTTTATACAAGTAAATGGATAAATGTTGAACATGAGTAATATAACTTAGTTTGAATACTTAGATAACTAAAATATAAGTAATTAACAAAACAAAAGTACGTAACACAACTTCTTTCCAACAACCAAAATTATAGTATTTATTGATATGAATACCTGGATCAATCCAAAATTGATACTTTTGGAATATCATTGAGGATCTTCAAAGCTTCTTCATAGCAAGCTATATATATTATTTACCAATTTTCTATAATAACTTTCATATATGTATTATACTAAGATTTTTCTTGGGGTCGGGTGTCCAACAAATGGGTGATGTTCTACCTGTATCCAACCTGTGAAAACAACAGGTTTTAAGAAAAAATTTAAGTCAAAACTCAATGTTTGTGAACAATGCGGATATCAATTGAAAATGAACAGTTCAGATATAATCGAGCTTTCGGTTGATCCGGGTATCGACAATACTTTCCGATTTGTCCAAGCAAGAGATCTGAAGTATTTGTATCCATCCGCCCAGTCCGCCAAGAAGTGTATTGGTATCCATCCGCCCAAAGGCGGATAGAGTCCGATAAAATCCGCGGATTTGGATGTTTTTGCTCACCCATACTTAAAGTATATATAAGGGTGCACAGGAACCGAGCCGGACCGCCGGACCGTCCCGGAACCGGTAGAACCGTACCTGGTTTTGTACCGAACCGAGGAAGGGGGTACAGGTACCGGTCCAAAAAATAGGAACCGGGGCTAAGCAGGTACAGGTACACGGTCCAGCCCTAGTCCCGTACCGTCCCGAACCGTATGTACCGAAGAATTATAACCATTGGATTTAGACTACTGATAGCCATTAGATCTATTCACAGAAGCTTCTCGAAATTTAGTTCACAGCATACCTAATTGTTTACTCTTCACTTGATTTTCTATCACAACCACAACTTCAAGACAACATCTCCAAACTTGAAGAAAGATCAACGGGTATATTGCTATAGATCTGTTGGTTAATTGAATTTTTAAGATAATTCTTGATTGCATTTAGTTTACTCCTTTTTAATTACTGGTTGCAAGAGGTTTCTACGTACAAAAGCGAATTATGAGTATGAATATAATCTCTTAACATTGAACCCACAGATCTTAAATTTCCATTCAAATTGAAAAAATGGAGTTCATGTTGTCTGCAATTAACCAACAAAACCAATGAATGTGTTGCTTTCAAGATCAAAACTACTGTGTTCGTCCAAAAATAGGAACTGTATTTCCCGGAACAACATGCCAAGTCACAGTAACAAGGAAAGCACCAAAGACTCGGGAGGATATGAAATGCAAAGACAAGTTCTTTATACAGAGCGTTGTCACAGCACCACCAACAGGGAAAGAAGACCTTATCTGGTACTGATTGGTACCGGAACCGTACCTGGTACCGTACGTGTACCGAATGGTACCGGAACCGAGGTACAAGGTACAGGTACCGGTCCAAAATTTTGGAACCGAGGCTAGGGAGGTACTGGTACTCGGCCTCGGCAAGAACCGAGCCGAACCGTACCGTGTGCACCCTTAAGTATATACCAATTGACTCAAATATCTGTCGTAGTTGGACATGGTCGTCTCAATCAAAATTTGCTTATTAACCTAAAATGGGCCTCGAGTCCAAAGTGAGCTTTGGGGTCAAAAATCCGTGTTGTGACTCCGAAAATACGTATTGTGACCTAATTCTATCTCTGTGTCGCAACTCAAAATCTTCCACACTTGCCTCAAATAGGGCTGCACACTAACCGAACCGTAACCGCAAACCGCACCGAAACCGCAACAACCGAACCGTAACCGCACCGAACCGATGATCCAACGGTCGGTCACGGTTTTCATTTTAATAACCGTTAGATCTTCGGTTCGGTCAACGGTTCCACCATTAACCGCACCCTAACCGAACCGTATTAACCGATCATTAATATCCATTGATTTCTCTTGCTATCAAATCTTAGCCGTCTATTCTCAGTATATATTTAACTTGTGTATCTAACCCTAAATCTAAAACAAGTATCGTCTCTTCTTCTCTTCTTCTCTTCTTCTTCGCTGCAACTCTTCCCTCCCCTGCTGCAACTCTTCCCTCCCCTCCATCGGTTGCACCACAATCACCACATCCTTTTCATTCTTGTTTTCTTTTTCTTCCTTCCTCTTGCTCTTCTGTTTTAGTTAGTTTTTCTTCTCCTTTTCAATCTTCTCCTTTTCAACATACACCACCATCAACTGTTGCACCATCATCTCCAAGACCACCACCGCTACACCACCATCAACGCTACACCATCATCACGAGTACCACCACAAGCTACACCACCAGCACAAGCAACACCACCTTCTGATTGGTAAAAAACCGAAAATTAATGACCACAATAGAATTTTAGGGTTCTTAAAAAATTGGTTTTATTTGTCTAATTAGTTAGATTTCATGGGTTTTGATTCTTATTTTTGTAGTTGGTGTGTTGATGGATGTTTGTTTCATTAGATTTGTTTCATGTAATCTGAAAAATTGCAGATTTGGAAGAACATATTAGAACCCTAATTTATTTTTTGATTGTTATCTCTAATTGGGTTTGTAATTATAATTTTGTACGAATCTGTAAGTTGGGTTTGTAATAATTTGATGAGTATTGATGATATGTAATACACATCCATGTAATTGAGATTTGAGAAAACAGATGCAATAACAAATTTTTTTTTTCCTCCTTCTTCTTCTGTATGGGTATGAGTCGGTTAATAACCGATGGATATTGTAACCGAACCGCAACGATGAAAACCGTAACCGATGAAAACCGAAATTGAACAGTTCGGTTACGGTTTCAAATTTGATAACCGTGCCATATGCGGTTAGGTCAACGGTTTTAACAATAACCGCACCGAACCGCACCGTGTGCAGCCTTAGCCTCAAATGTAACCATACTAACTAACAATTGTCATAAAAAAAAAAATCTCGTGATTCAAAATCTTCTTGATAATATACATTCTGATTTAAAAAGTGTACCATGACCCAAACTTTACTCTGTAAATTAAAATAAACTTTTTAACACAAAATGTGTACATTCCTCACCAGTCAATAAACTTGTTATCCAAAAGTCTGGAGGCTCCAAATTTGCCAAACCAACCAAAACCGGGACCAGGACCTATTGTAAATAAATTAAACAAGAGGCTGCCCTTATCACCCTAACAATCGTCCAAACAACCTGTACCGGTTTTGCTTTTGAGTTTTGACTCTTTCTCTGGTACTGTACATATCCAAGTTTTTCGTAGCAGACAAGGAGCATCTACTTGAAAACCTCAGCAAACGTGTCAGAAAATTCAGGACCGCAAACCTTATTTTTCTTTTTTTTAGAATGAAAAATAAAATAAAATAAAATAAAAATGAGCTAAGAGTTAAAATGCCCCAATTTGGGGTGTCGTTAGTGAAAATGCCCCGAGTTTTGAAAATAAATTAAAATGCCCCAATCCGTTAGTTTTTCCATCCAAGCTAGTTAAGTGGTCAATTTTGCACACATGTGAATTCTCAAACGTGGAAAAAAAAAAGTCATTTTTAGCCCTGATTTTTATTAAATTCACCTTCACTTCTTAGAAAATGACCACCTTTAATATTGGGACACGTGTCATATCCTCACCACCTCCGCCGCCGACACCACCACCGCCGCCGACGACCACCACAACCACTGACAGCCACCACCACCGTCGCCATCACAACCACCAACAACGCCCCTGCCGTCGCCACCATCGCCGACAACCACCACCAGTACCACCGAAAACCACCACCATTGTCGTCGTCACAACACCACCACCGCCGCCACAACCACCACCGCCGCCACAACCAGCACCTCCACAACCACCACCACTATCGTCGTCGTTATCATCATCGTTGTCGCCGTCGCCACCACCATGAACGTCGGTATACGGATTGGGGCGGGGTTGTTCCTGTTCCACTTCTGGAACCTACTGTTAATGGTCGTGTATTTATGTCATCTCTGAAAAACCTAGAACTGCACCTACAACTGAGAAATGATCTTGTCAATCACATTGCTGCGCGTCCTGGTAGATGAGGCTTGGCAGGGGACTTGTCTAGTCTGGAGGGTTCAGATATGGAATACGTGGTACTTCCATCGTCAGAAGGAGATTATGATGACACAGACTTAGAAGAAGAAGTTGTCCCATGCCAAAACGAGGATGGGGCATTTGAGTATTACGGAGATTACAATAATCAGATCCCAGATGACTTTCCTCATGGATATGAACATGTTGATGCACACGGACATGTGGGAGACGAATATCAACATGATGGAGATGACGATGAGGATTCTGGTGATGGGGAGGATTATGACGATGAAGAGGAGGATTCTGAGGATGACGATGAGGATGAGGAGGACGATGTTGAGGTTGCGATGACGATGATGCGGGTATGTATGATGATGATGATTTTGAGGCATAGGATGTATTTCACTATTCTGTTTTAAGTTTTCGAATGTTACACGCACTTGTAATAACAAATTTTAGATAATTCTTGGGATTCACTTATGTTTGCAAATTATGAAGTTTATATTTGGTAGCATATGGTTTACAATTACGATAATCCGCGAAATCATTTATACAGTATATGGATATGTATACATATCCGTGAAATCTATATGTATAGTATATGGATTAGTATACTTATCCGGGAAATCTCGTTCAACAGTTTATGGATATGTATACGGTGCAAGTATAAAGGATTCACAATCTCTTTACCAATGAACACATTAGTTCGACCAAATCTGTTCTCCATCTTCAAAAAAAAAAAAAACTTATTTTAGTCCAACTTATTATCCACACCACTGTTATTTCTAAATTATGGTGGGTTATAATCCGGAGGAAGACGAAATGATAGTTAGTTTATGGGTTGAAGTTCATCTAGAGAATGAAGTAGAAGATGAACAACTTAATAACACAAACCTTTTGGAGCAGTTGCTACAAAGGTTGACTATACATAACGGGAATCCGAATCAACGCACGGTTAAGTATCTGAAAACAAGGTTAAACGTTATAACTTTAGACGTGAAAGTATATATAACGACACAAAGATCTTTATATTTATGGAAGGCTGGAGTACCTTCGAAAATCGTAAGAAAATTAGTGGTTACCTATCAAACAATATTTTGAGTATGTGTACTGAATTGTTTAATTATTTGATTGTAAATTGATATTGTTGTATTTTGTTGTAGGAGCAATGTGCTTTGGAAAGTTACGAAAAAAAGAAGGGGAAACCTTTTAGATTTTTTAACTGCTGTGTCATTTTGAGAAATAGCTTCTCAGAGTATGAGCCTTCCCCCTTTGAAGATTCATCATCTGAATCATCATATGAAGAGTAAAGAATCAAAATGAAGAAAGGTTTTGTGGGTATATCTCTCTGTAAAACCTCACGATACATTACTCGTCCAATAGGGTCGCCTATTGGTTTAAATGTTGGTTGAACGTGCTTAGTGTAATCGTTCATCTGAATAAGAAAATTACTATTATTATTTATTGTAGACGCATATTGCTAAATGTTCATGACATTCAAAAACTCACACATACTAATTATTAAATTTCACATTACGTCAATTGATATTCGATTCAACTAAAACAACACTTATTCATCCCATACCACCTTTCCACACTCAAGGCATCTCCGGTAACGTTTTCCATATGATTTTTTGGCGACTGAACGGTGCATTTCCATAAAGAAATAACAACCCTCAGTTTCACACGGAATCCTCTTGGTACATTCAAACTCCACCTTACCTTTTAGTTTGAAGTTGTTGCAAAGTTCTTCAACTTTTTGTTGTTTGATTGCATTTTTCATTGCATCCTCCAAACATTATGCTTCTCCCGGACATTTAGCATACTCACATTCCAAATATCTTATCTTCTCCGGTATCGACTCTTTTACCTTCCTAGTGCCGCCGCAACCTGGTTGTGGACATTTTGTATATATCCATGGGCATTGAAGAAAACTATGTGTATCCATGAAACAACATGGACAAACCTCTTTTGCTTCCACACATACTATTTGTTTTCCATTTCTACTCGAACTGTTAGAATACATAATGTAGGTTGTTTGTATGTAACGATGTATTGAGATTGTTGGTGGTAAGAACCAAAAAATGCTGATAATATTTATATAGAGAAATTGAGTCGTTGGGATTTAGACCCGTTGGGAAACATAGACGTTGAAAAAAAACAATGGACAGGAAATACAGTAGAAACTCTATAAATTAATGCTGTCGGGACCATCAAAATTTATTAATTAAGCGAGATATTAATTAACCGATAAAATAATAATTATTAATTTATATATTAATTAATACTTTATTAACTTATAGATAAATTTCATATCAAATAATTTGTTTTTATACAAACAAAATACCATATCATATCTTTTATATTTCCTATATATATACAATATCAAATCATATTCTTATAAACACAATATTCAATCATATTTTTTATTTCCTATCTAAACACAAGTTTAGATAATTTGGATGAACATACAGACAGTGAAATCACTCAAGATTTGCAAAATTTGATCGAGAAGTTGGGCTATCGTAATTCAATGAATGTCGAAGATATCCTAAAGTATCCGGAAGAAAATGAAGTTACACAGTTGTTAACCGATGAAGAAATAATCGAGAACGTTATGAGAACTGATAAAGATGTGGAAGAAGATGATGAAAGTTCTACGATAGAGCCCCCATCACGAAATGAGGCTATTAAAGCGACAATCACATTGAATAATTTCTTGCTGAGCTATGAGAAAACAACAGCAAAATTTCTTACAAATGATAAAAAAAAAATAGAGATGAAATTCAATGCGATATTGATTTTAGCAAAAAAACAGAAGACAATTAAATAATTTTTCAAAAAGTCTTCGTAAATCATTAATGTATTGAATATATAAATATATATATATACATATATATATAATGCATTATTAATTTATATTTCATATGGGGCCTATATAGGTAATCAAAAAAGTATTATCTTATAATTTTAGCGAATTATTAATTTGGCACGTTGTCCCCGACTCGGGACCGGCCAAAAATATTATTTAAGAGAGTTTATTAAATAATCGAGTATTAATTAAAAGAGTTTCTACTATAGAGCCATTGGGAAAAAGATCCGTTGGGCCCGAGTTTTTAGAAATATAGCTGTTGGGAAGGAATCCTATATATAAGAAAGATAACCCATTCTTCTTTGCAACATCTATCTACCTATTTATCTTTGAAACATCAAAGCTAAACATCTATTCAATTGAAAACTCAGTCGAATACATAATTAGAAGATGCAAGCGACCCACTCCATCATTTGGTACAACGGAAAAGGAGATATGCCAAAGAGGTTATCAACCTACTACGAATGCAACGACGTCTTCATCACCTTCCAAATTAACTAATGTGATGGATAAAGTGTTAAGCAAAGGAAAGTCCACAAAACATACCAAATATTCATCTGGGTGTTCGACTGAATACCAACACAAACTCAAGGAATACAAAGAAAATCGCAAGGCAAAAGAACGAGGTCAACAACAATTCCAACTGAGGGAAAGGTTAAAGGATGTTGAAGAAGAGACCGAAAGGATTAGAAACTATTACCTTCTCAAGGATAATTTTCTAGAAGATCCTAAAGATCAAACAATATTTTGGACTAATGTTGGTTTGGACTCTTTCGTTAAAGAGAAGGGCAAGAA
Source organism: Papaver armeniacum (assembly GCA_023531295.1). Classification (NCBI taxonomy): domain Eukaryota; kingdom Viridiplantae; phylum Streptophyta; class Magnoliopsida; order Ranunculales; family Papaveraceae; genus Papaver; species Papaver armeniacum. The sequence continues at coordinate 123,264 of JAJJWW010017325.1, forward strand.
ACCACGAATTAATTATTTACCATCCTATATTTGTTCAAGGAAAAATCATGTTAGGAAATTATGCATCCGGTACAATGAGTTTCTCAATAGGTACAGAGGTGACCGTTTCGCTGCACAAGATGCATACACAACTTGGAGAAAATAAGCGTTTTATCATTTCGAAGCGGCATTGATTGTTGAATCTGACAGCAGGGAAAATAACAACATGTAATGTCTTCAGACCTATCAAATGATATGTTGTACTTTCTTTTAAAGTTATTTATGAACATTAGTTTAATGAAGTGAAAAAATGAAGTTATTAATTTGAATTTAGATTTGAAAATCGAGTGGTTATAACAAATTGAAAATTAAATTAATTCAAATAACAATTTCTTTAAATATAGACAACACATTTAGAAACCCTGTTAACAACTATACTAACTAGAATTTAAGACAACACTTTTAATTTAAACATGTCATATAAATTAAAAAACTAAACTCAATTAAAGATAAAACAATTAGAGATGGATTACATCTTCATCTTCTGAATCTTCAACGTTGATTATACCCTTCCCCTTCAAAATCTCATTTTGCTTGCGTTGATAATATTGTTTTTCGCGGGACCCTAAACGACTAAGTTCCATACACATTATTGCATTGTCTTCATATAAATGCGTTTGTTGTTGATGCATTTGATTAGTCTGTTGTTGAAACGTTTGCAAATTGATTTGATATTCCATTTGATAACTCGGTTGTTGAGTATAACCCCAAAAAGTTTGGTATTTGCATTGTTGTTCCATTCTCATTTTTTCCTTCCTTTATCGGGTTTTCTTAAGATACTCCAAAATACTAGAACTTTGTTCATAGATCTTATCTTCTTCCATCTTAACCGAAGATGTCTCACCATCATCTTCTCTATATATACCTTGCTCACGATCCTGCTTTTATCTAGCTAATTTTTTGGCTTTCTTTGTTCCTATAGGACGTGCATTTTCCTTGTATTTCCAACGAGTTTCTCCATTGAAAAGAACTTAATTGCCATCTTCGACTGATACAAAGTTACGATGAGATTCAAACAACTCACTGTTTTGGCTCACAGTCAATTCATAATTATATTTAGGGACCTTTTCTCTAAACAATTCATAACATGCATCATACTTGAATGGTTGTCCTCTTTGTTCCTGAAATTGAAGGCGACCATCTTTTGTCTGAAAAATTATATAAGAAACATTAGGTTTATTGCTATTATCACAAGCTATATGGAAAAACTTAAAAATTTAATAAAACTTACCAAATCTTTGTGGTTTGCACCGCTTTTGGTTTGCCGATATATAGTTGTTGATGGGTGAAAACTACTCCTGCAGAATTTGGTAATTTGGGGTGTGGATGAGGAATGAATCTAAACCTTCAACAAATGCACTGCGCGGTGAGTGCTTGTAGATTCGAGAGATCAATCTGTGCAAGTCCGGCCTAAACCAAGAAATGGCCGTTCCCGGACTTGTTTCGGTCACAAAGTGAAGGAGATGGGGTTGATCTTAGGGAGGGAAGCGAAGAAGGTGTTGAGATTGTGAAGGTGTTGGCTTGCTTATGACTTGTGACGAGAAAAGTGAGCGGGCTTACGGTTAATGTAAGGAGGCTGCGGATGTTGATTTTTGTCTTGTTTTCCTTGTTGTTGTTGGAAATAGGGGCGGAGAACCTATTTATACAAGTCATTGAGCCTCATTCACGTTTCTCGTGGGAAGTGGAGGTAGTGGAATGATGGAGTAGTGGAGTTATGTGTCGGTAACACACGACCCGGTCTTGCCCACTTTTCTGTTCATCTCTAACCGTCCATGACTTCCTAACACGTTCTTGTGATGGCGCGTTGCACGCCGCACGCTGTAAACCGCCAGACCAATACCCCGTATGTATCCCCCGTTTGTGACATGATTGATGTCTGGAATGTGGATCGTGGATCCACGAAATATAGCATGTAATCTTTGAATTGAATAACTGCGTTATTGAAAGTCGATACTTGTGAAGTATCGTGTGTATTTTATGCAGTGCGCATTACGGTGTGGTAAAGTGATGGGTAATGACTCCTCACTAACCAAATAACTCCTGACCAGGGTTGTATAACCAAGCTGGTGAGGTCGGACGGACGAGATGATGTTTGAGACACTCATCTGCGACCGTTGGTGAAATTAGGATTTTTAAAGAGGTGCGCAAGCATCACTCTTTAGCTTGGTCGAAACTAAGCATGGGAAAGGTTTTGAAGAGGACCGACCGGGCATGTGTGTAGACAACACGCCGGTGTGCACGTCCATACTTCACTTTCCCAAGAAGGCGCAATCTAAGCCACTCAATTTGACCGGTAAAGTTGAGTGGTTGAGATCGATTTGCGATAAGAGTTTGATGCCGCAAAGAAGCCGCGCGCCATGCTCTCTTCCGGCGCGTTTTCCAAGACGACCTAGCTTGGTCGGTCTTGGCCGGTTGGCTTGGCGTGAAGGTGGCGGGCTGATGTTCACGCCCATGTCTCACCGTCTCACGAAAACGCGATCTAAGCCACCCAATTCGTCCGGTGAAGTTGAGTGGTCGAGATCGATTTGCAATTTGGGAAGTGTAACCACGCATGTTTGAGCGGGCGTTTTGGATTGGCCAGGCATGATATGCCTTGGCCGACCGCAAGAGGAGGTAGATGGGTCCACGGTGGTCATGCTGGTATAACCGGACTCGCTTAATCTAATCTGTGACCCTCCATTCGTGTAGGAGAAGATGGACGCGCGTGATGGCTTGAACCCTAATTTTGGCTTTCAAAGCCGCGCGACCATGCTCTTTTTGGGCGGACGGTTTTGTTGTAACCAACCACGGTTGGCTTTGACCGATTGGCCAAGTGTGTAGGCGGTCACATGGTGATTGTGTCGACATGCTCCGGGCCCTTTGAGTCTACATCTACACCCTCCATCTATACTGCGAAGATGGACGGTTGAGACCGTTTTGCGACACATGTAATATGCCGCAAACCCTAATTTAGGGTTTTCCGCCCATAATGCTTGGTATGGACGGTTTCTTGGCAAGCGAAGGCCAATGGTCGACCATGCGGGTCGGCCGTGTGTATTCCATACCGCTTGGGGGTGATGGAATTGATCGTGGTCATCCAATCATGCTTGTGGAGTTGGATGACTGCGATCGAATCATATTTGGCGTGCTAAGGCCGTGTGTATTCCATACTGCTTGGGGGTGATGGAATTGATCTGTGGTCATCCAATCATGCTTGTGGAGTTGGATGACTGCGCTTGAATCATATTTGGCAAGCTAAGGCCGTGTGTATTCCATACCAGCAGGGGTGATGGAATTGATCCGTGGTCATCCAATCATGCTTGTGGAGTTGGATGACTGCGCTCAGATCATATTTGGCAAGCTAAGGCCGTGTGTATTCCATACACGCTTGGGGGTGATGGAATTGATCTGTGGTCATCCAATCATGCTTGTGGAGTTGGATGACTGCGATCGGATCATATCCAGGAGACTCGATACGATCAAGTTCGGATGCTCAATCGGGCTAGTATAACACACCGAGAGGGACTCAATCGGGCTAGTATAACACACCGAGAGGGCTCGGGCTAGTATAACACACCGAGAATCGGCCTATACGGGTATTTCGTACATGGATTCATTATAGTGCTTGGAGGTTCGTGTTACTCTGAAGAGCAACACTCGGTCGTCATGCCACACCGATAATAGGTACGGAAATACAAGGCTGATATGAAATTCGCGAGGAAGGGATTGTTCTTTGCATGCTCCAACCTGGAGGAATTTCATGTATTCACGAATGGGATTGTTGCTACATGCTCCATTCTTGGTGAATTAAGTGAGGAGTATCCGTCACCTATAAACGGCTTTATCTTTTACAAGATGTCAGCGCATGATTTTTCTGGTTACTTACAAATTTAACCTTAAACGAAAATCCACCATCAACAATAGCGTTAAGAATGGACACGAATTCTTTGACATCTTTTTTAATATTTCTCATCTTTCTTTTTAAAGCATCCCAATCTCTTCCATATGGATTTCCATTTCGTTGTACAAAAATTTCATGAATACGTATCCAAAACAGAGCGGTTTTTTGCGCCGCACCCACAGTTTCGTCCATACTCACATAAATAAAAGCAGTGGTAAGATCAACCTCTTCTTGTGTGACAAAATTAATTACCATTTTGAATGAAACTAAGATAAAAAAAAATAAAAATAAATAAGTGGTAGAATAAATCTAAATCTAAATACCAAAAACGTATAGTAAGTTGAAGAGAAAGAAGAAATCAATTGATGTAAGAGGGAGAATATAAAAAATCAATTGATTTGGTGTGGTTTGAGTAGAGAATTAGAGTGGTATTTATGGGGGATTTTGAAAAAATGGCCGTTGGGATCCGACGGCATAGAAAATTGAGCCGTTATTAGTGATGGATGGTTAGGATTGGGTGTGAGAGAAGTGTTAACGAAAAAAGGTCAAACAAATATTATTTACGAAACGCTTACTCAGTAGCCGTGGAAAAAGCTACGCGTACTGAGTACCTGTGTGATTTCCCTTTCTTATACGAGTGATCAGATCTGTTCAGCCATGTAGGGATGAAGGTGTATATCCCTACTAGTGTAAGGATATGAGAGACCATAATACTTGCTTTTTTGGTTTTTGAGGGAAATTGAGGGATAGGGAAGGGATGCCCCCTCCCATAGTGCTAGCTCTCAATAATGCTAGGAAAAAGGTCGGTCAATTGGTGTGAAATTGAGGAAAAAGTTTTGGAAAACAAAGTAGAAATCAAGTTATAAACATGGGGATAGGAATATAAATATTTCCATAGGTCCACTAAACGCAGAACCAGAAGAAACAAAATTGATATCATATAAGATAAGAAAGGGATTTGGACTACCGAGGCCAAAGAGATTACTGCCTGCTTCACCAACCACTTCGCAAAATGCACTACAAAACAGAGGGCCTTTAGTGACGGTTTTGAAACCGTCACAAATAGCAAAAAACCGTCACAAATATCAAAAAGACCGTCACAAATGTGTCTTTGTGACGGGCGATAATCCGTCGTTACTACTGGGGTCACAAATGTTTTTTTGTGACGGTTGATATCATTTGTGGCGTTTGGTAAACCGTTACGAATAGTTATTCTATTTGTGGCGTTCGGTCAAACCGTCACAGGTTGTTTTCTTGCCGCCGTCATTTTTTTCCGACAACAGCTAGCCATCGCCGGCGTTCACCGGACGTCTCTGGTTACTTTTCTCCGGCGCCGGATTTTAGATTCTCATAATTGCATAATTCTCAGAAATTTTAAGCCATTCACACAAAAATTAAAAAGATTTTCAAATTCTTTAGATTCTCATAACCTTCCATTGCAGAATTCTTATACCATTCATAACAAAGTTTTACAACATCCAAAATGCCCGTGGAAAGTTTGGGACATGATAAGAACACAACTGATGGCCTGAAAACAAAAAAGAGAGATCCCATTCCCTTGTATTAAAAAAAAAACGCGCACTTGAGTCGCCAGAGTTATAGATTAGTATATTAGTCAAGCATCTATGTGCACCAAGATCTTCCATTCATGGACTGTTCCTGATCTCTGCGTCAGTCAATGGGGTAACAGTGTTGGCAGTTCCCAGTCCATGATGCTCAAAAAGTGCCTCCAGTTCAGCTATCCGTTGCATTGCTGCTTGGGCTTCAGACGATGGGGTAACAGTGTTGGCAGTTCCCAGTCCATGATGCGGAACAAGTGCCTCCAGTTCAGCTATCCGTTGCATTGATGTTTGAAGTTCTGCAACAGTAGAAACAACGGAAGCATCTAACAAAAGAAATTACATGAAAACCAAAAAAAAGGACATCAACAAGAGCCAACTATGTTTCAGTGGCATTTTAGAGTACCCAATATATCTACGTCATTAATCTCCCTTCTGGTTTATGCTCTTTACTGAACATTTAAAATGTAAAAATATTCATTCTATAACTTCATCCAAAACCATAGAAAAGTCTATGGTACCCTATTCATTTCTGCTAACCATCTTAAGTAAAGTAACTTAAAATATAAAATAAAAATAACACTCATAGATCGACATTGTGCAAGTACACAGTCTGGATTATCAAGATAGGGTAAATACAGAAGTAACATATGGTTGAAATCAAAATGACCACATAGTACACTTAAACCATATTCAGTACAGCAAAAAAAAATGTAGGCTTAAGGAATGAACTTAGAGCACTAGTCCAATGCCTAGATAGCACCTATTACTAACCGTGAGTTGAGTTTTTAAACAAAAAGGAGCATATGATGCTATAGAAAACCAAAAGGGATATTAAATAAAAATGATGATCTTCATATTACTACTACCAAAGTGGAATTTGAATACCCACACAGTACACTAAAACCATATTCAGTACAGCAAAAAGAATTGTCGGATAAAGGAATGAACTTAAGAGCACTAGTCCAATGCCTAGGGAGCACCTGTCACTAACCGTGAGTGGAGTTTTTAAACAAAAAGGAGCATATGATGCTATAGAAAACCAAAAGGGATACTAAATAAAAATGATGATCTTCATATTACTACTACCAAAGTGGATTTTAAATACCCAGTTCAACAAGATTACTAATTTGCATGCAGTAGTTGGAAACTTAACAATGTGCAAGACACAAAACTAAAAAGAGTAATACATGAAAGAACCTGCCAATATAATAATATTATAAAATAAGAATCTTCTAAACAAACCTGCCAGCATGTTGACGAAAAATAAAGTTCAAAATGCAGTCTAAATAAACGTCCAAAATGAAACTTGCCTGGGCATCACCTCTAATAAAAAGATTCCTCCGTTCCATATAGATGCAGAGACTTTGAGTAGTTGGAAAATCACATGCAATTCGTAAGACAGAAATATTGGCACAGTCAAAGTCATTGTGACAACTATGAATGCATCTTGGAACAAGATATACATGAGCAAACGATTCTGATCACCTAGAACTCCATTCAGACGCCACCACATATTATTTGCTTTTTGTGCTTTTTTCGATAGTTCTCTGCCAACATTAGCAGCAGGAAAGAGAATAAGTGAAAAGAAAATCGAAGCATAACACTAGTGAAAATTTAGGATGGTGTAAACTCGGTTTTGGTCATAAGATTCAAATTGCAACCCCTAAACCAGTTTTCCTAATGTGTGACAACATCATGTAACTCAAAGATAACGACAGAGATGAAAGCATCCAGTAACGGCGACAATGACACGAAGACAGAAAGCCAAATCAATAGCTGCTTAAATCATTAACAGGGTTAAAGATACTAGGTTTTAGAGAAGTAATCAAATTATTGGCAGAATTGAGTCATTGAGGGCTAATAATGAAAATTTTCCCGTGTGTTTGTGTCCATATACAATACATGAGAGGTGAAGAGAGAGGAAGCAAGGGAATACCTGTACGATGTCATTACTTCTAGATTCTTTAAAAGCCTTTGACGACGCAAAACATTGACAATGAGAAAATAGAGAATCTGCCATAAGATGTAAGCAACCAATGGAACAACAAATAGCCACGTCCAGAGGTAGGACTTGTCTTCCACAAACGCCCATGAAGCTCTTTGACTCGTGCTTCCCTCCGGATGCATTGCCTCAAAGGTTGCAGGATCCCACCACCGAATAGTGAAGTAAACAATCCTTGCCAATGACATCAACCAGTGGTAGGTATAAAGATAATTCAGATGTATCAAAAGTGTACATGGTTAAACAAAATTCAAAAAAAGCTTCTAAATGTCTTCTCATGTCTCCACTATGATGGCTTTGCCATGAAGGCACCCTCTTAATATTGAATAAGAATTTAGAAAACACTAAAGCAAAATGTAGCAACATATGACTCAGTTCAGTGTAAAATTACAGGCCTCTGCAATCATTCTGATGTCACTGTGACACTGTCACAAGGTTCAAACTCCAAGGAAAACGATACAAAAATTCTTTCACAAGAAACCTTTCACGAAAATTTATTATGTTTATTGCTGGAATTTAAACAGTAGCAACAAAAATTGACCTAGGCAACTGTATCTCGAACTTGCACTCAAATGCAGAGTATGCTTGTAACTAGCAACTATCATAATGTGGTACTGCAAATGCTCTTGCTTCCAATTATGAGTGACAAAACAAACAAAAATAACAAATCATGGTTTATACTTTTATGCACTTGATCGCAATCTCGCAAAAATGATCCATTGAACAATAGTTTTGCTTGATGACTAAAGAAGGATGCTACCTACAACTACAAGGTCCACATAACTGGAAACACATTGCTTGTAGAATCTATCAAGTTAACATTATAATTCGGCAGCCTCGCCATACAAACTCACCTGGTAAAAGATGTATTAAGACGCTGACAATTTTATCAAGAGAGCTGAAGACTCAGTACGTGTACCTCTGCAAATGAGAAGCAAACCATGAATAGCTTTTCATTTTTAGGATAAAAGATTAGAATGACCAAGAAAATGGTATTGGTGCAGTAGCAAAAATCCTGCAAAAATCAACACAACAATAAGAGTATGAGACTCTATGCCTGCTACACTAAAGTAATCTATATATAACTAATTGTTCTAGTCATAAAGCTTGCTTCATTATTTTCCATAATATCAAGAATAACCGTACAAAAGCCGAACACAGACACCATTAGTTAACTTTGCAAATCGAACACTTCTCTCTAGCGAAAAAAAAGATGTTTATTAAAGTTTCCAAACTAAAGCCTCTTCTTCTTCTACTCCCACAAACCAAATAAATCGAAACATGAAACAACCTGCTCATCTAAAGGCCCACTTACAAGAAATTTAACAAAAGGACTCTATAACTGCTGTTTGTCTCTTCAATACAAAAACTAAAAGCTAATGCCACAAAAAGCACAAACCAAAATTTGAAAAAATTCAGTGCTTACCAGGAGGTAATAATGCCATTTCTTGAACCGATAGTATATCCATCTCATCGGAACAAAAGTGACCTAACTACCAAAAGAAAGAACTCCCACTAAATTTTTAACCTAATTACCAATCAAAACGAAGATTAAACAACAAATCACTATTAATTTTTCTCAGTACAACCACCATGTCCCTATAATTGTTCTCTCTGCAGCATCAATAATTAATCACCCATCAGATCCCCTTTAGCCATCACCAGTGCTCCGTTCCTCTTATCCCCTGTCGCTGCAATACCCGCTTTAAATCTTCATAAATCAACCATCAAATCCATTTGCAGCGATAACCCATTATTCCATGGTCGATTCCATCTTCAATTTCTTTTCTTTCATCATCTCCTCTCTCAATCACAGATCGAACCCTAACCCATCTCAACTTCAATTAACAGTCACCAGTTCTTTAATTAACCCATATCATAACCACCACTCTCCATCACCGGTGGTTAATTTCACGAAGAGTGGTGGTGGTGGTGATTGAATCTGCTGATGAAGAGATTGAAGAAGGTGGAGGAGTTGGGTTTTTAAGCAAAAGAAGGAAAAAAACCCATTAATGGATGAGAGTAGGTAAGAGAAGCAAAATCCATTGATGGTTACAGACGAGATGGAGAGAAGGTGAGAGAAGCAAACCTCTGCAAACTTCTTCCGCGGAGAAAAAAAGAAGGTTAATTAGAAAAGAAGAAAACCAGATCTATGTGAAAGTGAAGTTAAGAAGATAAGGGAAAGAAATAAAAAATTTCCCTGTGAAAATAATTTCGACGGATGAGAGAACCGTAACAATAGAAGAAATTTTATGCTGTCGGAAACTTCAAACTGACAAAAAAATAGGTTGGACTTTGACTAACGTGAGTATTTGTGGCGGTTGGTCCAATAACCCTCACAAATAACGGTGTCGGACCCTTGAAACTGACTGACTTTGATTTGACTTTGACTAACTTAAGTATTAGTGGCGTTTGGTCATAAACCCTCACAAATAACCCTTATTTGTGACGCCCCTGTCTAAAAAACCCTCACAAATAAAACATGTTTTTGTAGTGATGGTTGCTGTCAAAAGTCAAGATTAATCCAAACGTCATCCAGCTCATTCCCACCATCTCTCATCATGACAACACCACTCTCAATAGAATACCTGATATACAGGAAATCAAAACTATTCTCTTCAGCATGGTGGGGGATAAAGCTCCACGTCCTGATGGCTTCCCTCTTAACTTCTTTTAAGACAATTGGCACATTGTGGGGGACGATATAGTTAGAATGGTCCAAAAAAAATTCTCTTCAGGACACATGCTTAAGGAAATGAACTCCACTTTTATCTCCTTAATACCCAAAACTGAAATTCCCTCATCCCCAAGTCATTTCAAACACATCAGTCTATGCAACACAACTTAAAAAATCATCTCAAAAATCATAGCCCATATATAATGAAACCTTTCCTTCACAAAATCGTATCCCCTTACCAATCAGCTTTCATACTTGGTAGACAAATCTCTGACAATATTGTTATTGCCCATGAAATCATCCATACCATGAGATCTAAAAGAGGCATGAAAGGTGAAAATGGATTTCATGGGTATCAAAATTGTCATGGCTAAAGCTTTTGATGTAGTGGACTGGGACTTCCTCTTGTCTATCATGAAGAAAATTGGGTTTAATGACTAATGGTGCTGCAAAATCTTTCAATGCATTTCTGCCACAACTCTGATGTTCTTATCAATCTACCCCAGAAAAATTCTTCAAACCCACTAGATTTCTAAGGCAAGGAGACCCTCTTTCCCCCTATCTTTCCCTTTTCTGAATGAAAGCTCTCTCAAGAACTCTAATCTAAGATAAAGGGATGATTCTTTTTACTGGTATAAAAATCTGCAAGGGAGCTCACTCCATCCACCATCTTATGTTTGTTGATAATTGCATTGTCATTTGTGAAGATAACAAAGATGAGAGAAAGAAATTAATGGACATCTTCAAAAAAATTAGTGACACCTCGCCTCAGTTAAGAAACTTCAATAAATCTAGTGTTTTCTTCAACAACAACAGTGATACCACTCTTAGCACCTACATTAGCAAAAGTATGGGAATTCTACTTGAGTTGAATGATAAGTATTTAGACTAGCCAGTTGGAAAAATGTTCCTCTTAATCCAGCAGGGAGACAAACTCCCATCAATATTGTCACCTCTCTTGCTAGCATCTACCAAGTAAATTGTTTCAAACAACCAAAGCAAACCTGCTATGACCTGAACAAGATATAAAGAGATTTCTTCTAGAGGAAAGACATTAATAACCTAAAAGGTTATTATCCTAAAGTTCAGACTTATATAGCAAGCCAAAAGACCTAGGAGGACCAGGATTTATGAATATGGAAAATTTCAACAAGGATATGATCATTAAAATTGGTTGGATACTGGAAAAGGATAAGGAAGCTATCTGGTACCAGCTCATGGATGCAAATATACTTTTTTTTTTTGAAGGAAATAGATTTTCATTGAATTAATCCTCATTCAAAGTGAGGCGCTGCATAATACAACTAGGTGGTTCATCATGAAACCACCATCTGTTTACATTATTAGAGATTGCACTTTGAGCTAAATCATGTGCAATAGAATTGACATCTCTAGGAACTGAAGTAAAAGTAATTTCACTAAAATCCTTGATGTGATCACGAATAGAGAGAATTGTTGAACAAATACTCCACGGTATCTCATTCGTACTCCCTTTTATAGCCTTAGGAATGTCTGAAGCATCCCCTTCCACGATAATTCTGGAGACTTGTAGTCTTTTTGCTAACTGGATACCTAAACCATAAGCTTTTGCCTCTCCCACGGTAGAAGATATGGTATTGAAACAAATTGTACCACTACCAAGATGATTTCCAAATGAATCTCTAGCGACAGCTGCTGCTGTTGCATTAGTATTGTTAAAAGTTGCATCGACATTAATTTTGATGACACAGTTTGGAGGAGATTCCTATGAAACTGCATTGTTCTGACTGACTGCAATATAAGCAGAAATTTAAGGCATTATGAAGATCAAATAACCTGAAATCCTGTAAAGCTTTTTGAATGCATTGAGAGGTCGATGGTCGAGAATTGTTAAAGACTAGATCATTCCTCATCTTCCATATGTTCCACAGAATGCAAGAGCCTAAATTCAACATGATGCCTTGATCAGGGTATGATAACCAGTGCTGAAAAGTTTGACGTAAATCCATACCAGCAATCACTTCAATAAGTATCAGACTTTTCTATAAAACTGTCAATAAAAATTGACATTCGAAAAAAAGATGAAATAATGTCTCTTCTTCACTATTACAAAATGGACAAGCAATATTGATCTGATTATTGAATTTACTGAGGTTATGATAAACTGCAAGACATGAAGAACTTTCCATATAAAAATATGTATTTTAGGTTGAATCTTTATTTTTTCCAAAATAACTTCCAGGGAAATTCCGATTCTGAAGAACTTGTGGCTATATTATCCATAAGTAACTTGTATATAGATTTTGAAGTAAACATACCTGAATGAGTTTTCAACCAGATAAGTTTATCTTCCACCCCAGTGTCTAACGGAATATATATATCCAAAATAGCCTCGATTTGATTTATCTTCATGATTAATAAGATGTGATACCCTTGTGACTTCCACCATGGCATTTGGCAGTTTTGATGGCCTAAAACCTGGTATCCCCGGAATCCATGGATCATGCCAAATATGTATATTGTTTCCAGATCCTAAGAACCAGCAACATTTATTTATGAAAAGATCCCTTACTTAGAGCATATCTTTCCATGTATTATAATCAGTAGGCTTAGAAATACAATCCCAGAAAGAATTGTTTTGGAGATACTTTGCAGAATAAAGCTGTACCCAGACTGCATTTGTGTTTGTCAGAAATCTCCAAACTAGCTTCGAAACCAGTGAAATATTCACAAATTTCATATTTCGAATGCCTAAGCCACCATCTTCTTTTGGTTTTTCCACCTTCTCCAATTTGATAAAATGAGCTTTTCTTGTATTAACATCATAACCCCACCAAAATTCTCTTTGAGAACGAGACATTATTTTGTGCCTCCCTTAGAAAGGATGCAAGTACCTATAGTATAATTAGGGACTGTTGATAGAACACTCTTTGAGAGAATAGTTCTTCCTGCCGGATTGACGAAAAAATTTCTCCATCCTGCTAGTTTTGAACCAAATTTAGAATTCAATGGTTCAAAAGTCTCAATACTGCAATCTGATTTCAAATTAAGGATAAGTGCCTAAATATTTTTCATCTTTTTCCATTTCCCTCACACCTAATTTCTGGATTGATAACCATCTATGGAGCAGTGATACCTTTACTGAAGTGAATAGAGGACTTCATAAAATTAATTATATGTCCTGAAAAATAATAATAAGTATCTAAAATACACTTGAGATGATCCACATTTGATTCATAGTTTTTCCCAAAGAAAAATAAGTCATCGGCAAACATCAGATGAATGATTGTTGGAGTTTGAACATTGATCCTGTAACCACGCTAAAGACCATTTAATTCAAAAATTTCCATGATAAGAGAAAGTCCTTCAGAGAAGATGATGAAAAAAGCAGGTGATAAAGGACATCCTTGACGCAATCCTCTTTCACTCTTGAAATTTCTATAAGGAGAACCATTTAAGAGGAGAAGTAACACATCTCATAATTAGATTGTGAGAATGCCCATGAATGCCCATTTGATGAAGCATAAAACTCAAAAATGACCAAGAGACACGATCATATGCCTTTGACATGTCTAATTTGAGAGTAAAAAAACCTTGTTTAGATTTAAACTTATTCATAGAGTGAGATAACTCTTTTGCAATGACCACATTGTCAGTTATCTGTTTATTCTTAACAAAAGCATTCTGAGACCAAGAAATGAAGTAACTCAAGAAAGGACCAATTCTGACAGCTAAAATTTTTGCCACAAACTTGTATAAAACACTGCATAATGCAATTGGTCGAAATTCCATAGCCGTAGTAGGGTTCTTGACTTTTGGGATTAAGCTTATATGAGTGTGATTCAACTTACTTGGTATTTCTCATGTGTTAAAAATTTGTTGGATGAATTGAATTGTATCTTCACCCACAATTGGCCAGCATTTTTTGTAGAAAAGAACCGGAAATCCGTCTGGCCCTGGAGTGATAGACGCATTTATGAGTCTATATTAGTCTCAATTCTCTGTAATGACAGTACTCGATTTTGCGCTTATTTTGGTATTTTATGTCTTTGTAGGTGTTTTTGGAGAAATAAGCTTTTGCGGCGAAATTGGCTCGAAAAGTGGTTTTTGCACTCGTGGGAGAAAATTACTATTCGGACTCTCAGTTTGGATAAGGGGTAACCTAATTACTAAGGGGAGACCACTTGCTATTCACACCCCATGAACGGATAAGGGGCATCCATGTTCTTCCCCATTTGAACCAAGTTTTGGCGGGAAAGATGTCCAACCACCTGCGGAATTTTTTTCGTCAACTTAGGACGAGTTTTACTGAGATTTAACCGCGGACTTCTGTTACTTTGGGTCTGTTAAGGATAAACAGGCTTGGTATGAGTGTTGGACTGGAAGAAATCGGTCCGGATCATCGACGTGAAGAAAAACAGGGAGGTAAGAGTTTTACGGGATTTGGTGTTATATTTGTAGTAACGTGGGAGTTGGAAGGAGATACGATTCGATTCTGTCAACATAAAGGGAGAGTTTTGGATTAAAAATGGAATCAGACTACGGGTAGGGATGGCAATTTGCCCCACCCAAACCCATCCCCGTGGGGACCCGCCCCTATGGGTTAGGGTTTTACCCGTATAAATGGGGAACGGGGCGGGTTACGGGGAATCCCCGAAATTAATGATGCGGGGATGGGGCGGGGATGGGATTCAAGGTCCCCGCCCCATACCCGCCCCATATTTGATGTGCACTCAAGATTGGCTGTGGGATAAGATGAAAGGTAAAAGAATATTTGTTGTATTAAAGCAATTTTTACATTTAAATACTTATTTACGGTTATATATGATACATTTTCTTTATATTTCAGTAGGTGGATTATAATCAGAACGGGGAACTTTTTGGGAAGACAATGAAGAAGACCATGATGAGATGATAAACATGGAGGAAGATGGTTAATAATGAGGAACTAAGAAGTAAAAAGAACCATAATTCTTAATTATGGGTCAATTGTTTCCTTTATTTTCAAGTTTTAGTTGGTTATGATAAACTTAAAATTTTAAAATGCACTGCATAGGTTATTATTATTGTTTGAAACATTATAATTATTTTTAAATTATTATTATTTATAAAATTCTAAATATTTATTGTAGTGTTACGGTAACCCATGGGGAACCCATCCCCTACGGGGATTCTCCATACCCGTCCCCGCCCCATTCTTACGGGGAACGGTTAGGGGATGGGTTTTGATTTTTTGAACGGGGCAGGGGATGGGATTCAAGGTCCCCGCCCCATACCCGCCCCATTGCCATCCCTAACTACGGGTAAACAATAAAACAGGAAAGAAACCCATAACTTGCCGTGGAGGAGAAGGGGAGAAGATTCTGAAGATTTCGTGTGGATTAAACCTACCTGTAATTTATAAATAGCCTGATTTAGTTCCAAGAAAAGGATCGGGGAGTTTGGGGTCGATTGGAGGCTTTAGAAAAGCTGCAGAGGAGTTGTAGCAGCAGCAGGAAGAAGAAGAAGAAAAGTTACCTGCTGCTGTAAAAACTCAAGAACACCAAGAACATTGAACCAAAGAATAGTCATCGCGATGAAGCGACCTCGAAACAACGACAGTGTTAACCCACTATCGTTCTTCAGGCAGTCGAAAAACAAGGACCATCAGTAACGGTCGTTTATTACTGAAAATCATTGTAAGCACTTTTATTATTATTTTTCAATACAATGATTAATGAAATTTTCTCCAATCTTCGTTCTATGAGTAGCTAAATTTCTTTTCTAGGGTTTTGGAAGAAACTATCTTTGATGGATAATATTTAGTAATTAATTTCTTTGGCATATTTACTCCAAAAATTGTGTTTTAATTTGTCTAAAAATTCTCTCTTTTTTTCATGCTTCGTGAAAACTGTTTTGGGTAGTTTCTACCGTTCTTTTATAAGCGAAGGAGGATTAGGCCTTAGAATAGCGACGAAAGTCATAAAAAAGAGCATGTAGTGTTATATCTTCCAAAGCATGAGATTGAGTTCGAAAAATTGTTTTGAGTAAAGTCGGAGTATTATGTCAAAGTTTTATTTATTGAGTTTACCATCATTAGAAGTAGTGAAATCCAAAGCCCTAGACTCATCTCTCCTTGGTAACAAAAATCAACTGTAATTAGTTTTTCTTAGTATTTTCTTTTAATAATCAAAAACCAAATCTTTAAAAACAGTCCGAGCGAACGATACTCTTATACTTACCACTTGTAAAACTACATCAGTTTTTGGCGCCGCTGCCGGGGACTTGTATTTAGGTTTAGGTTTTAGGTTTTGTATATATTTTATTTTTATTTTATTTTTTTGTTCTATTTTACGTCTTTGGTGTTTTTGTTTTTGTTGTGAAGGTTTTGCTTGAAACGGAAAGTGGAAAGTCGAACTTGCCAAAAAAAAAAAAAAAAAAAGGGAGAAAACCGGAGATATTATTTTTGTTAGTTTTTTCTATATTTCTTTTGGACTTGTATATATTGTTTGTTTATTTTTATTATATTATTTATTTATTAAAAAAAATATAACACGTGCACACACCAATTGCATCGTCAGACTACCGATTTTTAGGAAAACTCGTGGATTAATAAGCTGAACCCGTGCCTTGGGCCTTATGGGAATTACCAGCTGAAAGTACACAAACCTCAGCCTCGTAACTTTGGGTATATTTTGTTGTGGTAACCTGAGCTTACCCATTTTAGTCGACCTTGCATTTGCACGTGCACAAAATAATGTCGAACTGGTATTACAATAGCCAATACAACGAATATCCGACTGATTTTCAAAATGGACATTATTACTTTGACCACAGTGTACATAGTGGTTGGGAGCACCAACCTTTTCAATGTTATGGTTCATACCACGGTGAGCCCAATTACTATTCGCACGTGCACAGGCCATATGAGCAAGAAAATAAGGAATATTATAGTACTAGTACCTCGTCTTTGGACGACTTAATTAAAGAGTTGAAAACTAGTCCTTATTATGATCCTTCCGTTCATATTCGTCCTCTCGAAGAGTCTCTCAAACTGTTGGCTATTTCTTCCGGTCCTATTCGTCCTCAAGAAGAATCTCTCAAACTGATGGGTGTTCCTTCTGGTCCTATTCGTCTTCTAGAAGAGTCTCTCAAGATAATAGCTGAGAAAACTAGGGTTGTGTTAGAGACGAACGAAAGAATTGCTCGAAATAATCTTGACTTCCAATTTAGCCTTAAAAATGAGAATAATTATTCACATAATCAAGATGACGAGGTTAGAATTGGTAACACTACCTGTTTAGAAGAGGTTCAACCATTTTCATGTTATGATGATTACGATGAGGATAGTGTTGATCAAGAATCTGATAGGCATAGTAATCAGGAATTTGTTACTCCAATTGAGCTTTATAATGATAATATTTCTAGTTCAAATCCAAATAATTTTAATAATTATTCACCTATTCAAAAGGACGAGGATTTGACTAGAGATACTCCCGTTTTAGATGATGTAGTATTTCCTTTTGATTACGAAGCCGATATTGGTTTAGAGGAACGAGTTTATTCTAAGAATAATATTTTAGAGTCTACAGATTTAGAAACAACAGTCTTAGACGAAGAAGATGAACTCGTAGAGCTTTTAAACATGTATGAGGATGCGTTACCTGAATATGACCTACAAGAAGCAATTGACCATTTTCAGGATTCTGATGATCTAGAAATTAGGGAAATTGTAGCTAGTCTATCTAGAGACACCCAAAACTCTAAGTTTGGGGGTGACTATCATTCTCCATGTGCCTTACCTTTAGCTCTTACAGAGATCCCTCACTTGGGACTTGATATATGTGCCTCAACCATTGTGCGAGATTGCCTCCATACTAGTTCTCCAGAGCCTAATAATATCCAGGATGAAGTTCAGTTGTTAGAGACCCATCCTCTGGTTGATGTGGTTTACCCAGGCTATGATACCAAGATTGATTTTGTTTTCCCACCAAATATTTTTCAACCAATTGTGGGAACATATACGTTTCAGATGTGTCAATTATTAAGTTCTGAGACTAAACCTAATTATTTTAGGAAAATAGAATTGACACATTTGCTTAAGAATGACCACCACTCTCATTATGGTCAACTGTGTAAGTCAAATCTGATTGACTTAGAGGATCCTCAATTATTCAGGTTATTATTATGTGCTTCTAAATTTTTCTAGACCTTGGAACCTGATATTTCGGATCTTACTTATGAGGAGGGGCAACCCATAAAAATATTTTATTGAGACCCCTTTATTGAACCTGAACCTTAACCACAACTAGATGTAGTTGTCTTAAACAGGAAACTAGGCAAGGGTGTGCTATGTTTATTCTTGGTTTGTTGCAGTTTCCTTTTATCTGTGTTAACACTTTTTGATGCAGATGATCCACAGTTGTTTCGGTTATTGCTTTATGATATGAAGTGATTAATTCTTTCTTATGTCTGGCTAAAGACGTTAAACTTAGCACTTCTTGGGAGGTAACCCATGCTCATGCAACACGGTAATATCTTTCCTTATCTCTTTTGCTTCAAATGGTAATAGTTTCTCCTTGTTCATGCTTTTAATTTCATCTTTAGAACATTGAGGACAATGTTAGATTTAAGTTTGGGGGTATGGGAGATACTTTTTAGTTGCAATAAATAAACTCCAGAGCCTAGAAATTTATGTTTATTAAGGATGACACTAACCAACCTAAGTGGATGGAAGCATTTTGGTTGTAGGAGTTGAGGAACCAATCTGATTAGATGGAAACATCTAAAGAGTCTATTCATAAAAGCACAGAGCTCAGGTGTTAGAAATAACATGATAGTTTCACCATATCTCGTTGAGTCCTTTTCACTTCTGTTTTTATTTTGTTTTGTTTTTAAACTATGTTTCTCTAAGTGATTGGGTGGGGCTCACGATTCAAGTTTTTACCAATGCTAGGGTGAATTAGAGTGATTGAGATACAAAAAAAAAAAAAAAAAAAAAAAAAAAAAAAAAAAGCAAAATGTGTGTTCAAAAATAAAAATTAACACTTGGATAGCAATATGTGTGTGATCTCCCTGTCTCCGTCGCCTAAACAAGCGTGGAACGCAGGATCCACGGGAATTACCGTATAATATGCTGACAAGAATCATGCGCTTGGATCCACAAGATCTAATCATGTTGTCAAAAAAAAAAAAAAAAAAAAAAAAAAAAAAAGTGAGACCGGACCATCTGACCAACCGGAATAAATTAAATAAAGTCGACCACTGGAACCCTTGTATATGCCAGTTGTGTTGACCTAGAGTTAGGATTATCGACCACTAGTTCCCTTGTATATGCCAGTGTGTTGATATTAGTCCGGGACGATATCTCGGTCCATTAGGATAGGTTCATTTTGGCGGAGGCCTTGACATGAGATATGGGAAACACATTTCACTTAGTAAACATCAAAACCATATATGTTTTTATCTATATCTATCATCTTGATCTATCCATGTGATTAGTTTTGACTCCGGATATTGATGTCCATAGTGCGACTATCTGAGTAGAGCTCTGTCACTTATATATGAATTTTAGTATGCTTGAGTGCAAACTCGTGTACAACAATTGGAATTTCGCATCAGGGTACTACCTCCTGTAGTAAATAAGTATGCCAACCAAGGAGATTCTTTAGTGCCTTCCAAGGTTTTGCGTAGATAGTTAGGGTCTGGAGTAAAGGTTTTGTGGGTACACCTCTTGTAAACCCTCCCGAGACTATAACTCGGCCACTAGGGCAACCTAGGGGTTTAGGATTTTATATTTGATTTGCTCGGGACTAGCAAATAATAAGTTTGGGGGTATTTGATAGACGCATTTATGTGTCTATATTAGTCTCAATTCTCTGTAATGTTAGTACTCGATTTTGCGCTTATTTTGGTATTTTATGTCTTTGTAGGTGTTTTTGGAGAAATAAGCTTTTGCGGCGAAATTGGCTCAAAAAGTGGTTTTTGCGCTCGTGGGAGAAAATTACTATTCAGACTCTCAGTTTGGATAAGGGGTAACCTAATTACTAAGGGGCGACCACTTGCTATTCACACCCCATGAACGGATAATGGGCATCCATGTTCTTCCCCATTTGAACCAAGTTTTGGCGGGAAAGATGTCCAACCACCTGCGGAATTTTCTTCGTCAACTTAGGACGAGTTTTACTGAGATTTCATCACGGACTTCTGTTACTTTGGGTCTATTAAGGATAAACAGGCTTGGTATGAGTGTTGGACTGGAAGAAATTGGGCCGGATCATCGACGTGAAGAAAAACAGGGAGGTAAGAGTTTTACGGGATTTGGTGTTATATTTGTAGTAACGTGGGAGTTGGAAGGAGATACGATTCGATTCTGTCAACATAAAGGGAGAATTTTGGATTAAAAATAGAATCAGACTACGGGTAAACAATAAAACAGGAAAGAAACCCATAACTTTCCGTGGAGGAAAAGAGGAGAAGATTCTGAAGATTTCGTGTGGATTAAACCTACATGTAGTTTATAAATAGCCTGATTTAGTTCCAAGAAAAGGATCAGGGAGTTTGGGGTCGATTGGAGGCTTCAGAAACGTTGCAGAGGAGTTGTAGCAGCAGCAGGAAGAAGAACAAGAAAAGTTACATGCTGCTGTAAAAACTCAAGAACACCAAGAACATTGAACCAGCAATAGCCGTCGCAGAAGCAGCCTCAAAAACAACGACAGTGTTAACCCACTATCGTTCTTCAGGCAGTCGAAAAACAAGGACCATCAGTGACCGTTGTTTATTACTGAAAATCATTGTAAGCACTTTTATTATTATTTTTCAATACAATGATCAATGAAATTTTCTCCAATCTTCGTTCTATGAGTAGCTAAATTTCTTTTCTAGGGTTTTGGAGGAAACTATTTTTGATGGATAATATTTAGTAATTAATTTCTTTGGCATATTTACTCCAAAAATTGTGTTTTAATTTGTCTAAAAATTCTCTCTTCTTTACATGCTTCGTGAAAACTGTTTTGGGTAGTTTCTACCGTTCTTTTATAAGCGAAGGAGGATTATGCCTTAGAATAGCGACGAAAGTCATAAAAAAGAGCATGTAGTGTTATATCTTCCAAAGCATGAGATTGAGTTCGAAAATTGTTTTGAGTAAAGTCGGAGTATTATGTCAAAGTTTTATTTATTGAGTTTACCATCATTAGAAGTAGTGAAATCCAAAGCCCTAGACTCATCTCTCCTTGGTAACAAAAATCAATTGTAATTAGTTTTTCTTAGTATTTTCTTTTAATAATCAAAAACCAAATCTTTAGACCAGTCCGAGTGAACGATACTCTTATACTTACCACTTGTAAAACTACATCATGGAGAACCCAACGAATTCATATTCTTGACAGTTTTCAATATTTCTTCACTAGAAGGAATCGCAGATACTGATAAATTTTCTTCAGAACCCATGGAATAAGAAGAAACTTGTAAGTTTGAAGAAGCTTGAATGTTTAAATCTTCTTTAAACAATGTTTCAAAAAATAGAGTAAGTTCCTCTGCAATTTCCTTTGGATTAGAAATCCATTGTTGGTCACTATTTCGAATACAAGAAATTTTATTTTTCTTCCTTCTCTGTTGTACTGAGAGATGAAATTGTTTGGTGTTTTATCTCCCGTTTTCATCCAAATTTGTTTCATTCTTTGTTCCCAGTAAGTAGCCTACATGATAATGTAATCATTCAATTGAGCTGTTGTTGCTTTTTCTTGATGAATTACATTAGGATTAGGAGATAAATTTTGAATATGAAGTAATTTTTTCTTGAGATTCCTGATCTTATTCTTTATGCAGCCTATCTTATTTCTGCTCTAGCTTTTTAGAAATTTTCCAAGAGAAGTAAGTTTGGTCATCAATCTCCAGGGAGATTGATATTCCAACTTTCCAGAACAACTTTTAAAAAATCAGGATGTGTACACCAATATGCTTCAAATCTGTATGCCAGAGGATTTGTTTCTATATTTCTACAGGTGTTAAGCAGAATAGGTGAATGATCACTGTAGATTCTCGGCATATGCAGTACACCTGATTTCTCAAACATTAAACACCAATCTGGAGTTGCAATAAATCTGTCGAGTCTTTGTCTTATTAGACTTTGGAACTGCCTACCATTAATCCAAGTATATGCAGGACCCGAGAAACCCAAATCCAGCAGATGATTTTCATGAATGAAGCTGTTAAATTGTGATATTAGTGTGTTTAAAGAATGATTGCCTCCAAATTTTTCTCTAATAAAAGAGAGTGCGTTAAAATCTCCTATGAAACACTTAGGACCAGTTACGTGTTGAGAATAAATTGATAAACTTTGCCAAAAGTTTCCTCTATCCGATCTGTTTGGTGGTTGATCAAATTTTATATAGTGGTAAGTAGAGTTGTTGTTCACTCGGACTTGTTGAAATCGATTTTAGGATTTAATAAAGAAAAATATAATAATAAAAATAGAGAAAATATACAATTTATGTCACAAGATGAAGAGAGTTACTGGGACTTGGGATTCCACCAATTCTCACATTCATGCGGTTCATCTATTAATTCCAGACAATTAAAGCTCATAAAATAACAAACATCGACTCTAATTCTTTGCCAAGGTAGATTTTATAAAGAAATATATGTAATTCACAAGCATGGCGCATCTAAAGTACATGAGACTAAGCATGTGACATCTAACGAATTCACAAATAATCAAGAAAAATCATAAATCAATTATAATAGTGCAAATAGTCATAAAGGAATTAAATAGAATTACCACATGGGTGCAAAACAACTTCCTCCGTCGCCCCAGTGATGGGTTCTAGCTCATCATCATGGAAACACGCTCAAAATTTGATTTTATTGCTCAAAGTGTTTACAAATGATGAAAATGGGAGAAATATAATGAAAACCGGGTTTGTAACAGTTATATTTGTTACAAACTGAGCTGTTACAAAGAACGATAAAAGCTTTCTGTCACTGTTAATATAGCTTTAAGACTGTCTCCTGAACTACAACCCTCATATGTGAGTCATTATCACTGTAGCAAAAATGACTGTCACTGTGCGTTTAATGTTCTTTGTGTTCTTCAATGGCAGCAGCAGCAGCAGGTTTCTTTGATGATCAAATTTTCGCCTTTGTGATGCTCTGTAATCTCCCCAAACTCTCCATACCCCTTCTGAGACTCGTACCTCCCCTTTTATACAAAACAACGCAACAAAATCTCTGCCATAACTCACAAAATCTCCGTAATAAATAAAATATTTTCTTACGGGAATATTTCTTTCTATTGATTCTTCACGCGTTTGCTGATGTCGACACACTCCAAACATGCTTTCAACATATCAATTATCGATTAAAACCTTCTCCAGACATACACGGATGCACAAAAATCTCGTGTAGGAGTGAAAATATCTCGGGAGTTCTCGTGTTCCCTGTTTTCTTGAAGTTGTGAATCAAACCCCTTTTTTCTCGAATCCAAACGTATTACCAGTCCTATTTTAATGAAACAGAACAAGTACAACGAAATCCAACGAAAATCTCTCCAAAAATCTTAACCGAATTCACTTTAGAAAATCTGGCTGTTGACAACATATTTTTCCCGCCAAAACATATTCTCGTGAAAGAAGAAGGTCTCCCCCTATCCGTCTGTGGAGTGTAAATAACAGGTCTTCAATTGAGGTGCCCCTTAGATATTTAGGTGCCCCTTATCCAAACTGAGAGTTGGATAACAAATCTCCTCCGGGGTTCCAAATAGCACTTTTTGAGCCGAATTTTGCAGACATGTTTATTTCTCCAGAAACACCTACACATACACAAAAACACCATAACTAGTACAAAATAGAGTGCCAACAATATATAGTATTGAGATCAAATTAGACACAAAAATATGTCTATCAGTGGTCCATAAACACAGAATAAATTCCACACTGGATAAGGACCTGATTGTTTAATTTGTAGGTGAATTAGATTTTTCGAAGAAGAAATAACTTCTGTGTTAGAGCATTGCTCGGTCGAACTCGCATCCATTGCTATCTCAAGCAAGTTTGTCAATGTTAGTGATCAAAACTATAAGTCTTGATTTCTAGTCTACTATAGCTAAGTCTCGGACTAGGATAGAAAGTGTAGCTGAGATCAAGAACTCCATGGCAATCATCATACAAGATGAATGACTACTCAAGGAACTGGTGGAACTTCATCGACTAAAAGGTATGTGGAGACTTGAACTTATCTATCACTCAAAAGTATATCTACTCTATCTCCTATCTTGAGACAAAAGTCGTTTTGCTATATAGACTATGATTATACACATTTGCTATTTCGAGCCGAGTTTATCTTGCCTATCTATTTCTCGAAATATGTGTTGGTAAGCTTTCGCTTTGGCCAAGTTCATCTTTACCTAGTGACGAAAGTCATGTTATGTTTCAATCACTTTGAAAATGGCTTTGACGAAAAATGGTTTGTGAATAACAATTATATAACGTCCTCTAAGAATGTTTCAATGATTGAAATGAGAGTTTAGATTATATAACCAATGTTGGATATAAGCATTGTGTGTCAACACATATATGTATAAGTCATTTTTCCTTGAACCGAAGTTTGCGAACTTTGTTGATCAAGAGAACCACAAGAGCCGTGAACTCAGTCCGCGAATTGGCGGAAGTTCTCGACCCGAGAAATTCTGCTGGAGTTTGAGAACTCCTTCCGGGAACTTAAGTCCGCGAACTAAGTCTGCGAACTTAAGTTGGTTATATATAAAAATGATTGTTTGTGAACTTATCTATATTAACCAAGTAATGCTAAATGCAAACCGTGGCTATAAAGTTCATAAAACGATTCGATTGAATCAAATCGTTTTTTTCTTCAATTGTGTCTTGTGTAGTTACATAAGATTTCCTTGCAATTGAACAACTCTCTAACTAGTTCATTTGAGTCATTTGAACTAGTTATGGTGAAGAAGAATATGGTTGATATGAAAGTGCTCATATGGCTAACCATTTGGTTAACTATTGTTGAACCAACAAATGTACATGTTTGGGTAAGGTTACACAAACCTAAAATCGTGCATTTCATGTGTGTGTAACAAGCTAAGTTTTCGACCCAACAGTTGAAAGATATTAGCTTGAATCTAATCAGGTTTACATCTAACAATGAATATTGAATTCTTTGTTACCAAGCTAACATTGATTGGAAACCCTGATTTTAAAGACTATATAAGGGAGAACTCTAGGAACTGGGAAATCTTATCCCCACACCTTCCGTGTGATACTAGTTGTATTAGATAGAGTCGATTCTCCTTTAACCTTAGGTTTCTTCTTGAAAACCAGGTTAACGAGTTAAAGACTTCATTGGGATTGTGAAGCCATACCGATACTACTTTCTCGTAGTTGTGTGATCTGATCTTGATGATTCTATCATTTTGAGTACAATAGTAACGATTGGCTTGAGATTAATATCTCCAATATGCAAGATATAAAAGTAGTCACAAACATCTTCGTCTCATCGTTTGTGATTCCACAATATCTTCTTTCGCCGCGTCGATTAAGATTATTGTGAGGTGATTGATAATACTAGGCTGTTCTTCGGGAATATAAGTCCGGGTTATCAATTGGTTCATGTTCACCTTGATTTATCAAAAGACAGAACAAAACTTGTAGGTATTTATGTGGGAGACAGATTTATCTATTTCTATAGACTTTTCTATGTGATAAATATTTGTTTATTAAAGTCTTCGACTTTGGGTCGTAGTAACTCTTAGTTGTGGGTGAGATCAGCTAAGGGAATCAAGTGCGTAGTATCCTGATGGGATCAAAGACATAAGGAGCGCAACTGTACCTTGAATCAGTGTGAGATTGATTGGGGTTCAACTATAGTCCAGACCGAAGTTAGTTTGTAGTAGGCTAGTGTTGTAGCGGCTTAATACAGTGTGTGTTCAATCTGGACTAGGTCCCGGGGTTTTTCTGCATTTGCGGTTTCCTCGTTAACAAAATTCTGGCATCTGTGTTATTTTTATTCCGTATTATATTTTGTTATATAATTAAAATATCACAAGTTGTGCATTTGAATCAATCAATTGGAAATCCGACCTTTGGTTGTTGATGGAAATTGATTGATCCTTGAACATTGGTCTTTGGTACTGTTCAAGTGATTTATCTTGTATTCAATTAGACTCGTAGATTTTTATTTGCTTGAGAAAGAATTGAATCAAGAAAGAGAGATATAACTCTTTGATATACTTTATTAAGATTGAGTCTAGTTGATTCTCTTGAAAGTATATTGGGGTTTGTCCATACAGATTGCTAATCGAAAATATTGGGTGAGGTTGTTGTACCCCCGCTTTTTCATTCTGCATCAATGTTATCTTGCCATATTAACCAAAGGCCACTACTGCGACATATTACTGGAACTACACAATGATTAGAATAACCAAATCTATGTAGAATAGATTGAGAAGAAGCTTCAGATAAATTTGTCTCCGAGATAAAAACAATGTCAGGTCTAGAGCTTCTTAGGAAAGATTTTAATTTTTGAATTGTTGGGTCATTCCCTAACCCCCAACAATTCCAAGCAAAGACTAACATGGACCATGCGGCCTATTAGGGATAGCCGCCATCTCTCATTGATTATCTGAATTCTCGATGATTCCCGAAGCCATCTTTGATTATGTGGTTCCAGAATGTAATCGTGCTCCATCCAACATCCGTTTAGCACCTCTCAGATTGTTGTCGGTAATTAGCCTCGGAATAGTGGCATTGCTAGAACTCCTAGCCAACGATTTCCAATCACGTTGTTTGGAAGCCTTACTTGATGGTTTGGGATTCCATAAAATCCGTCCATTATTACCACTCTGTGGTTTGTTGTTGGTCCCGGATAAAAGTTGATGAAGGTTCTCATTGATAGACTTGTTTGAAACTTCAGTAAAAGTAGATTTATGTCTCTTAGTTATTAACTTGAAAGATTCAGAAACTTGCACAGTTTTGAAACTGTTGAATTGGAAGTCTGTGGATGAGTCCTCTTGATTATAAGCAATGCCTTTACCCTTAGATAATTCAGAATTCAACTGCTGTAGAGATGGGTGTTGAGTTGATGATGCAATTTCAAAATCTGAATTTTGGGCAGTTACAACAGAGGAGAGAACATGGTTCTGGAAGTTTAGAGAGTTATTAACTGTCAGATTGGTATTATCCTGACAAAAACCAGATAGTGGTAACTGCCTGAATAAGTTATCTTCATAGCAGTTACGTGAGTCATCTGATGAAGTGGATTGTAAGTTCCTAGTCATCGATGAGTTGGATTGATGATTCATCATCCCTGTGATCTCCATTGAATTGGTGTTCCTGAATGTGTCCAAATTTTCATGTTCCTCTTCCTGAAAATCTTCCATTTCATTAGCATTGTATTTCACCGAAGCATTGATTGTGCAATTATATTTAGGGATAATTAAATCATACGCCTGTTAGTGAAGTTATGGTGGGAAATCTTGATGAACTTTATCTTTCAAGTGATGAACTTTAGGACACATTTTCATGAGATGGCCTATAAGACCACAGAAAGTACAAAATCTGGGAAGTCTCTCATATCTAATTTTAATCGAAATTGTCTGATCTTTAGATACTGGGAATGTAATGGAGTCTCTGAGTGGTTGTCTGACATCAACTGGTAGATGAACCCTTGCAAACTTTCTCCAGTTCCTTGATTCTTGGACTGTTATTGTTCTTTGAATTCTCGCGTAAAAAATTAGTCGTTATATGAATTTTCTATCCAAGTAATTTGGTAATCCATGAAGTTGTGCCCCGAATTCTACTTTGTCAAATAAATATTCATGTGGCAGTTTATTTGGAACACATCTTTCAAGCACCAGTAGATCATCTCTAGTAACCCATGGCGATGACTCCATGATAAATTCTGAGTCTGAGTGGGACTCAAATTTGATAAGAAATGTGTCTGAAGTGAATTCATAAACATAAAATTTCTGGTTAAATGATCTCCAGAGTTTTTGTAAGAGTTCTCTAACATTTGTTATTTGAAATGTTTTAGGAGATAGAATCAAAAGTACCAAACAGTTCTGATAATTATTAGATGAATTTGGTAATGGAGTATCGATGCAGATTTGTTTTGAAGGAGTCTCTTGGTTAAGAAGGTTTGCAAACTGTCGGATCATGTCCATGTTTTGGTTTTGTTGTTGTAAGTTGGACTGATAAGATTGAGACATGGTTAAAGAGAAGAATTGATAATTCCGTAGAAATGCCAAAGGCTAGGAAATGTTAAAAGTTTTGAGAATTAAAGAAATGGAAATCTTCGTTGAAATACGAAGAAATCCAAATTACTTTTGTTCTACAGAGGATACGATTGTTTATGTAGTTGGAAAACAAATAGGAAGGTTATGAATGATCGGAGGTTGAATTAAGAAAATAAGTTAATGGAGATGTTCTTCAGAGAAAGAATTACAGAGAGGAGAGAGAAAGGCAGTTTCGAAGGATGATACTGATAAAATCGATGCAAATATAGTTACTAGAAGAAAAATGTTCTCAACATGGATACCAAACCCAAAGATGGTGACTCATGGATTTGGGAAGGCATTCTAGAAGGTATTATTGATATTCATGATCACAGCTCCTAGAGGATTGGAAATGGCAAAAGAATTAACATGTGAGGAGACATATAGGTCTCTACCATCAACTCCTTACTGCCCAAACCGGCTGTTTATGGGTGAAAACTGTTTCTGCTGGTTTTGGTAAATTTGGGTGTATGGATGAGAAACGAATCTAAACCCTAAACAATGCACTTCACGGGAGTACTTTTGATTTGAGAGATCAATCTGTATAATCATGGCATAAACCAAGAAATGGCCGTTCCAGGCTTGCTTCGGTCACAAAGTGAAGGAGAAGGGTTGTTCTTAGGGAGGGAAGCGAAGAGAGTGTTGTGACCATAATAGTTGATTCTGAAGGTGTGGTTGTTGTATGACTTGTATCAGAAAGTTGAACTAGAATGAAAGGTATCAGTTCTTTGGTGATTTCTGGATACTTTGATGTTGCCGACCAAAAACTTGTTGTTTGGTGGAAAATAGGTGAAGCCTATTTATACAAGTTATATTTAAACGTACCCTGGTCTCGTAGGAAGTGGGAACGATTGGGTGATGGAAGAGTGGAGTAATGTATAACCGTCAGAAATCCATGCTTCCATGATGAAGGAAGTGGATCTGTTTACACCCGTTACTTCTTGCCGCCACTAATTTTCCCGCTTCATGACACTTTTTTATAACGGGCGTATTGCACGCCGCACGCTGTAAACCGCCAGACCAACACCCTGATGAGTATCCCCCAGTTTGTGACATGTTTGATGTCTCGAGTGTTTTCATGGAAAACGTGTAGCATGTTGCTATGTGCGGCAAGTCAAAGTCATGTTTGACACGCTGTAAACCGCCAGACCACACCTCCCTTTGTTGCTGCTCCCATTCCGCGGCTCCTTGTTTTATGATTTTGGGTAGGGTTTTGCACCTACTAATCCATGGCGGATTAATTACCTAGTTCGCCTAGGCTTAATTTCAACAGGCAAGGTCTAATTTACTGCGCAACGCGCAAAACCCTAATTTTTGCAAATTATTCAGGGTAATATCTAAATCTTGTGAATTATCACAAAATTGATTGAATTCTATGTGTTGACACAGAGTTCTTTAAGTTCATTGCCATAGAGCAGTATGCTTTCCGATTGAATACTTTATGCAAGGACCTTATCCTTGATACTTGGAAATTCATGCTACTCTGCTGCGAGTGAACACAAATTTTCATGCCATATCAACATTAAGAGTTCAGCATGGGAACATAGCACAGAAAGCATTCAAAGAAACTTATATTAATTGAATAATATAGGCAGGGTGCCGAAATTTACAGAATATCTGGGATTGTTGCTACATGCACCATTCTGGATAAAGTTCATGTGAATATATTTAGTTGCTCAATAAATGCGCTAGTGAAGAGGTTAAACACTCATCACATGGCTTCGTTTCTTTGTAGGGTAATGGCATATTGAATGCAGGGTTTTACAAATTTAGCCCTGAACTAAAAACCACCATCAACACATGTCAACTCCCTGATGTTCTCCAACTTGTTGAACACTTGTTAATCGACAACGGGGATTAGATTATCCTCATCATTAACACCTGGTTCAATCCCACTGATGCAAAAGATATTCTTGACACTACAACTCATCCAGGAGAGGATGATTAAATCCAGCGGAAGCTGACAGACACACACAATTTCACTGTCAGACCCCTCTACAGAGCGAAGATGGACAACTTTTATGGAACTAATGCCCAAACCAGGAATTGGGAGGCTTTATATAAAATGGATATTATTTCACCCATACAGATTTCCTATGGAAATATGCTCATGGAATCCTCCCAACAAATGCTAAAACTAGCATACTTCACTATATTGATCCCATATGCAAGTTGTGCAACAGTAGGAAGAAATGTATGAGACATCTCTTTTTAAACTGCCATGCCTCTACCTCTGCCTGGCACCAACTGTTTGGAACAAATTATAGTTAATTTGATTTCACTACAAATTTTCTAGATTGGTTCAACTCATGGTTTTCTCTGGGCAATAATTCCTACAGTGGCAACATCTATGTTCTTGCTTGATGGTATATTTGGAAAGCTAATTGTGATTTTATATTTAATCATACACAGCCAAATGCAAGGAATACCTCTCACATAATAAAACAGTATACGTGCTCTAACAAAATTCACCACATGCAGGATCACATCCTCAATTGTAATACCCAGTCCAATTTTTAAGGGTATTTTTGTATATTGATAAAAGGGTAATTTCATAATTTAGTATACTTAGATTATCTCAGCGAACTAGTGCTTGATCAAGGACGTTGTTAATATATTTTTACTAATTGATTAGATTTGATTGATTTTAACAAGAATATAATTAATTGATGGAGCTTGACATGTAACATGTTGACATTTGTGAAACTTGATAATTAATTATATTAACAAAAATACAAAATTTGTTTTGCATGAGCTTATGAATGTCTTCGGAATTTATTTTTGGAAAGTGTGTGCATATTATTAGGTGTCACTTTATAAATATAAATAATATAATTAAGTATTGATTATATTTTTGGTAATGTTTTAAATTCGTTAATTTAATTATAAGAATTATTATTGCTAGTTGTCACTTGAGGTGAAAATGAAAATAAATAGTTTTGCATGTCACTATATTATTGGTTGTTGATTGATTATTTGGTAAATGTAAATAAAGAAAAATCGCTTTCCTTAGTTGTCACGGTTAGTGATTAATGGAATTTTGCATGGATTTTAAATTGGAAAATTTGAACTATTTTTGGTAACTTAATAGTTTGTGCTCTAGCTAATTCAAAATGTGAAACTAAAAATCTTAATTATATTTATTGACTTGACATGATTAAATATTGAGAATAAATGTGGAATTTATTTTAGATTTGAGAAGGAAGGAAATATATAATTTTTGAAATTATGCTTAGGCGTATGAATGGTAGATTTGGATAAATATGGAAATAACATTAATTAAGAAATTTATTTAGTGTTAAGATGGAAAGAATATCTTTGTTATTAAGCAAGATGCTTTATTATTTATAAGAAAACAAAAACAAAAGATTATTATTAGAGGTGCTATTATTTGATATTTTGGGAGAAGCCATGGAAGACGATTATGTCGTTTAGAAAACAGAAAAGTTTTGTCACTAGATAAAATAGAGAATAGTATTGGAGATGATTATTTTGGTGTTGAGGACGGTGAAACATAGTGGTTATAAAGTTAACAGCTTGTATTTTCATAGCTTCTGGATCTTGCGATTTGAGGTAGGCGCAACACAATCGAAAACCTTCTTTTTATTTAAGCTTCTTCTAATTAAATTTATTTTTCAAGTTTTCATTAATATATGAATGATAATCGATGTTGTGAGTATGATTATGAATGTTGGGCTGCGGTCCATAGATTGTGATTCTTAAAAACAACTTTGATGGGATACGAGATATCCTTGGGAACGGTTTTGTTTCCCTAAACCCACGTGGGGCTCCCTGGGGCGAGCAGATTGATTGAATTTATTGTTGTTTATGGATGAGGTGTTTCCATGTGTTTGCGGTGTTGTTAATCATGTTAGATGTTTTTAAAATGAATTGAAAAATATTGCATAAAATGTTTTGTTGCTTCTTTGCCTACTGGGTGTCACAACTCACGTCGTATTATGACAAAAATTCCAGATCTGATGCGTGACAAGGGAGTTGATCAACTTGGAGCCTAGAGAATGATTAAAGATGTCTAAAGTTATCATTTATGCCTAAAATTCTATTTTAAGATGTAATTAATCTTAGTTTGAATGCTGTAAAAATATTGTATGATGTTTAGTTGACTGATCTTCATTTTAAACTATCAATATGTTTTGATATGATTATTTTTGTAATAAATGTAAAACATCTTAAGGGACAGTTGATAAAATTTATAGAATTTTCTGAGTTGTATAACTATTTTTAAAATAATTCTTTATACGGGGTGTTAAATCGAGGAAAATATCGATTTGTTTTAAATGTCTTATAAAAATCCTAATTAAGAGCTATTATATATTGGTTTTTAGATCTTAGTGTCCACAGAGGAAATCATCATCTATGTTTTATCTTTCTAAAGTGATAGGACTCAT
This sequence comes from Papaver armeniacum, assembly GCA_023531295.1. Classification (NCBI taxonomy): domain Eukaryota; kingdom Viridiplantae; phylum Streptophyta; class Magnoliopsida; order Ranunculales; family Papaveraceae; genus Papaver; species Papaver armeniacum. The sequence goes on from JAJJWW010017325.1 coordinate 156,071, forward strand.
CCAATTTTGAATTGTGCGCGATTTAATATATTTTTTTCTAAAACAGAGTGTCACAGTTTTGAATTTCTGCAGCGCTAGTCAACTACATGTTTGACCATGGTCTTAGGAAATTAAAATTAATCTAAAAATTATGGAAAATTGATATATAATAAAAGTTTCAATCAGTATTGTATCCGTATAATTATCATAAATTTTGGAGCTCGTACGAATCCTGTAAAATTCTAGGAATCTACCTAGGTCTGTTTTCAATTGTACAATTTGGTGTTGTAATAGTTACTTATTAATTAAATCATAAAACATGAACGGTATTGATATTTTTATTTGTGAACTAAAATGTGTTTTGTTTCCGGTGGATGTAAAATTAGGCTAAATCAACGGTTAGATTTTCCTAAATAATTTTTCTAAGTTTTCCGCTGCGATAAAAATATTAATTTGAGCATAAATTAAATTAGCCCAAATGAATTACTTAAAGAGCTTGGGCTTAGTAGCCGGGCTTCGGCTATGGTATCCAAGTAGCACTTCGGGTTTTCGGGCAGGATCCGGGCCGAAAACGGGGTGTTACATCAATACTGCCCTCATAATGAGGAAAATGAGGTTGTGCATGTGGATATTGAACTCCAATATCCCATCACCTCCGATTAGAGAGAGGACTTTGGAATACTCATAAAATGTGCAATATCCAAGACTCAGAGTCCCTATATTATTTCACTGCTCTAACTGCTCTGGATTTTGTAGAAACACACCATTTGGAAAAGAGGATATCCAAGACACTCTGGAGAATGGGGAGCAACAGGAAGATCGGACTTAACATTCAATTGGGCCAAGTAAATGCAGCATACCAATGTTGAAATACATCTTAAATCAATGGAGATACTAGTTTGATTTAATATGTTCTACCACAATGCAGTCCAGGAAAGATTCCATCTCAGTTATCATGAAAGAAGTATAAGAGAAAATGATGAAGATGTAGGAAGCAAAGACAATTTTATCTCTCTCTTTTTTTTTTTTTTTTTTTTTTTTTTTTTTTTTTTTTTAAGCATGGATTTTGTTTAACTAATTAAAGGGCTATTACACGAGGGTATACGCTACTGATACCCAAAGATTCATCAGTTACAAGTGGAGTGATACGCCATGAATCTATAGTAGCAAAACAAAGGAGACGAGCTTGATCTACGGTATTCGGATCAAAGATGCATCGAGGGGAGATGTTGGAGTCGAAGGTCGGAAGGCCTCCGTTCAATGCTTTCCGCAAGAAAAGTTGTACTTTTGATGGACACGATAGAGTCCATAAGAGCTGAGTTGGTGGGAGAGGTGTTCGATACGCTTGATTGAAGGCGATAGTCATGCAATTGCGTCCATAGGTTGAGGTGTATTGCCCGAACGTTAACTGTCTGTCTTCTTGTTTTTCGTCTTGACCCATGACGTGGTGATTACCAAAGAAGACCGAGATTACAACTACTAATAATACTACTAAAACCATACTAGAGACTGAATAAAAAGATGCAACGGGAATTACAGAATCGATCTAGATTATAATAATGTAATTAAAAAAGGAAAAACAAATTTGCTTGAAAGTAAAATGCAATGTATCCGAGAGTAAAAGTGAATGAAGAAGACGAGTTCACGGGCCTAAAATAACACATCGTTTAAGCTTTTATGGGATTTAAAAGTTGTTGCTGCTGAGTGTTACTGAAAATTTTGTGGTTTTTGTTGCAAATCTTTCTGACCTTCATGGTTCGAGTTTTATCTCTTCATCTTGTAAGCACTGTGTGAAAGCAGACGAGAGCCCAAGACGATGAGAAAATGTTGTTGAGGTTAAAATGTGCATGAAGACCATTCACCATTATTGTCTTGCAAATATTCAATATAGTTTTCCTTTCCTTTACATATAAATTAGGAAACAGAAAGGGTAGCTATGAAACACGACGAAATCAAACTAAAAATTTCCCTTCCAATTCTATGAGCGTATTAATAAGTAGAGGTCGAAGAAATCCCAGAGTAAATAGGCAGATTCTCATAGATATCACTCCATAAGACGCTTGGAGGAAGTACCAAATGGAGAGATGCAGTTTCTCCCGACCAAACTGAATCCTGGATGCCATCAATATGAACTAGCTGCGGTATGCCTACTTCTCGAATATTACGATTATGTCCACTGTAATAATTATCGCTTCACTTCACCAAATAATGTCTTGGATCTAAAACTTCAACAAAAAAGTCTCTCCAGCATAATTTACGAATCACGGTGAAATACACAGGCTAAATAAAAGCCTAGTTCTGAATTAGAAGAAAAGTAAACCAAACCTTCTAACAACAAGGCTATAAACGCCTTTCATAACTTTAAATCAGCAAACAGACTGGTATTAGGGAATAATAACACTAAAACATTCCTAAAATAGAAGAAAGAACACAAGGAGGAATACCAAACCTAAAACAACAGACAGAGACTTCAAGGATGCAGGAAACAAACTCAAATACAAAAAACACATCGGACATAACTTGGCAAAGAATGTTTTGTATATGAGCTTGGGGTAAAATTTAAGAAGCATCAGATTAAATTTATATAGTGTCATAATCAGAGGTTTTATGATGAGATAGTAGCAAAGGATTAATTAGGTATAAATTGGAAACTCGTAGAGAGAAGGTTTTGAATTGAAAGGGGTTATGCTGTGAAGACCTCAATTATGTTTTGGAAATGGTATGAGTAAGGATTCAATTAAACTCAGCGATTTCGAAAATAATGAAGAATAATGAGGGCAATAAAACTTCTGGACAATCAATAAATAAATTAGTAGAGCTGTAATCAATTCAGCATCATGATACCTTATAGAGATTGAGACTTAATCCAGAAAAACACAGCACTAACCACGTAAAGGAGTCGGCATCCAGTGAAGAAAATGCCATTTTTCTGTTTTTTCATCCTGTAACCCAGCAGAGAAATTAATCATAAAATCTCATGATAAGACAAAGGCAGAACATATCTATCAATCGAAGCATTAATTTGGTGTGATTAGGCCGGTGAACCATGAGATTCAAACCGAGAATCGGCGGTACATGCATGATAAAAGCAAGGTTTTGAGATGAACTAAGGGACAAATTCTAATACTCCTTCTCTAATCTACCGTAACTATGAAAAAAATAATAAAACTTAAGATTTAGATTAATACTGATCATATCTGTTTAGTTCTGTGAAGATCCAAGTAGATCCGAGCAGTCTCGAGCTTTGCTTGAAAAAAGTTTTATGCCGGAAGTTTTGGGTAGAGAGAAACTCTGTTTACCAATATTATCATCTTATTATTACCTCTTTTGTCTTAGTTGGTCTCAAAATTATCCACAGACTTCATAATTTGAATACTTTCAATTTAGCTATGGCATGTAAAAACTTTAATCCTAGGAGTAGTGACTTCCTTCCTGGCATCAACTCTAACATGTACTCCTCTTAGGCTTGCCTAAGTTTTTATAAAAATAAAAAATAAAATCCTACGCTACTTTCATAAACAATCTTAAACAAATAATAATTTTAATCTCCCGGGAACCTTTCTTCTCGTAATAACAACAATACTTCGGAAAAATCTTGAAGTTTCCGCTAAAAGAGATAAACAATATAGACCTCATTTCCCACCGAAAATGCTTCTCACCCGCATTTTTCTCCACTAACTCTTTCCCCACAGTCACATGTACATGATATTGGGCCCCTTGTTTTTACAAGGAGGTGGGGGCAATGGTAGAATATATGGTTTATTAGGGTGAAGCCGCCTATTGGGGGAGGAAGGTATGGGATGGATTGGGGGTGTCAGGCAATGTTGATTTCCCATGCACCCATCCCAATACTCGAGCATTTGCCCAAGGCCATTGGATTTCCCTCCTAGAGGAAATTTGATATGTTTAACACCATTATTTTTCTCGTAACATCTTCCTGAAGTTAAGCCACATAATGATGTGACATCGAGTCCCATGTGCGCTTCAGATAAAATGGCATACCTGGAATTATAAGTAAACTAGAGATATTCTCCTTCTTTCCTAACTTTTGCCTCCTTTATTTTATCCTGACCAAATTGGGGTATACCAAATTTAAACCATCCAAGATAGTGTGCTAAGGGGTGTCCAAAAGATGTTAAAAGACCAAATTTCCTTGACTATTAATACGTGAATTCAGTTTGATTGAATCCGTAAAACTTAAACCCATCCATCAACTTCAAAATCATCATCAAAAATCGAACTTTATGTGATGAAATCAAAATAGGAAAGAAAAAGAAAAATCAAAACGACACAAAAATAAAATTTGGTTGTACATGATATGAGATTGGGTATGATTTTGTATCCAATCTCATATCCTGTATGATTCTAAATTTCTATGAACAGTCGTCAGGGTATTTCTTCGTCACCTTGACGACTTGTATTAGGGTATTTCTTTGTCCACCTTTACGACTTGTATTAGCTCGTATCTTTCTAGGTTGAGTATCGCGACGACTTTTCATCTCTGAAAATAACATTTACAGGGTCATTACGGTATTCATCCTTATACCTAGACGACTAATGTTATATTAATTAAGGTCTTCATGGTTTGAAAACTTAAACCTTGAAATTTTTTGCTATTAGTCGGCATGGTTGTTTTATATGTTACCATGATGACCCTGTTATAAGATTTTCAGTAGTCGGTTTTTGGAATTATCGACCTTGACGATTATAGTTTAGTCGACAGGTTATGAAATTAATACCTTGCCGACTAATCATGCATTTGTAACACCTTTCTCTGTATGTCAAAACTCATTTAGTCGACACTATTGTTTATTACCAACATGCCGGCTAATGATGGTCGTTATCTTCCACATTTGTCAACCTTGTCGAGTTTTCATACTTTCAGTTCTGAAAGTGTTTATTTCTTTTGTAATTTTAAGAATGAAACCATTAAAATCTTTGCAATCCCCCTTTTTAGAAGTGTTTGGCTAGTGTCGTTTCATTTCCGTTGAAAATAATATTAATATTCTTAAAACAAAACAAAAAATCTCAAAAATCTAGCTCCTAACAAAATTCATAAATTTAATCTAACCAAATAATATTTCATAACTTTTAATTCAACTAATTAATCTAACTAAATTAATTAAACTAAACAAGTTGATTAGTGCTAATTAAACAAGGGCAGTTTAGCCATTTTCGAAAATATCTGGCTAAGGGGATTTCGGTTTTATTTTATAATAACCCTACTTTGTTTTATTTGGTATACCCCAATGAATCTGGGTATACCCCAATTTGGCCGAGTATTTTATCCCAGTATTTTTAGGGGTGACCCTGAAAGAATTAGGGAGACTAATAAGACACGGGTCACCTAAACCTAAAACGAAGCCATCCCTTGTCTCTGATTTTTCGAAATGGCTAATATGCCCTTTATAATCTGTAGATAATTAGGATAATCAGTAGTTAACTTATATATAGTTTAGTTAGCGTTAGAAAACTTATTTGAGTTATTTGTTTTAACTTTTAGAGCAATTCTACCCCTTCCGTAATCGATAGTAAATTGAGTTACTTGAACTTAGCATAAGATTTTGGCATAATAAGGTTTTAAGGTTTTGAGTTTGAAGGTTCAATAACGATTAAAGAGCATTCAACGCCATTAACATCCCAGAATCGGTAGATAATAAAATACTTTATCTACCGATTATACTCTCATGGTCCAATAGAGTAGCATGATCGGTAGTTTCGTGATAATAATTATCTACCGATTGTGATAGTAGTCCCTAATTCAAATTTTTCAAAAGCTAATAAAATTTAGAATTTTTCTACTTTCACAATCGATAGTTTCGTGATGTTCATTATCTAACGATTGTGATAGTAGCCCCAAATTCAAAATTTTCAAAAAACAATGGAAATTTGAATTCATCTATTTTCACAATCGGTAGTTTCGTGATGTTCATCATCTACGGATTGTGGTAGTATCCCTAAATTCAAAATTTTCAAAAACCAATGGAATTTTGAATTTCTCTATTATCACAATCGGTAGTTTCGTGATGTTTATTATTGATCGATTGTACAATCGGTAGTTTAGTGATTTTTATTATTGATCGATTGTACAATCGGTAGTTTCGTGATGCCCGATTGTACAATCGGTAGCTTCGTGATGTTCATTATCTACCGATTATAATGGTAGCCCCAAATTCAAATTTTTCAACAGCTAGTGGAATTTTGCACTTCTCTATTTTCACAATCGGTAGTTTTGTGAAATTTATTATCTACCGATTGTGATAGTAGCACCAAATTCAACTTATGCAAAACAAATGAAACTTCGAATTTCTATACTTTCACAACCGGTAGTTTTGTGATTTTAGTTTATCTACCGATTGAGATAGTAGCCCCAAATTAGTTTTTTTTTTTAAACAAAGCAAAGAACAAAAGAAGACAATCATAATCGGTAGTTAAGTATTAATAGTAATCTACCGATTGTTAAAGGGCATCTAGATATTTTCTAACCACTAGGACATCCCATAACCACATCTATTGGATGGGAATAAAAAAATCTCCCTTAATTCTTTCAGGGTCGCCCCTAAAAATGCCAGGTATTTTATTAGTACAATAAATATCGTAATATTTATGTTATATTTATGATAACGACAAAGTTAGGTTCAATAAATCATTTTTATTGTGGTCTATTATGAATAGAGTCCTTACTCATTAACCAACAAGCTGTGCAGCTAGGGATTACCAATCCAGTGAATAAAATTATTTTGTTTCGTACAAATCTAGTAATTTCCATGGAATATGATAAGGCATTCGTTTTTGTACCCCGGAACCTTTCACTAATATACCCTCTAAGCTAATCTTCCTACCCTATCGAAATCATCTTTTGTGTACCCTCGGTGTTTATTCTTTCAGTACTATTTTGTCAAACATCAATATTAGACTTTTCATTCTCCATCTTTTAAACATCTAGGGTTCTTGGAGCATATCCGAGAAATTCATCCGCATCTAGGGTTTTTGATCTTTGTCCCATCTCTTATTTTTGAGTGTTTTTCTTCGTTTCGTCGCACTTGTTCCACTTCTACTGGACTTGGGCACTTCGATTCTTGAAGTACTTTTGTTCTAAGCTCATTTGTAGATTTTACAAGAATGGTGTTGGTGAATCACAAAGAAGGAAGTTCAAGAATGGGCAGTATTACGCATTACTCTAGGATTCTTGAATGTTCACAATCATCTTATGTGAACTATGGTGCATGGTTGTTAATGACTTTGTATGTTTTTATTCGTTAAGAAAATCTTTTTATACGCCTTTGGTAGCTATTCTTGGCGTAAATTCGTGCGAAAAAGATTGATTCTACCCTATAACGACAAATCATCTTGTATGTGCATTACTAGTTTGTCTTGTTGTCTAGGAAACTTCTTATGAGAATTTATTCTTGTGTTTTAAGAAGGATAACTAGGGTTTGGAATAACATATATTGTTATTACACATAGCTATTGCCAACGTTTTTCATCTTGCAATGTTTTAGATTTATTTATTTAAATTCTAAGTTATTTGGAAGATGATTTTGCAGTATTAATCTTTATGGTTTCATATATTGCAAAAAAATTATGGGATATGTGTGTTTACGTCTGTGAACTATGATTGTCCCATATATGTCAAAATTTAAGTTTATTATGTCTTTATGAAAATATTGATAAAAGATATAATGAACTTTTGAATATTATTCCGCAGTATTGATCTTTCCCTGATCCACTTCTATGTGAAAGTATTGTATGGCTCCGTAAGTTTTCTTATGTTGAGTGTTTCCGATTAAATTAATCATTAAGGTTCTCTTGTGGTTGATTTAATTAGGTTTTGTGGATACAAATTCGTGTTTCATGTGATTTGTTAATATCCAAAGAAATCCTTCTTTTCTTGTAAAAGTAAGGTCGCTCTTGTTGTTCTTTCGGGAATGACATTTTATGGGGGAGAGTTCTTAATTGAACTTGTGCTTAATTGCCAAATCTTTGTGGGGAGTGCGGCTGTGGAATATTGTAGAAGTTATCTTGTATCTTTATAAACTCCTTGATGAATACACTAAGTTTCGACTATGTGAAATCATCAAAACAAAGTTGATATGTTATCTTTTAGTCATGAATAATCTCTTTGATAATTTCATTATGATCCCGCTAGTTTTCGTACCTTTGCCAATTTATATTGACAAAAAGGGGAAGAATTATTTTGTAGTTCACACTACATACATATGGTTTACGGATCATTATGTAGGGGGGGGGGGGGAGGTTTCATTGTGAGATCAAGTATTGACTAAGGGGGAGTGATACATATCACCGTTGTATTATTGTCAAAGTTGTGATACAATTGAATTTTGATGTTGTGTAATAATACTATGACACTGTATAACAATGATTGGGAACATCTGTTTTCTTAATGTTATGGCTACGGATCTTTAACAACTATGATGCTGAGTTGAACACATTCAGAATCAATAAAATACTTGGAGTGACGAAAAATTCAAGAAATATTGAAGAACCATGGAAATCAAGCATGTTGGATGAGAAGCTACAAAGTTTATTTATTTTGTAATCCATATGTATTGATAGTTTTGTCACTAAAATTGACAAAGGGAGAGATTTTTAGAGCACTGCTCGATCGAGCTCGCAAGCGTTGTTATATCAAGCTTGTTTGTCAAGTTTAGGTGATCAAAACTATAAGTCTTGATTTCTAGTCTACTTATAGCTATGTCACAGATTAGGATAGAATGTGTAGTTGAGCTTTAGACTTCACGACGTTCATCGATTGAAGATGAAGATCTCTACTGATGAGAGATTGGAGGAACTTCATCAACAAAAGGTATGTGGATACTAAAACTTATCTATCACTCAGGAGTCTATTCTATTATATATCCTATTGAGACTAAGTCGTATAGCTATATAGACTTTTACATTAAACACATTTGATATTTCGATCCGAGTTTATGTCGCTTATCTATTTCTCGAAATATGTGTTGGAAATATTTTTGCTTTAGCTACGTTCATCATTATTCTTGACGAGTTTAGTCAAAAGATGATCATGTGAATTGCCTTGAAACATCTTACATGATTTTGTGAGACAGTCATTTGATGTAGACTCGGAATGTTTCGTATTGATCATTCGATCACTTGAAAATTACTTATAAGCTAATAGTTTGTGTGAGACATTTATTGTCGTATTCTAAGGATGTTTCAACGATTGAAATGGGAGTTTAGAACAATTAACCTATTGTTTGGATATAACAAAGTATGCAATCTGTTGTTATATGATTCAGGTCCGGGAACCAAGTTTGTGTACCAGTATGCGAACGGTTTTAACTGTTAAAGTCCGGGAACCAAGTTTGCATACCCTTTTGAAAACGGTTTCACCTTAGTTTGGTCCAGAACGACAGTATGCGTACTCGTTTGCGAACTGTCGTACATGTACTAAAGTCCGCAACTTAAGTTAGCGTACCCATTTGCAAACTTAGGTGGTTAAGTTCTAAAATCTGTTAATTATGATTTCATACTCATGAAAAAATACATTTATAAATTAAGGAATGCAATCTTTGCAAACCGTGGCTAAATATTCATGAATTGATTCTCTTGAATCAAATCTATTTTTTTTTCAATTGTGTCTTGTATACTTCTATGAGAATATAAACAATTGAACAACTCTATGAGTAACACAATTAGATTCATTTGATTATCATTTGATCTAGAAGTGTTGGATAAATGTAGTTAATACAAAAGTGTTCATATATATAACTTCGGTTAACTGTTATTGAGCCAACTCAATATATACGTTTAGGTACGGTTACCCATATCTAAATGAAGGTATTTCATTTGTGTGTAACAAGCTAAGACCATCTCACAGTAGAGAGATATTTCTTTGGTTTTAAACAAACTTAGCTTGAATCTTAAATCAGGTTTTCAGCTAGCGGTGGATATTGATTGCTTTGTTAGTAAGCTAACTTAGAATGCAAACCCTGATTTGAAAGACTATATAAGGGAGAACTCTAGCAACTGGGAAACCTAATCCCCACACTTCTTGTGTGATACTAGTTGCGACTAGAGTCGATTCTCCTTTAACCTAGTTTTTTCTTAAAACCATTATAGGTTAACGACTTGAATACTTCATTGGGATTTTGAAGCCAGACCCAACTATTTTCTCTGTAGTTGCATTTTCTAATCTTACTTGTTTTATAGTATTGAACACTATCTTCTCTAAGATTGGCTCGAGATTTATCTCTGATAGGTAAGATATTAAAAGTAATCACAAAGCTCTTCGTCTCATTCTTTGTGATTCCACAATAACTTGTTCTACTACCATATATTTAAGTTATTGTGAGGTGATTGATATTTCTAGTCTGTTCTTCAATATAAGACCGGATTATCAATTGGTTCATGTTCACCTTGATTTATCAATAAACGAAAAAAAAAAATTCATAGGTATTTCTGTGGGAGACAGATTTATCTATCAGAATAGATTTTTCTGTGGGAGACAGATTTGTTTATAAAGTATTTGAATTTGGGTCGTAGAAACTTTTAGTTGTGGGTGAGATCATCTAAGGGAATCAAGTGCGTAGAGTCCTGCTGGGATTCATAGGCGTAAGAAACGCGACTGTACCTTAATCGTTGTGATACTTGGTTAGGGCTCAACTACATTCCAGTCCGAAGTTAACTTGTATTAGGATAGTGTATGTAGCGGCTTAATACATTGTGGTGTTCAAATCTGGACTAGGTCCCGAGATTTTTCTGCATTTGCGGTTTCCTCGTTAACAAAACTTCGGTGTACGTATTTATTTCTTTTCCGCATTATATTTGTTTATATAATTGAAATATCACAGGTTGTGTGTAGTTCAATCAATTGGTAAATCCAACCTTAAGTTGTTGATTGAAATTGATTGACACTTGAACATTGGTCTTTGGTACCGTTCAAGTTGTTTCTCATAATAATCAGGCTCATGGATTCATATCTGTTTGATTTGCTGATTATGTTGATAAATAGAGATATAACTCTTGGATATATTTTCCTTGATTGAGTCTGACTGTCTAGTTGATTCTCTTGGAATTATATTGGAGTTTTTCCATACAGATTTCCGAACAAAATATTGGGTGTGGTTGTTAGACCCATGCTTTTTCAGTTAGCCTCCTATTTGGCAAAGTGAAACTTCATTATATTATAGTTAACCAACTATTCTTTTATCATGTTGATATATAAAGAGCTTTGAATGCACAAAGGGAAGGTGTGGTGACTGTATCTGATTGTATTGATAGTGGTTAACAAATCCTCTTCAAGTATTTTGTTCTTAAAGCCTTTACATCTTGTCAAATCCACATCAAGATTCACTTTGTAGTCCTTAGCCTAAATTGTCATTGTCAAACTGAGCATTTTGGTTTGCCAACCTTGAAGAACAGCCTCACTATCTGTTGCAACAACACTACAAGCACATTCACTGAGACCAGCAACTCCATCATAATTTATTTTTACCTTACTATGACAATGAGGTTCTCAATGACTCTTTTGTGACTCGAGTATATCGTCTCAGTAGGAATTGGTTCATTCTCATATTATCCTTCATATTATACCTATAAATGGATTCCATTATAATAACCTGGATGTTGAACTTCCCACCATTGAAGATTATGATATTTCTAGTCTTCCGTATAGCCTTAAACATATATGACCTCATTCTCATCAGTTTAAAATAATCTCCACCTTTTTGTAGCCAACTTGCAATGTAAACTTGAATAAAAGCACTAAAATTTTCTCTTTGCTACGAAATCTGCAATTTGCATTTACTTAATATATATGTCTCATCATATAATTATGCCGACGGCCAGGTTGTTCTTTAGAACTCTCCAAATGAACATATGAATCTTGGGAGCAATATATCTCACAGACCAGGACTTTTTACAAGGAAATTTAGAGATGGATGAAAAATAAGGTCGACTATCGTTAAGAGTTTTGAGAAATTATTTGGCAGAAAATGTTCCATTAGGATGGTGAGTACATATCATCTTATTCGTTGAATGAGTTTCAGCCTCAATTGGTAAGTGAATCCCCACAATTTTCATGACTTAAGATTGGTTGAATATTTGTTGCAGCTTGACTTCATCACATATGTTCTCATTTTAGACTATTCAACCTTTCACTTTAGAAATGATAGTAGGATCATTACCAATTGGTCAGATGTGTTCTTTGGAGGAGTTGGGATCCATGGATTTTCATATATTGATATCTTCTCCATTGGCAACAGACCAACTACAACCCTTTTTCATTTCTTCTCTATATTTGACTATTGCATTCCAAGTTGAGGAACATCTTTTTGGTTTTTTTTGCATCCTAAAAACTACCAGACTTCAAATACTCAGCCTTCAATATTTGACCCCACAGACAACTAGCGTCCTCAAGAAACTTCCATATAAGCTTAGAGCAACTGCAGTGGTGCGACCATAACCAAAGAGCAAAGAGCAAAAAAAAAACTAAAATTTGGGTTTAGTCCGTGTTGCACCAGATGGAGGAGACTAAAATTTGGTCAGCGCAACTTTGAGTTACGTGTCAATCAGTAGCAACTCAAAATCTCGTCCCATTTCTTTTTTTTTTTTTTTTTTTTTTTTAATTATTGTTGGGGCGCAACTTTGCGTTGCGCCCAATTTTACTTTATTTTTGATTATTGTTGGGGCGCAACTCAAAGTTGCGCCCCATTTTTTTTTTTTTTTTTTTTAATTGTTGGGGCGCAACTCAAAGTTGCGCCCCATTGGGCGCAATTCCAAATTGCGCCCCATTTTTTTTTTTTTTTTTTTAATTGTTGGGGCGCAACTTTGAGTTACGCCCCATCAGGATAACTTCAATTTACGCCCGACTAAAGACCAGACTAAAGACTAAATATGGTCTGGGTTTTGGTTATAGTCCGGTCTTTGGTCTTTACTCCGTCTCCACTGCGTCTGTTTTTTACCAAAAAATTTGGTTATACTCCACGACTGTGGATGCTCTTAGATATCGTTGCTTTATTCAAATTATGGAGTGATATTATCCCAACCCTCCATTCTCTTTTGCACTTTCAAATTGATTTCGCTTAATAAAACGAGTTTTTCTAATATATTTGGCATGGCCCCAATATATTTGGCATGGCCCCACCAAAAGTTCCTTATAGTTCTAGTGAGGGTCTTCAATATCCTCTTAAGAATCATTGAGGTAGCCATGTGATAGGATTAAATAAAACCAATATCAGTTTTGATCAAAATTATTCTCCAAACATGAGTTAGAAAGTTTCCATTTTTTCATGCCATCTTAGCATCAAACTTGTTAATATGACTCATCTCAGGTAAGTTTCAAGATCCCACAGTTCGGAAAAAAGGATGACCGGTCATGAATAAAAGGGGGAATAAAAATGAATCTCTTGAGTCTTGGCGCTATTTTCATCAATTAGATTGAAGGAGTTTTGGTGAGACGGTTTCTAAGATATTCTTCTTTGATTTTCATCTGTTTGACCCCCAATATGTTGGCCACCTCATTTTCTCTTTCGGTTATTACGCCTCTGCTAAAGAGAACTAAAAATTTATTCGTACTAGCATTCTTCCCTGACCAATCCGCATAAGTGTTGGGAATCTCTAGAAATGTCTCTGCATAGTGATATTCTCCAAATTACCAAAAAGTACAAGATCATCTGCGAACACTATGTGAGAAATAATAGGAGCTTTCTTACGTAATTTACTAACATTATAAGGAGCATTGCTTTCCATAATTCTCATCAACCAAGAAAAACCCCGAGAACCTAATACAAACAAGTATGGGGATAGAGAGCACCATTGCCATAACCCTCTTTCACTAACAAACAACCCCTCAGCCCGACCATTGACCACAATAGAAAAAGTAGTAGTAGAAATACACTTTATGATTAGTTCATGGGTCTTACCAATTATATCAAAGTTCCTAATACAATGCACTAGTGGAAATCAGCAGTTTCGCGACCGACAAAGCAAGTCATTTAACTCGTATCTATGACTTGCTTTGTCGGTCGAAGAAAGAGTCATTTGTTTGAGCGTCTTTTCAACTATGACGTGTCTCTGGGGTCGTTGAGAATCTTATATCAACGACCGATTTTAACGGTCAATACTTTATGACTGACTTCAATCAGTCATAGATATAAATCTTAATATAAAAAAAATAGATTGATTGGGTTGTCTAATTTCGTTGAATCGACTAAATCTGAAATCAAACACAAATGAAACTCAAATGAGAATCAAATGAAAACCAAATTCTAATGAGAAACAAATAAAACTCAAATTAGAATTCAAATGAGAATTAAATGAAACTCAAATTGGAATTCAAATGAAACTCAAATGAAAACCAAAATCAAATCAAATAAAAATGAGAATCAAATTAAACTTGCACACAAATACTTACTCAATTTAACATTCATTGATTCATTGGTTTCATTACACAATCCATAGCTTAATTCAATTTATACTTGGAATCAAGTTCATAGAAAAAAGGATATCAAATATGAATTATGATTTCAAAAGCAAATATTTGTCTCTCTCATTGAACTACTAACAACATCAGGAATACCGGAGAAATGTAAGGAAGACCTTCCCACTAAAGATGCAAAAATCAACTTCAAATCTGGATTGCTAGCTAAGAGTGTGTCAAGTTTTGCCTCAGTAGTATGTCGTCTGGTGAGATGTTAGCATATAGCAAAGATATCTGAAAGAGCAAGATACCCAATTGAAGAGGGTAAGATCTTAGTATAGTCAACGAACTTAGATGTAGTTGACACTTAGTAGTTAGAATGATAGATAAATAACCAATTACCTGAGTTTTATCATCAGGATTCTTTGGAATAGCCTCAATCACTTTCAACATCAGCCTAATGCCTGACTGCCTGCTATCTGATGATACAGGTTTAAGAATTAGATGTTGTTGCACTAGTCCAGAAAGGGCTATTAATCACGCTTTTAAATAACAGATTAATTGTGTGAATATAATATTACAAACAAATTCTGTCATATAACATCAAAATAGTGGGGTCCATCATTTCACATCAAAAAACCGTCATTCTCAAACGTGGTAATTTCCTAGGTGTGTGATTTAACGATGAACCATTAAATCACAGATTATGTCTGATAAATAAATTAGGTTTATGTACGCCCACCATAAATTTCTTATTGCGTACCCAAAAGTGGCTAGAGTATAAGTTTGAAAATGGTTCACCGGCACAATTGCCATGAGTTTTTCTTTTTGGTCGGTACCCCATTAGTTTGTTTCACTAGTAGATTTTTTCATAGGAAACAAAACCCTAGCTATCCTAATCCTACGCACTTCTCTTCACTAGTGGAAAACAGAAGTTCCGCGACCGTCAGGACAAGTCATATATACGAGTTATACGACTATTTCTAACCGTCTCTGTTGGGGTCTCTGATAAAGCGTAGCTGTTTTGTACGACCCTTAGCCGTGGGTCTCGCAATAACGATCGATTTTAAGGGTATGAAGTACAGACCCTTAGCCGTGGGTCTCGATTTAAATTATAATATAAAAAAAAATATAGATTCAGATTTGCTGAAATGCCTGAATGGCTAAATCTGAAATAATCTGACTACATCAAGGTCAAGTCAAGTCAAATGGAACTCAAGTCAAAGTCAAATGGAAAGTCAAGTCAAATGGAACTCAAAAAAGTCAAGTCAAAGTCAAGTCAAATGGAAGTCAAAATGAAACCCAAATTGAAATTCAAATTTAAACTCAAACTTGAGAATTCCACATTCATTCATTTTATCCATTGGGTTTAAAATTACACAAAAAAGATGAAATTCTAGTTCAAGATAATACATGTGCAAGCTAGCTAGTAAGTTCTAACAACAAGATGGTAAACTAATAAGCCAACAACAAAACGATAAGCCCCACATTATTAGCTTTCCAAGTAGATTCCTAAAAGAACATTAACCATAGAGAACACGTAAGTAGAGTTCCCTACCAATGACCGTAGGAGCCATAAGAACAACCCTTCAATTTGAGTACACTGACTGCTAGTTATAACGACGCAAGATTTTAGCATCGGATCATTATCATAGTTGCTGAATTCCGACACCTGCAACAAAGCTAAATTTAATAAGAAAAACAACATATAAATAAAAGCTTTGGCTGCTTACGATTAAAAAAAAAGAAACAGACTCTTGCATCACTCAAAGCTCTCACTTGCTCCTGGGGGTTTTGTCTTAATTTTTCCACAAGCAAGGATCTTTGAATAGTAGACAGTGCATTAGTGTAGCGTTGTAAAGATACCAACGAACAAAGCTACCAAGGA
The DNA here is from genome assembly GCA_023531295.1 of Papaver armeniacum. NCBI lineage: Eukaryota > Viridiplantae > Streptophyta > Magnoliopsida > Ranunculales > Papaveraceae > Papaver > Papaver armeniacum. Next base: position 172,342 of record JAJJWW010017325.1, read on the forward strand.
CAAGAACCACAATCTATACTGAGAATCAGTACATTCAACGCACTAGCTTTAAAGCAAAACATACAATGGATGTCATCTTTACCACAGTATGGCGATGGTTAACAAAATAATTATACACTGTAATTTCGACAGTTCCACAATCTGCATCTGCATCTGCACCCTTCGGATTCATGGTAAACCTGCGAAGTTAAAAGGTTTAGAGACATGAAATAGAAGTCTGTAAGCCAGATGGGAAGTGCGCCTTAGATAGTTAACATAGAAGTAATGGATGCTTACATCTGTTGACGACAATGCAACTCACTAGGTCCAGTGACGAAAAAAAAAATCTTGAATACATCAGTTAGCCATTTGTTCTAATGTTTCTTAAAGAAAAATGCAAACCAGCAAATCTTGAACCTCTATAAGTTGGTACTCTGCTCTTTGGAGGTTATTTGGCCATTATTTGGAGGTTATTTGGCCATTAACACCTGTGGGAATGCAATTAATTGGTCATTTGAGATTGAGATAATGGCAGTTATATAGTCACACTATGAAGTGAAAAATAACTTTTGCTCGTAAGCACGGAGAAGCAACGTCACTTGCAAAATTGACAGGTATGAATAATTCTCATACCGCTGCACTGCCATGGAAGTTCTGAATCCCCAAGATTCTCAGTATGCCACCAATCCTATGAAAACACAAATATCACTTGTCAACCTCTAAACACATGCAATAGTACCAACTCAACTCAGTATTTCCAAAGTCTTACCAAAATATATAAAACATGTCAAGTCGCCTTGTTCGCTCAGCCTTGTAATTCACCATCAATTGCTTGCCTCTTCAGAATGAAATGCCAACAGAGTAGAATGTCAACAGAGTAGTTTGCTTACACTTAACAAGTAACTCAGAATACATAAATATTATTTGGACCTCAAAACATTTTTACTAGTAGTAATATGAAACAGAAAATGCACCTGCAAGCACCATTCTCTTCCTGCACATTTCGGTACCACATATATATCCTGTAACAAACAAACAGTTGTTGTAATCAACATCATCAATCTGCTAAATACAATCTTTCCAAACAGTTGCATCATCCTAGAGACCTCGCATGACAATTATTGCACTTAAAACCAGCACCGAAACTTATCATCAAATTTCTGTTACCATTCTCTTTTTTGCTCCTATATACCCTAAGATGTACGAAAGACTATTACGAAATCTATGTAGTGTCATGTTAGATGGTTCTAAGCTACATTCTGCCAAAACAGAGTATATATGGTCATATTTTACTACAACTACCTAAAAGCTTGTTAGTAAAAATATTTCCACTACTGATTCTCTATCTAAAATACTACTAAATCTATGTAAAATACTTCTGAATCCGTATGAAACACTGTAAAAAAAAAAAGTGAATGATGCACGATACCTTGAGTACTTCCTTGTCTCGCTTTGGTGCAACTGCCGAGTGCTTTGGAAATACTGGACGAGAAAAAGAAGAAAATAAAAAAACAAAGGTTAGTTCAGTTCATCACTAACAATCCATTATCATGAACCAAATTTACGATATATGAAAACTTCGAAACAGGCTCAAGTTCTGAATAAAGAAACATGGTAGATACCTCAGCCAATGAATGGCATGAAGAGTCCCAATAACAAAATACTAAAGCAATAGGGACCGTCAGGATGACTAACACTCACTAGGGACCATTTTGAGAAAAACAACCCTCCCTAGAAGCCATCAGTTTTGTAGTGTAGGGTAAACGTCTTGATGGACTGGAAATAGCCATTTAACATTAGACAAGCTAATTTCAAGCTCACAAACAAATGAAAAAAAAAAATTCTGGAAACTCTTACAAATTATAAACAAGAGCATAGAGCCATGAAACTTACACAGGACACACGCTAGAGAAACTCTAAAAGTCTAGATTATAAACAGGAGCATAGAGCAATGGAACTTACACAGAGCACACACTAGATATATTCAAACCATGCCTCCTCCAACTATAGCTGGTGCTCCTATACATTTAAAGCAAACTAATTAGTTCCACGCAGTAGTAAAACAAAGTTGGTAAATAAGAGAAGAAGAGTTAAATCGCCACTAATCATATACCTCATCATATTCCATAAATATGGCGGATGAAACTTGCAAAGGGTGAATCCAGACTAACCAACTGACTACGATAAGCATCACACAACCAGGAAGTGTCTTTGCAGACCGCAACATATTCAGTAAAATATCCAAGACTCGTGTTTGCTTCCAAACTTATCAAGTCTAGATCAGGTACTGGATGACCTCCAACCACCCATGAGGTATTACCATTTTAGAGCCTGGCTTAGATTTGATGCTGATGTGCTTTGAAACTGAAGACATTTCCTTCACATGTTTCTTTGCATTTCCAGTTATAACTTCAAAGATGGTTGGGAGATCATTCATCATATTAAATCAACATTTCCTGATCACAAATACCAGCAATGAATTTATTGAGTTGATATGAAAGATGGTACAAGCATAGTAAAGAGAAACACAACATAAATAGAGTGTTGTACAACAAGGATGAGATAATAATCACAGAACGGTAGAAAATAGCATAAGAACAAGTAAAGTCCAGGATTCAAGATTCAGTCCAGTTCAGAGATATAACATTACTCTCTATGAACATAAATAAATTAACATACAGATAAAACATATAGACTGATTGATTACCAATTACTCTAACCACAAAAGGGCTCTCTAACCAATAGAAGCAAACAACCTAATGTGTAAAGACTTAAATCAACCAATATTACCTAACTAAAAGACATTGAATCCAAAATCAACCAAGACATGAACATTTAGTTACCAATTAACATCAGAATTAGATGATGAACAAGCTGAAAAATCAAAATGACCTTGGTATGCTTCTTCAAACTCTTAAAATCAATTAATTTCAACAAAATTGCAACCAAAAGGATCTACTCATAAAAACTCACACAAATGAAGAAAACAATAACAGACCTCCAATGAATCCATAGAATCAAATGAACCACCTTTACAAGAACTTTGAAAATCATCATCAGATCCTTCATCAAAATCACCACAACCACTATTTGATAAATCACGGTTTCTTCCCATTGATGAAACTTCATACCTCGCCACTTAATCAAAGCCTAAAATCAATTAATTAGAAAAAATCGATAAATCCCTAAATTCGTTAAAAAATATAAATCAAATAGAGATAGAGATCATTACCTTTTTCTCTCTGATAAAGTTACGGATCTAGAAGTGATTATCAACATGAAATAGAAGAGATCTTAGAGAAAAAAAAATCCAGATCAAACCAAGCATCAACTTCACGATGTTTTGAGAGAATAAATCAAATAAACCCAAGATTTCTAATATCCTACAGAGAAAGTTATTGAGAGAAATCAGAAATTCGGTCTCAATTCTAAGTTTTATCAGGGAAATAAAATGGTTTTTCTGGGTAGGGAAATAAAGGAGAGCTTCTTATCCTGCTGTGAGGAGAGAAAAAGAAGAAAAGATAATGGGATTATATTGTTGCTCGATAATATCAAAGGATACTCTTAGTATCCAAGCCCTTCATCTACCAAAATAAATCCTAACCATTGAAAAAGCGGGACCCACAAAATTCTGACCATAAAATAACTATATCCATCGGTAGCGGAAAAGGTCTCTGCCTGAAGGGTAAAATGGTAAATATTCTGAGACCGCTTGTTAAACTCTCAGATTTTTTATGATTTTTTATTATATCAGAGACCGTAATGTGTGGTCAACGGTCCAACTACTGTCAATGAGGGTCTCTGATGTGGGTTGCTAAACACCCATTTTCCACTAGTGCTTTTTTTTTTCTTTTTTCTTCCGTTTCCTTTCCTCCACAGACCACAGCCGCCTCCTCCAAAGTACATCTTCATCTCCCTCACAAACGCAGCAGTTTCTTTCTCACTTCAAAACGAAAACCCTATCTTCGAATTATTGCTAGATTTATTTACAGAAAGCGACTAGCGAGGTAAGAAACACAAAATGAAAACCTAATTTTCCAAGTTTTCATTTTCTTGTAATAAGTAAAGTTGATTCATTTTTATCAAATTCGTGCTTTTATTGGTGTTTTAATGGTGAGTTTTAATCAGTTTGATTGATTCTTTGAACACAAGATTAATTTGGAACACATGATTCTTAGGGACGTCAAATTAATGGTCTTACAGGGACTGAGACACCAAATGATGAGAAGAAAATCATTAGAAACGATTCATTTGTTTAGTAAAGTGCTGATTTCAATTGATTTAGAAATTAAATTTGAGGTGCATTTGATAATTGTGGAATGGATTAGAGTTCTATACGCACCAATAAATCTGAATACATTGTAGTCTCTATCTCCCCCTGTTGTGATTTTTTTTTTGATTTCGACAAAGTTTTGATTTTTATGAGGAATACACATTTGATTCATTTTTTGTTATAGTTTTGAAATTTGTGTAATGGGATCGTTGATACAGGATAACAATATGGCACATGATGCATTAGCATTAATTGATCATTTAGGTTGGTGAAAAGCTTATGCCTTTGGTCATTCGGTGGTAGTATTGACATGGTATCAAGTAAAAGCTTGGTGAAGCATAGGTAGTAATTTATCAGTTGAATAAATGATGGTAATTGTCTAATTTGGATCTTTATTTTGATCCAAAGATTGCAAATTTCTTGTTCAGTAGGATGTTAACTAGTATGTCTAGTAGTTCATCTAATTTTAGTTTTAGCAATTTTACTTTTTTGCAACCATCTTTATCTGATTATCTAAAACTAAAGCCTTTTTTTCTCGATAGTGAATGTGCCGAGGAGAAGCGAGCTCGCAATCATCCTCGTGGTGATACATCCAGGTAAAGGGTGAAGCACAATTTTTTTTTATATTATTCTTACTTCATGAGTTTTATAAAAACATGCAGTTGAATCGCCTTTGGATCTTTGGTGTATTGTTGTCTGCAGATAGATACAAAGGATATACTGTTTATATGTGGTGGAGCCTTTATTAGACTACTTCAGAAAGGTAATACTCCACTATCTTTCAGTATTATCTGTTGGGGGTACCTAGGGATCAAGTTTCTGTTGTTTCCATGGAGTTTAAGAGAATTCAAGATAATCTAAGATTCATTTTTTACAATTTTCTAGATGGCAAGACTCTTCTATTTGTTTTGGAGCTCCAGCATTTGCAAGCTGTTGTGACTTCATCTTTTATGGAATTCGAAAGAATTCTTATTTTAGTGGAATCCATGGGATTGTTGAATATGGTTTAATTTTACTTCTGCAACTGGCAGGTTGAAAGTGGGGATCTTATTGCATACAGAAATTTTCACGTAATAATCATCACAACCTTATCTATATTTTGTTTTAAATAAATGGTTAATAGCAGAAATCTAAAGCTTTTATGCCTCATGTTTAAATGATCAAAGGTTAATTCTAATAAATAATTTTTTTTGATAATGGATTGCTTGTTCCCCTTGTTATCCAGATTGCTTCTAAAGGACCCACACACCAAGTGTTCGTGGTTTCATTGGCTGATCTTTGAGGCGATGAGGATCAAGCGTGTAAGTTCAGAGGCGAGAGTTGAGCATGTTCAAAGAAAGAATGTTCTTTCCAATTTCTGGGAAAGTAAGAATCTACAATTTCGTCTCTTATTCATGATTTATGTTATAATTGTTGGATATTCAGGGAATGGATTTTACCACAGACAAGTAGAGACCTCCTGAAAAAAAGTGACTGACATTGGAAACCCATATTGATGTCAAGACAACAGACAACTTCACCTTGAGGTCATTCTGCACCAGATTCACCAAGAAGCGAGACAAACAGGTCAGGAGAACCTGTTATGCTCAATCTAGCCATATTTGAGAGGTGAATTCATGTCTTTCGATTTCAACATTTTCTTATTATTTCATGTTATTCATGTGTGTAAGATTTTTTTGTGACCTTATTGGAAGAATACAGAAATCATGGTAAACCAGCATTTTCTTATTATTTTTTCATGATTGTATCATTTGTACTTTGTATTGTCAGATTCGTCGCAAGATGGTTGAAAACATGGTAAGCCAGGCCTCTTCATGTGATCTTAAAGAATTGGTGGCTATATTTATCCCTGAGATGATTGGAAAGGATATTGGGAAGGCTGCATCAAAGCATTTGGAAGGTGATGATCATAAGTTTGATAAAATTATGGATGCAAGTGCTATGTTATGCGATAAGGAAGGAGTACTTGGAGATGTTACAAGAGGTGACATGACTAAGTGGCCAAAATTTATGTAAATCTTGTAGGAGAGCTAACGTATTAGAGTGGCAAGATTAGGTGACATTATTAGTTGATAAAATTCAGTTTTAGTGTTTAGTATGCAATTCAATGTTGATAGTAGTATAATTTATCTTTCAATTTGTATTCAGAGATTATATGTTCTGAATGTTATTTTGGGTATTAATATAAAGTTAAATTCATCTTTACAATGCAATTAGTTTTTGTTCAATTAAACCGTTTCATTTATTTCCAGAGGTAGTCAAAAATTTAAATTTTGTTTCAGATCCAATCAATTTTTGAATCGCAGGATCTGAATAGTAGTATCTGAATCGCCAGATTTGAATTATAAAGTTTGAAATAGTGGCCTGAATGATGACGGAGCATTTACATAGATCGGACATAACTTTGTTATTAAATTTAACATACGAGAATCGTGGTACTTAATAACAGATTATGTCTGTGACTTAAAATCACGTATTTTATTTGTCATATGTTAATGACGTTTTCAGTTTGTCATTTATAAAAAGTCACACCAAATAAATAACGGTTCTAATAACAGATGAAAACCGTGACAAACCATGTTTTATAACAGGTTTCATTCGTCATTTATAGTCCCTTCTGGACTAGTGTTGCAAGACAAAGTCCATGTCATAACAATCAAAACAACCAAATACGTAACTTTTCGGACCTGAAAACTGATCTTGAGGCTCAGAACGAAGCATTACGATTTATAATAAATAACTTAAAAGAGTAAGTAATCATTGCATAGATCGAGAGATGCTGGAAAAAAATGATTAACATTCAGCTGGGTCACACATTTGTTTTCTGGATCATGTTATTACTTATTAGCAAAGAATACATTTTATTACCTTGAGAGCTAGCCTTGTGTTCGATATGATTAATTAAGAGCTGGTTCAATGTGTGGAATGAACGGAGGAGCTTGTAGATGTTTGACTAAGCCACTACAGCACCACCTATGCATTAATGAAAGGATTTAATTAACTGAAGCTGGTTACAACATTCCAAGATCCTTCTACCGTAGGAGAAAAAAAAAGACAGCGATAAGAAAAATCACCACGAAATAGAATTATTACCAGTGCAAGCTACTTTGAACCATATGTAATAGCAAAATCAAAATAAAAAGTATACAGTGAGGACTTTAAGGTGTATGTAGGCTTTTCTTATAAACTATACCTATTAGGATTCAAACACGCTTCCCCTTATATATTTATTATATGCCATTGTCGAATCAATGTGGTCTCAAATTTCCAGATCCGATTATTTGGAGGAAAATTAGAACAAAAATCGATTAATAATCCAGCGGATATAAAAAAATCGGGACTTGGGAGACTATTAGATGTATCGTAGCTGATTGAAGGATTTGGGTGAAAAACAAATAAAAAATTTCTATCAAGTCCAAAGTCAAAAAGCTACAAAAGAATCAATTTCTAAGAACTGGAAAATGACGGCAATATCAATTTCAAAAAGAAGGTTTAATCCTACCTTAGGTGTGAGCATTGAACCAGTTTTACTTATAAAATTAACTCCGTCTTCAGTTGTTATTGCATTGGCTACAATATAGAATATAAAAATATGTGAGACACTATGAAACATAGTTGCACCAAAAACTAATAGAACACACGCAAGGAACTTGAAGCGAAACCAAACAAAAACCAGAGAAATACAAAGTACCGAGCAGAGTCACAAGAATTACCTAATGAACTGACAAGGTCATGCCTATATGACTCGAACTTGGAATGCAGGTGGCACCATTATGAAGTGTTATGATGGAAGTAATTGCGAAGTAGCAAGTTGAGTAGTGTTTCCTGCATTCCAATGTTATGTACTTAATTAGACTCAAACTAATAACCTAGGATAACATAGAGTGTAATGGATGCTGGTCTTCTTTTGTTGATTGTGGATCTTTAAAAGATGAGCTACAGGACAAGTTATGTCCAAATGAGCTACAGGAAAGTTATAGGAAGTGAGAATAATTCTCAAAAAACCTCGAAAACTCTATGCAGTAAGCCTATTAACTGGTCAAGTTAAGTTAACAACATCCAATTTTCGGTTTGGTAGATGGAACAAGTGTTGTACACAACTCTCTCAACAAACTCGAACTATCAAAAGGAAAAAGAAAAATCATTTCCTTGTCTCTGAAACCTTTTAAAACAACATAACTTTGTATAATTTCACACAAAATCCGTTTATATAAATACTACTGTAACAATACATCCCCTTGAAATAACGCATGCGCAAGAGCTTCGCGTTGGAACGAAGCAAGTTTTCTAACCCTTGCAACATCAGCAGCTTGAGATGATCATAGCATCAATTATCAACTGTATTAGACTCGATAACATGTCCAGGAAAATGAAAAAAAGTAAGAGAATGAAGCTAACCTACAGTATATGATGGAAGAACATGATCCGATCTGTCAATAAAAGTTCTAGAACCAGAGCAAGAATAACCCAGGAGAATGGCGTGAACCTGCAAAAAGGGAATTGAAGTACCAAACGCTGTGAATTTTTATCTTATCCCTGTAATCGATAAGGACTACAACTACGAATGCAATATTAAGTGGTAACAACTAATGGGAATTCAGAGCAAATTTTGAAAATGAGTCAGCAGATGCATTAACTCCTTTGTGCCAGGAGGAGTTGATTCTATTTCACCAATCCTCAAGTTGGCTACCTAAAACCCACTATTTCAATTGGCTATTTAGAATATTTGCACTTGACAGTAAAAACAAGCTAATTAAAAACACGATATAGAGGCTTTATCCGATCACGTTGAGAGTATCGCACAATTAAATTCGTAAAGGATACAAGAAGGTTGCATCACCTGGCAAGGATATCCACGCCAACTCTCAGGGGAGTCCTTCTTCCAGCTAAAATGTACTACCTTAATGTGCAACAAATTCATAAATAACACCATGAACAAAATTTTCACTTTAAATGTGCATTACCAAAAGTAGATGAAACATATGGTCCACAAAGACAACTAAGAAGAGAAACAAATAAGGATAATACTACAATTTGAAGATTCAGTTGATGTTACAACTGTTGAGTTTAAGCATCTTTGATTAGCCCTCTACGACGTTTCCAAGTGAAACTCTGAATAAATCACTTGATGTAGTTAGCACAAGGAACCATATCATCTAGCCCTTCACCATCAACTTCAAGAAAATATATACCTGAAACTCTGGTAGATGAGGGGTTACTTCTTGGTAATGCTGGTAAAGTAGGAGCTTCCGAGATCTTCTTGTTTACAGGTCGGGCCTCCATGGAGGCAAAGGTATCTCATTCATCTCAAAGGTAGTATTCTACTCCATCATCTACAATACCATAAACTAACTCAGATTCCCTTTTTAAACAAACTCATGGCACAAGATAATTGAAAACAATAAAGGAAAATTGCAAAGAACTAAAAGAACATAGATTTCACTTATATGCCAACCGAACAAAACACTCAAATATGAACCCGAATCTAACGTAAAAGCACTAAGCAAAAGAAAGAATCTATACCAATGTACGCTAACTTCTTTATCTCCAATTCAGCTGTCACCTACAAAACACAACCATATCCAATTCCATCAAAAAAACTAGAAAAAACTACAAATATATACAAGTCCAGGAAGCAAAAAAAAAAAAAAAAAAAAAAAAAAAAACATAGATTCAAAGGCGACATGTTTCTCTCAACTGCCTTCAAATCTAAACTATCCAAAAAAAAAACATCAAAGTAAAATGAGTCACTTCAATAAGAAAATAAAAACAATAATAAAAAAATGACATGGTGATTCAGGGTTGTTGAAGTAACCAGTAATCTTACTCTTATGAGGAACAATAGTGATCTCATCACCAAGAGCACCAGCTTTATTAGCAAACTGAGTCATCTTCTATTTCTTCACCTAAAACCCAAACTCATGATATCAGAATACCCCTAAAACCCAAATTGAGAAACAAAAAACAAACTAATTAACTCACCTTATAGAACAGATAAGCAATGTAACAAGCAATCTTATTAGCAAACTGTGTCATCTTGTACTTCATCACCACCACCACACCATCATCATCAGGAATCACAATAGGAACCAGTTAAAGTAAAACGCAACCCTAATCAAGAAAAATAACACTTCATCGAAACTCATACCCGAAAAATCAAAAGCTTGAAAATTTATCCCAACCTTAATAGTAAAAATTAAATATCTGCAATTGAAGATGATGAAGAATATTTAGTCGTAGGTAATTACCCCAATTAATCGCAAGATGAATTTTATGATTGAAAACACCAGAGAAAGAGGTGAGTTTGACTATATCTGGATCTGGATCCATTGTAGAAGAAGAGGATGATGGAGGTATTGACTTTTATTTCACCTTCTAGATCTGAATTTATTGTTGAAGAAGGAGATGATGGAGGTCCAACGAGAGCTAATGTTTAAATTTGAAGCGAGAAAAAAAAAAAAGAAGAGAAAGAGGTGAGTTCGATCAGCTGTGAAAAGAGATGCGAGAGAAGAAAAAATAATAATGAAAGAGATAAGGTTCTCTCGGTTTTAATGGAGAGAGGGCGATAGTTAATCGCATCCGTAGGTCAAATGAATTCCCAAATCCCGAGAAAATCTAACGATAGAAACATCTAGGTCCATCGGTCGAGGAATCGGTGGTACACTAAGTGGTAAAGTTGTAATAAAATTTTTCATACAACGACCATCTTTAACCGCTCATGAACTTCTCCGTGTTTTTGTTAAATCCCAGACTGTCTTGACTGGTCCAAGGTCGGTTGACTGTCAGTGAGGGTCACGGACGTGGGTTGAGAAAACCCCCTTTTCCACTAGTGATGGCTTGAAAAGGTCCATATAATTTTGTTGTATGCCTTAATGATATCTATTTTTAAAGCAAATGCTCCTAAGATTGAACTAGATTTAGACATGGTTTCTTTAGAAACAACTATATTGTCTAAGATAAATCTGTCTCGAACGAAAAATAGATTGAAATTTTTCAACCAACCTATTGAGATGAAATTTTAATCTTTGGGAAAGAGTTTTGGTCACTACTTTGTACATTATATTGATAAGAGAGAGAGGTCTAAGGTCAGAAGGAAGAGTGGGCTTTTTACCTTAGGATTAATCAATACAAGTTTTATATGATTCAAACCAGGAGGTTGATGGTTACTTTCAATGATGTTGTAGTAATAGGTTCGTTCAAGACTTGTGAAAGCAGATTTTTAGACTTAATTTTTAAAGCAAAATTATAACAAACTCTAAATACAAAATGTTGTGAAAATTATGGAGAGGTTGGAGCTAGGATTTCACCATTCATCAATACTTAAGTGGTTATAAATTAATTTATATGATGCAATTTAAACAATTGATTTGATTCTAAAGTATTGCCAAAATCAGATTTCCAAAATATCAAATGTTATTCGCAAGCATAACGCATCAAGAGTCTAAAACTAAGCATGCATCATCAAGAGAAACACATTTGATTAATAAAAATCATTTAATTCATTTTTTTATCAATGCAGTTAATCATATAAAAATATTGCATAAATTAATAAAGTAAATATTACCACATAATTCTTGAAAGAATGGCTTCCTCCATCGCCCCTGAGGATGGGTTTAGCTCATCATGTTGGAAACACGCTCAAAATTTATTTTTATTGCTCAAAGGAGGTGTACAAATGATGAAATGGAGAAAAACTATTAAAAACCGGGTTTGTAACAATTATATTTGTTACAAACCGAACTGTTACAAAGTACGATATGAATGAACTGTCGTTGTCACCGTAGCAAATACGACTGCTTGTTGTGCGTCTTATGTTCTTCAACAATGAACAACTGCCTCTGGTATTCTTTTGTTCTTCAGCATCAGCAGAAAATGGTGCATCCTGCCACTTGATTTTCTCGACTCTGTGATGTTCTAAATTCTCCCTAATCTCTCCGTCCTCCTTCCTTAACTCCCCAACACTCTATATATAGTCGACAGGGCCTCAAAATCACATTAATCACTCCGGAATAATCCCCAGTTACTCTGTCAGATACGGGAAGATATTCTTTCCATTCTTCTACTGCACGCGTCTGCCAGATGAAAGCTATCCTTATTTATCTCTTACACGCTCCTGGTTGTTGCTCGAGTCAACAAACATGCACAGAACACGTTCAAAAACTCCAAAACTCATGCAAACCTGTGTACGTGTACGTGTTGCTATGTAAACTTCAATCCCACGATGCAGCCAATTCTAACCGAGACTATCGACCATACCATGCCTGTGATGTTCTAACAAGTCGAACCATGAAGTTTCAGCGATTTAGTCTCCTTCTATCACGCCCAAAAATCGAACCAAGAATCTGCCAGTGAAGAACAAAAATTTCCCGCCAAATTCCAGAGTTTGAAATGGAGAAGAAGGTTAGCCCTTATCCAACAGCTGGGGGTGCGAATATCAGTTGGGTACCCCTTAGTAATTGGGTTACCCCTTATCCAAAGTTGGAGTCCGAATAGCAAATGTCATCCGGGGGTGTTCCGAGCAACTTTTCGAGCCGAATTTTCCAACAATCTTTATTTCCAAAAAACACCTACAAACACACAAAACACCATAATAAGAACAAAAACGAGTACTAACAATATGAAACATTGAGAACAAACTAGACACATAAAAGGGTCTATCAAATACCCCCAAACTTATTATTTGCTAGTCCTCGAGCAAATTTAATCTAGAAAATAAAATGACTACACCTTAGCACGTGCAGCAAGCCGTTAAATCGCTAGGTGGCCCTAGCGGCGGAGTGTTGTCTCCGGAGGTTTACAGTGTACCCACAAAACCTTTATACTACAGACCCTAGCTATCTACGCAAAACCTTGGAAGGCACTAAAGAATCTCCTTGGTTGGCATACTTATTGACTATAGGAGGAAGTACCCTTATGCGAAATTTCAATTGATGTACACTAGTTTGGACTCAAGCATACTAAAATTCATATAAAGTGACAGAGCTCTACTCAGATAGTTTTACGGACATCATAAACCTGAGTCAACCCATCACATGGATAGATTAAGAAGATGGATGTAGAGAAAACGTGGATGATGTTGACTAAGGTGAACCTATCCTAATGGTGAGATCGGTGCGACTAATATCAACACAATGGCATATCAAGGGAACCAGCGGGTGATAATCCTAACTCTAGGTCAACACAAATGGCATATACAAGGGCACCAGTGGTCGACTTTATTGAATTTATTCTGGTTGGTCTGATAATCTGGTCTCAATATTTATTTATTTATTTATTTATTTATTTTTGATCTCAGTCACTTTATTTCACCCTAGCAATGGTAAAAAAGAAAAAGAAGTGATCAGGATTCTTTCGATGTTTCCATCACGAGGATATGGCGAAACTGTAGCGCCCCCTAAGCTAGCAGCTGACTAATCCAAGAGATTAACTAAATAATAGGCACTGAAAATCTAAAGCATTTACTTAAACATTCAATTAAGAAATCTGCTACAAAACTTGACCCAAAAACTAGCCCCGCTCTGAAATATGTATATACAAGAACTTCTCTCAATTGATACATATACAATAGTCATTTATTTTGCAAATAGAAACAACATAATAAACATAGCAGAAGATAACTAATTAACGTAGTCAACTCCTCCAAGCTTTCGCTGCGCAACTCTGCACATCTTGATCTGTCTACGAAATCGAAAGTGGGAATGGGTGAGCACATCATCCCTAAAAGGGGTGCCCAGTAGGAATAACATTTAACTTTTAAGAAATCATTGAAATGATTTGAAAACAATTCATGTTTTCCCTAACACTAAAACACAATCAATTTCACACAGTAAACATTCATGTATATGGAACTAACTCCTTCCAAACAATGTACTAATATGGTTATTCAGCCTCAACCTATATAGCTAATATGGTGATTCAGCCTCCACCTAGTTATTGCATAAAAGCTCGAATTCATGTAGATATAAATGAAGGAGCAGGATCCTATATACCACAGATGGAAATTCTCATTTCCAAACAATCAATGGAAATTCTTATTTCCCAAACAATTCATAAAGACGAACAAAGCATTTCGATTCCTTTCCAAGCAATGGAAAGATTAAAAGAAACAACAGAACTTTCGTAACTCAAAATTAAACAATGCATGGAATACACAACCAGACAATGCATGAATTTGTTAAACATAAACTCTTGTAAAAGAAAACAACAATAATCACAAAAGAGCTAAATATAGATTCCCACCTTTTTTGATGACAAGCCTCGCCTACCTCGAGATCCACTGGTTCATCCTTTGAATCGATCGTTGTTAATAGACTAACTGTTAATCACACAAGAACTCTAAGAATCTACCCAAAAAGGCTCACACAAGAATCAAACAAGTTTATCTAATGGTTTTAAGTCCACTTATGACTTTACGCCTTTTCATTCTCTATCTTTAGCATAGCTAAGGTTTCCTAATTCAATTAGGTTTCCTTTATATTCTATTAGCTAAGTCTTACGAATATCTACAACTTTGTAGAAGAAGCCAAAGGCTAACCCAGACCATAAAGGTCAAATTCATCAATTATAAGAAAACTAGTCCTAAGCCCAAGTCCACTAACCAGCCCAATAACTAAGGTCCATTCTATCTGAGTCAACTAACGGTCAAACTGATGGTCACAGGTCAACTAACAGTCAACGTCCAAGGTCGAGGTCAAGATCCGGGGTCAATGGTCAGACTTGGTCAAAGGATTCAACTCAGTCAAGTCTCACTGAGTCAGGTTTGGTCAGGTCCAGTCACTGAGTTAACTCAGGTAACAAATCGGGATCACTGAGTCAACACAGGATTGACTCAGTCAGCTAAAACATAATCATCAGATAATCTGACTAGGCTGAATGGCACAATGCCTAACCCTTGCACAGGTCAGAGCCATTTCTCAGGCCAAGGATCCCTAATGCACAAACATTGTGCAACACCAAAACTCTTAACTATAAATTCAAATAACAATACATTTCCTTAACTTAACTTCATAAATCATTTACGAACAACTTTGATTACCTGCAATTGCAGCTTTGAGCTCTTATAAGAGATATTGAACTCTACACACTCAATTATATAGACAATGCCACTAATAACCCATCTCCAGTTTTGATTTTCATTCCACCTTCCCAATTCATACTTATGTCACATCCAATTCTTGTCAATCAATTTCACCCACAAACAATTTACAACAAATTCATTTAGTCTCTATTAACAACTTCACAACCTCTTCCCTGTGACTATAACATAACCATTTCAACACTACCAGTCACATCTTCTCAGGCAGATCTTATTTCATCCCCATCACAGACTGTCTCAACCTGTAACTCCAATAAACCCAGTAAAATCTACCATTTTATTACAACACCACCAACATCATCATTTCCTGTTCTATTTCACTAAACCCTGCAATCTTAACTACCACCACCACTGGACTGCAAATCAAATGACAGTATCATCAAACTTCACCGCTTTAATTTCGTTTTCAAAGCGATATGTACCACATCACTTATACGCGACTTGCTCGCATGCTAACTTTTGTAACGACAGTAGACATCTAAAATACACCGGCGACAACCAAATACTCAAGCACTTCCGGAAAATGATGTCTCACCCTCTAAATTAATCAATTTCTTTTCTTATTCATAAAAGCATAATTTGCTACATGACTGGGTGTAGCTAGTAACGGCCACATAGTTTTCCTGATAAGAATGACCACATGATTCTACTCATAAGGCCTCTTCCTATGGGTATGGCAAAAAAATGTAGTTTGGCATGCCAGGTGGCATGGCAAATGAGTTTCCCCACTATGGTAGATATGCCAAACTTGATTAAAAACATATATTTAATTGTGTTGGGTGGGACCTGCAATGAATAAAAAATATATTTGTGTTTGTGTGGTGGGGTATTTATAAAAGTTTTAGTGTTATAATATATTTAGTGGGACCTTTAAATATAAAAATATATTAGAATAATGAAAAAGTAGGAGAAGGATAATTTATATATATATAAAATTACTCGGAGATAAAGTGAATATGTTTGGAATTACTTTCGGAGATAAAGTGAATATCATTGGAGATAAAGAGAATATCGCCAGGTGATAGAGTCTGTCGCTCATTTCAAATGATAGAGTCTTATCGCTCGATAGAGACTTTGTCTCCATGCCTATATGCAGGGAATAACATATTGGCGTATGAGTTTTGGCGATTTAGCATACCCATAGTGGGTGCATATATGCCAAATATCAGTGTTTGGCATACCCATAGGAAGAGGCCTAAGAAATGGCCACATAATTAAACAAATAGTATTGACGGATTATATTAAACAAATAATGGTTCCACAGTAATTGCTTGGTGGCAAGTAGAAAATGTAACAAGTGTGACAAAAGATGTTCATAAAGGACCACATATTTGATACTCCTATGTAGTGAGTTATCAAACCACGCAAACAACTTTGGGCGGGGCAGTTAGTTTTACCAGGGTTGCAGGTGCACACATCCGCCGGCACCCGTCCTGGGAAACAACCAATTTGGAATAGAAATGAAAATAATTTAAAACACCATTGAAACTGTTGGAAGAAGATTTGGAAGATCTTCCAGGCTAATTAATGAGATTAAATAAACCATATGTTGATAAAATCAAAACAAACCAAGTTTTAAAGAGTTTGAAAAGTGGATACAATCAACAACAAGATCTTCCATTTCCACCGACCAACTCTATTATATTCGGGTAGTCCCTTCCCAACCTCCAACTTGTTTTAGTATATTATCCACCACCACCCTTGCCAATTTGGTTGTATCTATTAGAGGTAGATATTAAAAATGTTGTCGATGGTGTAAATTTTAGGCAGCTGTTTTTTCTTCCTGAACTCAATTCCGACCCTTCCAGCCCAATTGTCACCATCATTGTACCAATCAATGTCAGCCATAATCCAAGGTGTACCATGTTCTCGTCGGGAGTCTCTCATGAGATTATTGATTGTTGATGAAGAAGATGATCATGATGATGATAATGATGATGTTGATGACAACCCAATACTAAAGGTGAACGACAAAGAGGACATGTAGAATTGAAATGATCGATTAACCATCCATCTAAACAACCCTTATGAAAAATATGTTTACATCCTAATTCACGAACATGTTCTCCGTCTCTTAATCTACACAAACACACAATACATTGTAATCTATCATCATCTTCATCTTGATGATGATCTTCGTAATAATAGACTTGATGATTCAAATCTTGCTCTTTCAAAATAAGATCATCATCACTTGCTGCTGCTGCGGGTGATGATGAATTTACATTTGATAATCCAACAGCGTTTAATAAGCTATGGTTATCACTAGCGTGGAAAACTAGTACATCATGTTCATGATCATGATCAAAATCATAATCAGTAAAAGAGAATTGAACGTCGTATCCAAATGATTTGAATACCCGGAAAACTATAGACCTTGTATAACATATACAATTGGCTATTATAGCTATGAGAAGCAATGGTAGTGAATCTGTGGATGATACATCGTTTATGGTACTACCCAAACCCATGATTTCTGATTTCTCTGTTTCCTTTGCCTTTGTTTTAGTATATATATATATATAGGAGTGGATGAAGGAAGGAAGAGGTAGTGGGTTGGATGATAAGAACTTTAAGCTTTGGGTTTAGAGAGAGACAGTACTGGGTATAGTACAGAGGATCCGTCTCTATCGAGTGAGCTAGGCTCAAGGATTACGTGGGGAGGACTAGTATTTGATGATGAGAATTTAAGTAGAAGAAAAATGGATGAGGGCAGCACCAGCAGTAATAGACTAATAGTAGTGTGTTAATACTATACTATTTCTCTTTTGTTGCCTGTGTGAGACGCGAAAAGAGAGAGAAAACTGAGCACTCTCTTGAGAAGAAAGTGCGGATTAACATGAGGGAGGGGTGCATTCAAGATTTTGGTTCATATCGTAGCAGGTAGGTATATGTCCAGTGTCCTACAGTGTCCCTGTCGAGCCAGCAGAGTGCTTTCGCCGTTGGCCCCAGGTAACCCAAAATTAATTAGTTTGTTCTTATTATGGTACCAGGTTATCACTTATCAGCTTACATAGGCCGGGGGTAATATTTGCAACAAAAATGAGTTGAAATGCTGCTTCCGTTTCCATCCGTCAAAGCCGCCGACCGAGAAACCGCTTTAATTTCGTTTTCGAAGCGATATGTACCACATCACTTGTACGTGATTTGCTCGCTTGCTAAAATAAAAAAAAATCAAATCAACATATTTATGGAATAAAATAATCTTTTATAGTTTTACGAAAATCTAAAAAATAAAAAAATTACTATATTAATTTTGGACATTTATGATTAAAATAAAAAAAATCAAATTAACATATTTAAGAAATAAAATAGTTACATTTATAGAATTTTATTTTGGCCGAGCGTTGAGATATTTGTTTCAGAGAATTAATAAAATACTATATTATAATTTTGGACATTTATGATTAGAATAAATAGAAAATGAGATAAGATAATTAATAAAATACTATATTATAATTTTGGACATTTATGATTAGAATAAATAATTTTAAAAAATTTGTTTCAAATTAAAAAAATACTATATTATAATTTTGGACATTTATGATTAGAATAAAAATAAAATCGACGTATTTACGGAATAAAAAAAGATTTATATTTTTTTTATCTTTTAAAAGGAAAAAGAATATAGAAATAGCTATATTAGTTTTTAGTATTAATGATAAATATTTAACAAAAGTAGATATCATTAATAAAATACTATATTATAATTTTGGACATTTATGATTAGAATTAGAATTTTAAACGTTGAGATATTTGTTTCGGACATTTACGATTAAAAAATAAAAAAATCAAATCAACGTATTTATGGAATAAAATAATTTTTTATAATTTTTGAAAATCCAAAAATAAAAAAATTACTATATTAATTTTGGACATTTATGATTAAAATAAAAAAAAATCAAATTAACAATTTAAGAAATAAAATAGTTACTAGAATTTTATTTTTAGCGTTGAGATATTTGGAGAATTAATAAAATACTATATTATAATTTTGGACATTTATGATTAGAATAAATAGAATTTTAACACGTTTATTTTTTCGGATAATTAATAAAATACTATATTATAATTTTGGACACTTATGATTAGAATAAATAGAATTTTATTTTGGACTGACGTTGAGATATTTGTTTCGGAGAATTAAAAAATACTATATTATAATTTTGGACATTTATGATTAGAATAAAAAATAAAATCGACGTATTTACGGAAATAAAAAAAGATTTATATTTTTTTATCTTTTAAAAGGAAAAAAAATATAGAAATAGCTATATTAGTTTTTAGTATTAATGATAAATATTTAACAAAAGTAGATATCATTAATAAAATACTATATTATAATTTTGGACATTTATGATTAGAATAAATAGAATTTTATTTTGGACAACGTTGAGATATATTTTCAGAAGCAAATGATTTGTAACCCGTACTCAAGTATACATGTTCTTGATAGAATATTTATGAAGCTTTTGCATTTTTTTGCCTTTCGTCTATTCTAATACATTGTTTAAGATGTCTCTTGAAGCAAGGAACTCAAGAAAGGCCTCAAATCAGTAGTCGAAAACATCTTTGATATCTAAAGAGAAATATATCAAGATACATTCCCTTGATTACATCTTCTTTGTGGGGAAGCACTTCATGTGATTTGTACTATTTAGATTTGTGATAACTTTTATATTAATATCGTGGTTTTTTTATAGTGTCTCTATTATCATGTATTGATACAACTATAATGAGTGGGATTTTTCATTTAATTACAGGGAGTTGGAGTCTGGAAAAGCAGTTAAGTTGGCCGCTTGAATCTTAATGTAAGTACATAATTTTTGAAAAAAGATATATCAGTACATTCCCTTAATTACATCATCTTCGTCAGGAAGCACTTCATATGCTTTGCATTATAAATAATTCACAATTTATTTTATTATTATCATTTTTTTAAGAATATCATATATTGATACAATTCTATAATGAGTGTGATTTTTCTTTTAACTACAGGGAGTTGGAGCATGGAGGAGCATTTGAATTGGCTGATTGATTCTTAATACAATCACATGATTTCTATTGGAACATATATCAGTGCATATCCTTGATTACATCATCTTCGACGGGAAGCACTTCATATGCTTTGCACTTTTAGAGCTATCTAGCTATTTTAAGTTAATATCATTTCTTTAGTGTCGCCTATGATATCAAATTGTTAATTGGAACCCCTTCTGGAACGGGTGCGGGGCGAAGCCCCCCCTCACAAAATGGGAACAGATAATCCCATCATACCCGGTGCGTAGCACGGGTTCCACACCAGTCTAAAATACACCGGCGACAACCAAATACTCGAGCACTTCCGGAAAATGATGTCTCACCCTCTAAATTAATCAATTTCTTTTCTTATTCATAAAAGCATAATTTGCTACATGACTGGGTGTAGCTAGTAACGGCCACATAGTTTTCCTGATAAGAATGACCACATGATTCTACTCATAAGAAATGGCCACATAATTAAACAAATAGTATTGAAGGATTATTAAACTAATAATGGTTCCAGAATAATTGCTTGGTGGCAAGTAGAAAATGTAACAAGTGTGACAAAAGATGTTCATAAAGGACCACATATTTGATATTTCCTATGTAGTGAGTTATCAAACCACGCAAACAAATTTGGGCGGGGCAGTTAGTTTTACCAGGGTTGCAGGTGCACACATCCGCCGGCACCCGTCCTGGGAAACAACAAGTGTGAATAACCAATTTGGAATAGAAATGAAAATAATTTAAAAAACCATTGAAACTGTTGGAAGAAGATTTGGAAGATCTTCCAGGCTAATTAATGAGATTAAATAAACCATATGTTGATAAAATCAAAACAAACCAAAAACAAAACCAAGTTTGAAAAGTGGATACAATCAACAACAAGATCTTCCATTTCCACCGACCAACTCTATTATATTCGGGTAGTCCCTTCCCAACCTCCAACTTGTTTTAGTATATTATCCACCACCACCACCCTTGCCAATTTGGTTGTATTATTAGAGGTAGACCATGGTGTCAACTTAGGTATGACGGGAAGATCTATTAAAAATGTTGTCGATGGTGTAAATTTTAGGCAGCTGTTTTTTCTTCCTGAACTCAATTCCGACCCTTCCAGCCCAATTGTCACCATCATTTCTCGTTTTTGGGATTGTAGTTTCCTTTAGCGAGCAGGACGGGAGTCTCTCATGAGATTGTGAAATTTATTTGAACCTAGACAAAGGAGAAAATAATCAAAAGTAAATTTACCAAGTTGCCACCGGAGGTTACGAAATTTCATAGAAATTAGCGACACCGAGCAAAAACAACCCTTTTATTTTGATTGATTATCTCTTGTTGAATTTGCAACCGCAGAATAACAATCATGTAAAATTTAATCATCATAAGTATCAATGTATTTACACCACAACAAGCTAAATTTTGAGGAAAAAAATATGACCCAATATATCACATGCAGGTTATAAATTTTATCTGCTGTGCTGAGCCAGACTAATCAACCAAACTTTGCAGACAATACATTGTCTTCACGAACACTCAACGATCACTTTTTCTTTGGTTTGGATGTCGACGGTCATTTTCTAAAAAATATCTTCTCAATTGTCTTGATATATGAGAGTTAAAACACCGAAAGTGTATGCGTCTCCATGATATAAGAGACGAAATGTGGATCACCCAACATCAAGTAAGAAACTAATCGAGATATCATAATACATATGGCTAAACTTTAAACACCACCTATATATAACTTGTCACATCTATTTTCCATAAATATTTTAGACAACAACTAATCTGTTTTC
This sequence comes from Papaver armeniacum, assembly GCA_023531295.1. Lineage (NCBI taxonomy): Eukaryota > Viridiplantae > Streptophyta > Magnoliopsida > Ranunculales > Papaveraceae > Papaver > Papaver armeniacum. Next base: position 194,510 of record JAJJWW010017325.1, read on the forward strand.
TCCAAATAATGTAATGAAATGAAGTTATGAAAGGTGCGTGCAGTGGTCAGTGGTGGTCCAACGGGTGGTCCTAGGGTACATGTGCAAGCATTTTGAAGCTGTCATATTTAATTGCAAGACCGAACACAATTCTATCACGTCCAACTTGCACGTAGTGTGGGATAAAATTAGATACCACGGAAACAGTATAGGGAACTGGAATCTTGCCCTTTTGGAAATTTTCACCAATTTTTTTTTTTCTCTAGATCACATTTCCCATGATGCAAATTGCAAAATAGTTTGAGCAAGTCATACTAGACTATACAACCGTATAGTGTAGGTAGATAAGCATGGCATTGGTAAATTTTTTTTAAAGGAAAATTCATTCATTCAAACAGTACTTTTACAAGGGGTAGCCTCATTACAGATGTTTGTTTCAACAAGAATGGCAAGTTCTTGTGAGCAATAAGAGTTTACAGAGATAAAAGAGATAAAACAGAAACTTAAACAATTTTTGAAACTAATCAACCTTACAACTATGGAATTACAGTAGAGAATCACACCAATGGGTTCATCAATTTTAGTTCTTCTATTGTAAGGACTAATTCTTTTCTTGTAGGGTTTAGATGGAATTGTTTTGAAAGGACTAATTCCTCCCTAACCAAATAACAATCCTGCATACAACAGGAGAGTTAGGATCAATGAGTGAATCCTCCATCCCTCAGGGTTTCGCTGGTATGCCAATGCACTAATTCCATCCACACCTAATTGCGGACCATTTCTGGTCAAGTAACAAAGAAGCATAAAAGACCCAAAATGAGTAGTGCACATTGGTGATGTAGACTTGTTGTTATTCTTCTTGGTGGGAGTTGTTGTAATTGTTGTTCTTGGAGTTGTTCTTGTGATTGTTGTTGTAGTTCCTGTGATTTTTGTTGTTGCATCTGTAATTATTGTTGCTGCTGTAGTGATTGTTGTAATTTGTTCCTTTGCCATCCTGAGAGACATTGATTTTGTTTCTACCCTTGTTGTTGTAAGTACTGGTGATGAAGAAGTTGTTGAAATCAAACGAGTTGAACTGGTTGAAGAAGTACAAAATGCTGAATGGGTAAAACCTAGAGAACTCAACGATTTACCTTGAAAACAAAGAAAACCCATCATTCTCATAGATCAGAAACCAAACAGAGATGAAGAAACAAACAGATTCAAGCTCAAAGAAGAGATACCGCAGGGAGAAAAGGAAGGAAATAAGAAAAACAAAGAAAAAGACCTAAAAAACACCAAATCGAGTGAGATTTTTTCACAAGGGAAACAAGGGAACTAGAGGAATGATTTAATGGAGATGGTTTGCTCAGATCCGCTCTCATGGAAATGGATCTGAGCAAACGGCGCTTAAGATTTGAGGGACTCTCTTGTCGTATTTTCAGAGAAGAGAGAAAAGAGTGTCTAAATTTTGTTGTACTCGGTATCCCACAACCGTACCAGAAAAATTCTCCACTGGAATTGGTAATTCAATCAAAGAGGATAGAGAGCCACGTCAGCTTCCCAGGTGGATAATGTTCTGTTTTCCAACTAAGCAAGCGGCACAAACGATACAAAGCTTCACTTTTTTTTCAATCCGTCTGGATGAACCTAGAGGAGGAGGAAAATAAAATAAAACAGTTGTCAGTAAATAGTTAACTTTTACATCTTGCTCAGTTGTCATCTGATCATTGTGTAACAATGCTTATTATTGATCCCATCCTAAAATCCATATGGAGGCATTTTAAATTTTTTGATTCTTGGGTGTTGCACAATGGTTTCGCTAACCAACTTAACATTGCTTGGAATGTTGAAATACATGATTTTCTTTCTTATAAGCTCATCCAAAAACAACAAAACACTAGAATCAGAATATCCCAATGGAATAAAATCGAATTTGGGGGGGCACCCACCAATATCATAAATCTAGAAAACGAATTATTAGAAACTCAGAATTCCATTCCCTTTATTTCACACCGTGAAAGGATAATTTATCTTACTAAGGAAATAAAAAAGTGGTTCAACATTCTTACTGGGTGTGTAGTGATGTGAATTTCAATTGAGTTGTAGTAAATAGGTTCGTTGAGACTTGTGAAAGCAAAAGATTTTAGAATTATAAAACTTAAAAAGAAACAAAACTTAATATAAAAAGTGATTTCAAGATTTAAAAATAGACCAAGGCTCCGGATTCCACTATTCCTCCTAATTGATTGGTTTATAATGATATTTCAAGAATTATTGTTAAGCTCTTTTTCTCGTTAATTCACTATTAATCTATATGGTTTTTTTTTTTTTGAAGCATTAATTAATCTATATGGTGTCCAAACATTAAATTGTAATCCCTAAGCATGAATTATCAAAGAATTGATTCTAAGCATAACACATCGAATTGATTCACAACTAATTAAGAAAACCAATTTTTTCTTTATGTTGATCCTAGTGAATTAAATAAAATAAATAATTAAAGAAATTATAAAAGAAATTACCAATCAAGCATGAGTGAATAGTTTCCTCCGTTGCCTCGATCCTTGGGTATTTTAGCCGCTCATCATGTTGAAAACCCTCTCAAAGAATTTATTTATGCTCAAAAATGGTTTACAAATGATGAATAAGGGAGAAATAATGAAAAATCGGGTTTGTAACACTTATTTCTATTACAAACCGAAGTGTTACAGAGAACGATAAATGGTAAGTGTCGTTGTCACTGTAGCAAATACGACCGCTCGTTGTGCGTCTTATGTTCTTCAGCAAACAACGACTGCCTCTGGTAGTCTTTTGTTCTGCGTGTTCTTCACAGCAGCAGAAATGGTGGTTTCCTGCCACTTGATTTTCTCGACTTTCTGACGCTCTACAACTCTCCCAATCCCTCCGTAATGCTTATTACCGACCCCAGCAACCTTTATATACTCAACTGAGACAAGAATCTTCGCTCATTACCTCAAAATAATCCTCTATTACTCGGAAAATATTTTTCTTTCCAACCACGAGATTTCCTCGCTCAATTAACTTCCCACGCTGTCAACGAGTGTTTGATAGTGCTGAAACTTCCCTTTGTTACTTCTTCATGCTTCTGCAACGTCCAAACACACGTATTACACGTCTAAATCCTATACAATCCCGTGTATATCTCTTCTCGGCACATGCTCTCTGTTTTTCTTCTCGCGAAAATTCCAGCCAAAAGTAGACGCCGAATCGACCCATACCAACCCTGTTAGGCCAAAAGGAAGATACCCAATGATTTTCAGCCATTGAGTCTCACTGAAACTCCTTCAAAATCTAAACCCTAATTCTGGTTCTTTGAAACCAAATTTTCCCGCCAAAACACATTTTCAAACGAAGGAGAAGGTCACCCCTTATCCAACAGCTGGGGGTGCGAATATCAGTTGGGTGCCCCTTAGTAATTGGGTTACCCCTTATCCAAAGTGGGAGTCCGAATATCAAATGTCCTCCGGCGTGTT
>JAJJWW010017326.1:0-119902 GCA_023531295.1 Papaver armeniacum
TTTTTCTTCTTCCTCCAATGTTGGGACAGATGATAATTTGTTGGTTAACAAGAATAAATGATTAGAGCTACAACTAATAAACATTAGTTAAAGAAGAAGAAATTGAAAACCATACACAATGAAATATTATTGATTGATTTGATGAGATGAGAATTTGGTCTTCGCTGCAGAACTTATGATCATAGTTGTTGAGTGCAGGAAATGTTTGGTTCTGCTGCTCGGCTTCTTTAATACTCTCTCTCCATGTTTACTTTTTCACATCGGAAGCTTCGTGGAAAATGCCTTACTTTTTCACACGGGAAACTTTGTGCTATAGCAACAACTTTTTCCAAACCAAATTATATGAAAAATTGAGGGAGTTGGTTCACCTTTTTGAGTTTTTTTTTTTTTGTTTTTTTTTTTTGAGTTCTTCGAATTCCTCTATCGGGTTGAGAAATTACAGAATTTTCAAAGTTAGATTATATCCGCATCTAATATTTTTTCGGGGTTCGTTTTTACTCCATTTACGCAAACAGATTTACTACCCTGCACAGGTATACTTGGCCTAAATTCGTCACTTGTTGCCCGCGTAATACGTGGCCTTTCCAGCTCTAAAATTTGGATCCTTCGGGGCAGGATTTGTATATTCCGCATTAAGGAAGCCATCGTAAAATAGAAGATATTCTCACTGTGATTCCTTTCCTTTTCCTATCCTGACTTGAAAACCTAATTTAGAAACCCATGGCTATATAAGAGAAGCTCTCCAAATTCTTAGATTTTACAAGATCATCAGATAGGAGAAGAAAGAGAGAGATAATTACAAACTTTTCTAGTCAGCCCAATCAAGATACATATAGAGAAAGAGCAGAGATTATTATAAATTCATTCGCGATGGCAGGTTTAAATTTTCGTGCACAGATTCGTGACTTAGCAATGAAAAAGAAGAAAATCATATCATCTCAAGATAAAGAATTTGATTTGCTTATTTTGGAAATCGAAACTCTAAGTTGGGCTATAAGAATAGATAACTTAGCAGGTACACGTAATCTTACGAGGGTTATGGTGGAACTAGAAAAAGCTATTGACTGTGAAGTTAAAAAACAGAATTCCGATCATATGAAAAAGATCATTGTTTTGGATGATGCAGAAGTGTGTTCGATTTGTCTTCATGACATTGATATTGGTGCTAATGATGTTGCAGTTTTGAAGTGTAATTCGCATATTTTCCATGAGAAGTGCGTGGATGAATGGTCGATGCATAAGCCTAATTGTCCTTTGTGTAGACATGATATGTGGAAAGAAACACAAAGAAAACGTAAGAGATCCCATGGCCATGACTACGAAAAACATAAAGGTGAAACAAGTACTCAGCTCCGCCAGAAAACACAAGAGATATAGATTTATGAACAGAGAATTATTCTAATTATTGTTTTCATGTACGTGTAGTTAATTCAATTTTATGAACAGAAGAGACAAAAAAGTCAAAGAAAGTACAGTACTCCCTCCGTCCCACTATTAGATGACCTAGTTGAAGTTTGCACAATTCTGAAGGCAACGAATGAAATGAGTGTTTTTAAGTAGTTTTTACAATTATACCCTTATGGATAATAATTTGTAAATTTTGGAAATCATTTATCTCTCAAACTATACCATAGATTTTCGTAAATTTTGTACCGTTGAAAATCATTTTAAAACACCTACGTAACTTGAGTATAAACATGAATATCAAATTATACATATTTCTTATGATCCGACAATCAATCAAAAGGGTAGTTTTAGAGATATCCCTTGATTAGTGAAATAGGTCAACTAATGATGGGACAAGATCTTAGACCAAGTAGGTCATCTAATGGTGGGACGGAGGGAGTATTTCTTTTGTTCATTTTCTTGCATTATATTCTAATGAATTTTTATTAATCTTTAAAGAAAAATCTTTATATTGCAGAATTAGAGAATTGTGTGAATACTAATTTTAATTCTATGTGATTTGTTCGGTTTATTTATCTTTTTAAAGCTATAGATGCGTTTTTGTTGAACAACCAGCCCTTGGATATTCCACTTGAATTGTGAATTAACAAACAACCACGTTTTGTTGATATGAACAAATTTATGTGAATGTTTGGGCTTCATGTTAAGTGAGTGACAAACTGACAATAATCTCATAACGTGAACAGAATCAGCAGGGCAGCTAAACGTTATATGCATGGTTGGTGGGTTGCTTATGGATCTCTTTGACAAAGAGGAAACAGGTTGGTGCTAATAGCAAATACTCTTATCCCTTGAACACAAAAACTGAAATTGCAAAACAAATCAGGAAATCCAAACCAAAGTTGATTGTTACTGTTCCTGGCGTCTAATCATTTTCGGTACTTTGATGTAAGGCAAAGTCAAGAAATTATTTTTTATGTTAATTTTCTTGATTTTATTCTAACTAAGTTTTGCCAATTCTTTAGATGAAAAAATTGTTTGCTTACCTTATCTTATCTGAATATTTAAAGTCTTTGTGATTTGTTGTATAATATTTACTACTATGATTGTGAACAATTTCTTGTGAAAACACTAATTTGCCAGCAATGTCTATCCTGTAGTTCCTGCTATTTACAGACTTCAATAGAATGACTTTTCAGCATAACAAACCAACTTTTGCTTTATTTTGCTGCTAAACGGCATGTTTCTCCAATAACATGAGCTCATGAGAAGCCTGTGTGAAACAAAGGCAAGCCAAAGTCTGAAATCGCATGGATGCCAGAACTCAGATTCTTGTTGGAGGTATTGGTAAGTCGGACATAGGCATAGTTGGATAATACCATTACCATTGTTGCAGGCTAACCGTTAACTCATCCAACATCTCCAGCAGTATAGTAAAAGCTTAATTTGACGAGTCTCGAATCGATAATGAGACCAAGGTGTGGTGATCTGACTAATAGTCCTGGATTATTTCTGAAGTTACTGGACAACATCAAATTACAGAACTAGTTATATTTTCTAGTTGCAGCAAAATGTAATTAAAAGTAGTAGTCATCAAACTTCAGCCCACATATTCCTTTTGGTGACTCCAAACTTTCTCGTATTGCCGGAAATTTCAATCTAAAACTAGTGATTGAAGATCAAAGACAGCTTGAAATCAAGTTGGTATTCCATTGAAAACACAACTTCTTACATAAATATATATATTGGTTATCTTTTATTGGTTTGATCAACTTATATTTCTAACAGTCTTACAAGCAACAATCAAATGAAAAAAACAACAAGCAATAAAAAAACATACCCATTTTTACTAATTTGAAACAAATCTCAAGATTCAAAAAATCAAACTCTCAAACTTCAACAAGTAAATCAGTACCTAACCAGAAACAGATTAACCCCAGCTGACTTTCACTTTATTGGCTAACCCCAAAACCTGAAATTAGGTTCCAACTATACTTCATCAAGAGGGGACTTCGCTATTGGGAACCAAAAATCTGAAAAAAAATGCTGCTGAAGTTCACAGGTTTTAGACTACTGTTTTGAGAGGAAATATCATTGTGCTATTGATGGGTAACATATTGGACGATGGGTTTTTTGATTTATTGTTGATGATTCTGATGATGTTCATGAAACTCAAATCATGATGCTGATGATGTTCATGTTCTTTTTCTTCCTCTCTTGGGACAGATGATGATGATTTGTTGGTTAACAAGAATAAATGATTAGAGATAATACTACTAGTTGTTGAATGATGAGAAACAGTAGTTGGAGAAGAAGAAATCGAAAACCATAGACAATGAAACATTATTGATAGATGAGATGAGAATTTGGCCTTTGCTGCAGAATTTATGATCATAATAGTTGTTGAGAGCAGGGAAATTTGTGGTACTGCTGGGCTTCTTTAATACTGCTCTCCCTGTTTACTTTTTCACATAGGAAACTTCCTGGAAGTTGCCTAATTTCTCAGTTGATTTTCACTTTCATGCAATATGGCGATGTCCCTTGCTGCAAAGGCAATGTCACTGGCTGATACTAGGGCGGCTTTGGTAAAAGAGTTCTTAGACGGAAAAGAAGTTTGTTTAGTTTGCCTTCAAGGTATGAGTGTTGTTGTTGGTGATGCAGTGGGTTTGAAGTGCTCGAATACTTTCGATGACAAGTGTAATCCTAATATTACTCCTTGAGGTCATGATTTGCGCGAGGAGCAGAAGATCGATAACCAGAATCAGTTACGAGATCAAGCCATGATGACGAGGAACATAGACGCTAGAAAACATATCTAGGAGATTTAGAATTCTAATGACTGCTCCTGGCGTCTAATCTTTTTTGATGTAAGACAGTCGAGATATTATTTTTATTTTTTATTTTCTTGCTTTTATTCTAAGAAAGTTTTGCCAAATTCTTTAGAATGGAAGCTTAGGAATTTCTTATTAGGTATTGGTACATAGGCACTTGGAGACTAGTCAGGTACAACACCCTTGCCGGTATTGCAGGCTAACCATTAACTCATCTAGCATTTCCCATAAGAGTAGTAGACACTTTGATGAGTGTTCAATTAGTTGATTCAGACTGTCACCGGCAATTTAAGTCTAAGCCTTAGGCCGTTTGGTAATTCGTTTATTAAAATTAGTGATCCAAAACCAAAGGCAAAGACAAGTTCAAATCAAGTTGGTATATATTCCATTATTGTATAAATTCTTATATGGATATACTTCTGATATATTTCTAACAGTTTTTGAAGAAGCAACCAAACGAAAAAAATAAATACGCAATAAACAATTACTTTAATTTCTTCTAATTCCAAACAGATCTCAAGATTCAAAAAATCAAACTCTCGGAGTAAGTCTAAAATCCTAATATTCTCTTCATAATACCTAACCAGAACCAGATCTAACCCCTGACTTTGATTTTACCGGCGAACCCAAAAGCTGAAATTAAATCACAGCTTCAATCTGTAAGAAAGCGTTTTGACATGGTAAAAATGAATGATCAGGAGGTACCGGATCATGGAAGCGAAAAACTGAAGAAAAAAAAACGCTGCTAATGGGTTTTATTGTGAGACTATTGTTTTGAGAGGAAATATCATTATGCTACTAAAGGGTAAGATTTTTGATCATTGGGCTTTTGATTTGTTGTTGATGATTCTGATGAGAACTCAAAGCATGATGCTGATGATGTTCATGTTCTTCTTCTTCCTCTGCTGAGACAGTTGATGATGATTTGTTGGTTAACAAGAAGAATAAATCACTGGAGATACTACTACTATTAGTTGTTGAATGATGAGAAACAGCAGATGGAGAAGAAGAAACTGAAAACCATACTCAATGAAACATCTTTGATGGATGAGATGAGAATCCAGCCTTTGCTGCAGAATTTATGATGATAATAGTTAGTTGAGAGCAGGGAAATTTTTGGTACTGCTGGGCTTCTTTAATACTGCTCTCCCTGTTCACTTTTTTCACATAGGAAACTTCCTGGAAGTTGCCTTACTTACTGTCTGATGCAGTGCGGAAGCGTTGAATAGAGTTAAATCCAAAACTCATACATTTCTGAGATAACACTCAAGAAACACAATACTTTTTAATTCATTCAAAACTGTTTAATAATACTCCCTCCGTCCCTAATTAGATGAGCTACTTGTAGTTTGCACAAATTTTAAGGCAAGGAGGAAAGTGGAGTATATTTAAGTATTTTTTACAAATATACCCTTATGGGCAATAATTAGTAAAATTTAGAAACGATTTATCTCTTAAACTATACCACGTTTTTTATAAACTTTACACCGTTGAAAAGCATTTTAAAACACCTACGTAACGAATATAAACATGACTATCAAATTATACATATTTCTTATAGAAAAAATAATCAATTAAAAGGGTAGTTTTAGAAATATCCCCTTGGTTAGTGAAATAGCTCATCTATTCGTGGACAAAACTAAAAACCAAATAGCTCATCTAATTAGGGACGGAGGGAGTAATACATAGAGCTCCTTATATAGATAACTCTACCTTAAATATTTCCAAAACTATCTAAATACCTATTACCTAAAATAAGAGATATTTCTAAACTAATAAATCCTACATAAATAATTATATTACTAATATATTCTTCATAAAGGAAAATAACTTAATTTATTATAATATTATTTTCTAAATAATAATAATAAATAAAAGAAAGATACCAATAAAGAAATATATTTCCTTTCCCTAATGTTGATGGTGGTTTTCAAACAAAGGGTAAAATCGTAAAACCCCAAATAACTTAATGTCACCGGTGACACATTTATTAGGACATTTAATGCATGTAGTCAGTAATTAATAGGGGGTATTTTTTCAAATTAGGGTTACAACGAACAAAACCCTAATTCCCCCGTGCCAATGGCAAATCATGCCGACCACACCTAGCCCAAGCTAGCCGCGCCATGCCAAACGCACTCTGCCTTGGCCCTAGCTATGCTAGTCACACCAACGCGCCAGAAGCATGCCAACCATGCTAACCGCACCTCGTGCCAATGGCAAATCATGCCGACCACACCTAGCCTAAGATTTCGCACCTCTATGCCAATGGCAAATCATGCCGACCATACCAAACGCGCCGAAGCATGCCAACCATGCTAGCCGCACCTCTATGCCAATGGCAAATCATGCCGACCATGCAAAACGTCTTGAAGCATGCCAACCATGCTAACCAGCACCTCTATGCCAATGGAAAATCATGCCAGACCACACCAAACGCGCCAAAGCATGCCAACCATGCTAGCCAGCACCTCCGTGCCAATGGCAAATCATGTCGACCACACCTTGCCCAATCTAGCCGCGCCATGCCAAACAGACTCTGCCTTGGCCCTAGCTATTTGGTCACGCAACGCCACGCCAAGCCAAACACCCTTACCTTGGCCCTAGCCGCGCCATGCCAAAGTAGCGCCCGCACCTAGGCTTGCAAACCATGCAACCTAGGCCAAATTGGCCACGCATGCCATTGGCACATGCCAACACGCTCGCTGATAGCTTTTCCTACCAGGGCACTACCCAAATTGGCCACGCATGCCATTGGCACATGCCAACACGCTCTTTGGTAGCTTTTCCTACCAGGGCGCGACCCAAATTGGCCACGCATGCCATTGGCACATGCCAACACGCTCGCTGGTAGCTTTTCCTACCAGGGCGCGACCCTAATTGGCCACGCATGCCATTGGCACATGCCAACACGCTCGCTGGTAGCTTTTCCTACTAGGGCGCGACCCAAATTGGCCACGCATGCCATTGGCACATGCCAACACGCTCGCTGGTAGCTTTTCCTACCAGGGCGCGACCCAAATTGGCCACGCATGCCATTGGCACATGCCAACACGCTCGCTGGTAGCTTTTCCTACAGGGCGCGACCCAAATTGGCCACGCATGCCATTGGCCACGCATGCCATTGGCACATGCCAACACGCTCGCTGGTAGCTTTTCCTACCAGGGCGCGACCCAAATTGGCCACGCATGCCATTGGCACATGCCAACACGCTCGGCTGGTAGCTTTTCCTCCCGGGCGCGACCCAAATTGGCCACGCATGCCAGTGGCACATGCCAACACGCTCATTTGGTAGCTTTTCCTACCGGGCGCGACCCAAATTGGCCACGCATGCCAGCGACACATGCCAACACGCTCATTGGTAGCTTTTCCTACCGGGACGCGACCCAAATTGGCCGGGCATGCCTTTGGCACATGCCAACACGCTCGCTGGTAGCTTTTCCTACTAGGCGCGACCCAAATTGGCCACGCATGCCATTGGCACATGCCAACACGCCATTTGGTAGATTTTCCTACCGGGCGCGACCCAAGTTTTCACGCATGCCATTGGCACATGCCAACATGCATCATTGGTAGCTTTTCTTACCGGGACATAGCCCTAATGGCCATGTGTGCCATTGACACTTGCCATACACGCCACTAGCGGCTACGGCATTGCCACTTACACTCAACATACAAGCATTCCGCACATGCCACACACGCCACTAGCAGCTCTGGCATTGCCACTTGCACTCAAGGTGCAACCCGCAACAAAGGCATTCCGCACATGCCAGTGGCACATGCCAGTGGCACATGCCACACGCGCCTCTAGCGGCGCCACTTGCACTCAAGGTGCAGCCAACACTCGAGACATCAACACAAGGCGGGGATGCTTTCTAGGGTTTTGGTTTGGCGGTCACTGACATGCGCGTACACTACGCTCACATTAAGAAAGCGTGAATAGGAATAAAGCGGTCAAATAAATGAGGAAATAATGGTGAAAACGTTTTCACTCATAAACACCTTGTGGTTACCACCTCCTCCCATTATTTCACCCTTTACTATCTTCCTTCATGAGGCCAGGGTACGTTTCACCCTCGACTTGTATAAATAGGTCTTACGTATTTCCACCGGACAACAAGTCTCGGTCATGAGAAAAATACAATACTCTCAGAAAAAGAAACTTTGCAAGCTCTCCAAAAAGCTTTCATCTCTTGCAAGCTTCTGAAGCTTTCACTTTCTGATACAAGTCGAGATACTACTCTCCCAGTATTCGGGTCTCAACACCTTTCTTTGCTTCCCTCCCCAAATCAACCCTTCTCCTCCACTTTGTGACCAGAAGCAAATCTGGAACGGCCATTTCTTGGTTTAGGCCGGACTTGTGCTGGATTGATCTCTCGAATCTATAAAGTGCTCACGTACGGCACATTTGTTTAGGATTTAAACCAGTTTCTCACTCACCTACCGAATTTACAGAAATCGGCGGAAACGATTTTTACCCATAAACAATTGGCGACCACGAGCGGGAGGATTGATCTATCGGTTACAATACCAACTCCGACTCTGATTTTATTTCCCGAACGTCAAATCCCAACATGGTGGAACTCGAGTCTGGAGTATTTGCCGAGAATACCAGCCTGAGAACACACCCCGATGTTAGCGTCTCTCCCAATAACGTTGTTGCATCACTGCTGACTACGGTAACATCGAATGCACTCCCTCAAGTGTAGCACCGCGAATCACCAGGGCAAGAGACGCTACCTCCTCTAGTGTCTCGGCACAACCCTTTAACCACGGTAACAAAAATATCTCTTCGGGTGTCACGCCACCAGTCACCAGGGCCAGAGCGCCGCTCGGCCCTAATGCTTCGTCCGGCATGGCGCCTCCGACCACAACTAAGGTTCCAACTACCCCGCCGACGGGAAGAGAGACCGGAGGGACCGAGAGGAAGTCGTCTTTATGTCACCATCGCCGATTTGATGGAACGACGGGGAGATGCTCGCCGAGCCCGAGACGGACATGGTTTCAACGAGAAAGAGGTACTCGTCTTTCTCAAGACCACGACGAGGCGACTACCACGTGATTCGCGTCCTCCGAGAGCCGCTTAGGAACGTATCCAACAACCCCGACGCCAGCACCTCAGCGGAGCACGCCTCCACGGATGAGGAAACTCGCGCTAGAATCCGTTGGAAAGAAATCGGCCGCCCAACCGTCTCGCGAGAAGATGGAACAACTTCTCAGCAACCGAATCAAGAATGCCAATTGGACGTGCATCATCACCAACCCCCTTACCCATCCGAAATGCAGAGAATCCCTCTCCCAAGGGGTACTCTTCTCCTCAATTTACCCGTACGATGGTGCAGGGAATGCACATGAGCATGTCTCCGTTTCTGGAATCCCTAGGTGAACATGAATATAATCATGTTCTTCGTTTAAGGGAATTCTCAAAATCACTTACTAGAAGGGCGTATACATGGTACAACACCATCCCACCGAACAGCATTCCCAACTGGAGTAACATGGTCACTGCGTTTTACAAGAAATACTTCTTCGTGTCTGAACAAGTTACTTTCTCAGACCTCGAAAGAATGTACTAGTGGGATAACGAACATCCGAATGATTTCGTCAAGAGGTTCAGGGTTCAAGCACTCTACTGTCACGGACCAAACGTGACCGAGCAACAACTGGTGAAAGCATGCATCAATGGTATGGTTCCTATTTACCGCGCCCTGCTAGAAAATTTGCGCTTCCAAACATTCTCGAACTCCATGAAGCGCGAGACGATGCTGCAACAACGGCACCGGCATTCTGGAAAGAGCTAGGCCAACTCGGGCCGAAGACACCCGCGAAACTCGCGGGATTAGACGCCTCATCGGCAAGCAATTTAATGTCGGCTCATCCTCCGTGAACATAGTAAACGAAAGGGAAAAAGGAAAGCCCCAACTACGAGCCACCGGCCAAAACGTGAAGCGCCGGCGCAGCGGACCCCGCCACGAAGACCGTCACCAAAACTCCCATGCATCATCATGAGACCGAAGGAAATACCCTTGATTTCCGTTTCCCATCAAGGAGGTGATTGACCTCCTAGAATCCTGAGTTCAAGATGATATTATCGGTACCACCTCCCGGGCGTCCACCAAGCCCGAGGGTGAGATGGCGAACCCCAAGTCTTGCCACTACTACGGGTTCGTTCACCACCCAGACCAGCGATTGCAACAGACTAAAGCATATTTTCAAAGAAAGGATAGAAGCGGGAGGACTCCAACCCGGGAGACGAAAGAGTGCATCGAGACCCACTCCCAATAAGAAAGCGTGAGTCCTCACGGGGAATCCGTGCACGAGACTGTACAATCCATGATGCAACATGTATGCGAAATTCTCTATCTTTCCAAGGTGCGGCGCCAATATATTTTCGCAGCTCTCAATCGTGTTGTATCCGTGACGACTTTTCTCTCCTCGGAAACCACGCCGGGGCCCAAGCTTTCCAAACAGGCGGAACCAAAAGGAGGCGGGGACTGCTGACCACGTCCCGTTTAAGAGGTAACGAATTTGAAGACACGCTCATCGACACGGCCTCTGACCACAACATCATTACTTTCAAGACACTAAAAGAAACAGGATTTACAAAACAAGACGCTACCTATTTCCCGTCCCTGATTAAGAACTTGAGAGGAGAAACTTTGAACGCGCATGGCTACATCAACCTAGAGATCAAGATGGGAGACGCTATAACACATAGCAAATTCCTCATTGTCAAATAACTAGATCACGACATGATATTGGGACGATTGTGGGTGCTCGACAACAAAGCGAAATTGGATGTACACCCTGCCGATGTCCACGCCCGAAGGAATTCCCAACAAATCATCCCTTGGTTATCGCATCAACGAGCTATTGAAGGAACCCCGGACATCCGGAGAGGACCCGTTGGCGCTAGCTCATGATTTTCAAATGCAAGTAAGTATGATCGAGCAACCTTTTCTGCAACCAGTCATTCCTTCCCCCATTCCGTCATGGGGACTCGGCGCGATTACTGGCACGAACGCTGTCCAGAAATGTGAATGGGGAGCTGGACCATTTGAACACTTTGCAAGAAGCTTGGAAACTTCTATTGAAACCAACGAAGCCAAGACTCAAACGGTTGCACGACGTCCGAACCCATTTTCAATCGGAGACGTAGTTGTTAAAGAAAGCTCGTTTCAAGTTGGGAGGATGACGGTAAAAATGGCTATTCAAACCGATTCGCCCGATGAAAGAGAAGACGAGCGTATCTGGTTGCGGATACCCTTCTGGGAGGATATTGAAAGCTCATCAATGCAGACACACCTGGAGGCGTGATAATTCACTCGCGATGGCTTAAGGTCTTCAATCCCTAAAACGCTGTACCTCCCGATCACTCCCCTTTAGTATTTCCTTTAACAATTCCTCTTAGTAGTTGTACTCCCCAAGATGAATACACCGTTTGTATCTTTTTCCTGGGATTCCCTTTTCGAGTCAAAAAAAAGCATAAATACATCTCTTTCCAAGCAAATTCTCGGATATCGAGAGAAATACATCAGATAAACCCAGAAAACCATTGAAGGGCCATCATACCACAACCTCTTTCAAAAAATATATATGAAGAAAAATGTTGACTGATGAAGAAGAAGGTAAAGATGAGTTTACGAAAAAAAAAAAAAACAACACATCGGGGGAACTAAGCAGCTAACAGAAATAACAAAAGGGAGGAACTAGCCCTCGAAGGGTGGAGCACAAGTCCCCTCGGGCAAGGCTATCTTCAAGCACTTCCCCCAGCAATCCGTCGGGCAACAAAGGTTTCATTCAACGGTGTTAGCAGCAGCAACCTCAACATCCCATCCCGAAGCAACCACAGCGGCTTGCAGTGTCCTCCCCGACGACCGGTCCGGTATACGCCACCATGACCCCTCCGGTATCACCAACGACACCTTTAGCATCAACTTCAAAGGCTATTTCGTTTTAGTCATATGCTCCTTCAAAGGTTTTCTCATTGACACTTCGAAGAAATCTTTTTGATTCATCCGCATCAAAATCAAGAATCATGGCGCTCTCCTCTAAGAGCCTCACATGTTCGCTCTTCTGTCACTTCGACCTAGAAAGAGTCCGATCCGCACCATACCCAGACCGAAGAAAGGTTTTGCCGCACTGAAGCTTCTCAATATCCCAAGACTCTTCCTCGTTCTCTCGCCCCTCCTCCATGCTCACTGAACCCAAGGAAGTCCGAACATTTTTTGTTCTTCATGGGGATAGATTGAAGGGAGGTCCTTAATAATTTCACTAGCTTCATGGAACATAGATTCAATCCCAACCAATGCCTCCTCAAGAAGAAGAAGATCGATCTCCGCTAATTACAAGTCCTTCTCAGAAGAGTTAAAGGCGCGGCCATCCACTGGAGGGTCCCATCATACACATATAAAAAGGAGGATAACACGAACAGGTAAGAATAAGAAAACATACCGGTATGATCTTCTTAGCCCGAATAACCCTAGTTGGGGTAGTTTTGCAAGAGTCAGACCTCGCGCCTTCACTTGGAGAATCTGGCTGTTTAGAGGATGATTCGTCTCTAGGCAAAGAGAGAAACTCAACAAGAAGAACCCTTTCTCAAACGAGGGAGATGATGCAATTACGTTGGGTATAAATACGGAACCTTAAAGAAGGAAAGCAAGTAATGATGGACATAACGCTTCCAGATTTTTGGCATGGATGATGCCCTGATTGAAGCCGCGCGTGAAGGAAGGCAAAATAAGGAAACTTTGCTATTTGTAAAAACACTTACTCCCTCCTTGTTTTCACCGGTCCCATCAAGCTCGCGCCAGTCTCCCCAAACTTCCCTACAACCGCCCAAGTCACGCCAGCTAGCACGCTCAACTTCCCCATCTTGCGTAGGTCCGACCCGTTCTACCCTTTCGGCTTCCCCATCTTGCGCCGGTCCCGCCAGCTAGCACGCTCGGCTTCCCCGTCTTGCGCCGGTCCCATGAGCTAGCACGATCAGCTTCCCCACTTTGCGCCCGGTCCTTGACTAGCACGCTCGATTTCCCATCTCGCAACAACTTCTCAATGCCACCTTGACTTCTGTCTCTCACGGCCTAACTTCCCAATTGTGCCCGACCTCCAGATTTGTGCAAAACTGCCAGAGGCAAGGATTCCAAATCCTATTTATAAAAAAGGTCAGACAAGCCTCCTCAATTCTCTTTACGATTTGTTGTTGATAATTTGTCACCATCTTATGCTTACCTCGCAACAAAGCTCTTGTTCCGAGCTAGCGAGGGAACTTAATGTTGATGGTGGTTTTTAAACAAAGGGTAAAATCGTAAAACCCCAAATAACCTAATGTCACCGGTGACACATTTATTAGGACATTTAATGCATGTAGTCAGTAATTAATAGGGGGTATTTTTGAAATTAGGGTTACAACGAACAAAACCCTAATTCCCCTTCGTGACAATGGCAAATCATGCCAGCCACACCAAGCCCAAGCTAGCCGCGCCATGCCAAACGCATTCTGCCTTGGCCCTATCTATGCTAGTCACACCAAACGCGCCGAAGCATGCCAACCATGCTAACCGCACCTCCGTGCCAATGGAAAATCATGCCAGCCACACCTAGCCTAAGATAGCCGCACCACTATGCCAATGGCAAATCATTCCAGCCATACCAAATGCGCCGAAGCATGCCAACCATGCTAGCCGCACCTCTATGCCAATGGAAAATCATGCCAACCATGCCAAACGCGCCGAAGCATGCCAACCATGCTAACCGCACCTCTATGCCAATGGCAAATCATGCCAGCCACACCAAACGCGCCAAAGCATGCCAACCATGCTAGCCGCACCTCCGTGCCAATGGCAAATCATGGCAGTCACACCTTGCCCAAGCTAGACGCGCCATGCCAAACACACTTTGCCTTGGCCCTAGCTACGCTGGTCACGCCACGCCACGCCAAGGCAAACACCCTTACCTTGGCCCTAGCCGCGCCATGGAAAAGTAGCGCCCGCACCTAGACTTGCAAACCATGCAACCTAGAACATCTTGTCCACACATGCCATTGGCACATGCCATCACGCTCGCTGATAGCTTTTCCTACCAGGGCGCTACCCAAATTGGCCACGCATGCCATTGGCACATGCCAACACGCTCGCCGGTAGCTTTTCCTACCAGGGCGCGACCCAAATTGGCCACGCATGCCATTGGCACATTCCAACCCGCTCGCTGGTAGCTTTTCCTACCAGAGCGCGACCCAAATTGGCCATGCATGCCATTGGCACATGCCAACACGCTCGATGGTAGCTTTTCCTACCAGGGCGCTACCCAAATTGGCCACGCATGCCACTGGCACATGCCAACACGCTCGCTGGTAGCTTTTCCTACCAGGACGCGACCCAAATTGGCCACGCATGCCATTGGCACATGCCAACACTCTCGCTGGTAGCTTTTCCTACCAGGGCGCGACCCAAATTGGCCACTCATGCCATTGGCACATGCCAACACGCTCGCTGGTAGCTTTTCCTACCAGGGCACGACCCAAATTGGCCACGCATGCCATTGGAACATGCCAACACGCTCGCTGGTAGCTTTCCTTACCAGGGCGCGACCCAAATTGGCCCACGCATGCCATTGGCAAATGCCAACACGCTCATTTGGTAGCTTTTCCTACCAGGGACGCCACCCAAATTGGCCACGCATGCCATTGGCACATGCCAACACGCTCGTTGGTAGCTTTTCCTACCCGGGCGCGACCTAAATTGTCCACGCATGCCATTGGAACATGCCAACACGCTCATTGGTAGATTTTCCTACCGGGGCGCGACCAAGTTTGCCATTGACACTTGCCATAATGGCCATGCGTGCCATTGACACTTGCCATACACGCCACTAGCAGCTCTGGCATTGCCACTTACACTCAACGTACAAGCATTCCGCACATGTCACACACGCCACTAGCAGCTCTGGCATTGCAACTTGCACTCAAGGTGCAACCCGCAACAAAGGCATTCCGCACATGCCACACGCGCCTCTAGCAGCGCCACTTGCATTCAAGGTGCAACCACTTGCATTCAAGGTGCAACCACTTTCTAGGGTTTTGGTTTGGAGGTCACGGCATGCGGCGTACACTACGCTCACATTAACAAAGCGTGAATAGGAATAAAGCGGTCAAATAAATGAGGAAATAATAGTGAAAACGTTTTCACCCATAAACACCTTGCGATTACCACCTCCTCCCATTATTTCACCCTTTACTATCTTCCTTCATGAGGCCGAGTGCGTTTCAGCCTCGACTTGTATAAATAGGTCTTACCTATTTCCACCGGACAACAAGTCTCGGTCGGAGAAAAATACAAAACTCTCGGAAAAGGCAACTTTGCAATCTCTCCAAAAAGCTTTCATCTCTTGCAAGCTTCCGAAGCTTTCACTTTCGATACAAGTCGAGACACTACTCTCCCAAATTATTCTGGGTCTCAACACCTTTCTTTGCTTCCCTCCCCAAATCAACCCTTCTCCTCCACTTTGTGACCGAAGCAAGTCTGGAACGGCCATTTCTTGGTTTAGGCCGGACTTGTATAGATTGATCTCTCAAATCTATAAAGTGCTCACGTGCAGCACATTTGTTTAGGGTTTAAACCAGTTTCTCACTCACCTACAGAATTTACCGAAATCGTCGGAAACGATTTTTACCCATAAACACCTAAATACTCCACCATTCTCCCCTTCTCAAAAAAAATTCGTCCTCGAATTTTGCTGGTATAATTGCTCGCATGAATGATTCGTTGAGGAAACTTCATATAATCCTTTGGCAAATCCAAACTTTGCAAAGCTATTTTCGGACACAATAACTCTTGCACTTGACTAATCGTACAAACCGCTTCATGAAAATGATCAACGTATTTGGGACATACTAAAAACTTATCGTCAGGATAAACATCATAGACTGGTGGTGAATTTCAATCCACAATAACTTGATATTTCTCAATTTCAGAAAAAGAAAAAATATCATCAAACCTTTGGATTTCAAGCTTTAACCCGGACTCCAACGAATCTCGAGGGTCATGTGCAACTCCTTGAAATCCTTTCTCCTTGTCGCCAAAGAGGTTTTTGTTTTCATCGTCGGTCACTTCCTCCACTCGCTGTAGGCTAGGACCATGATGGGGCTCTTGCTGATGATGCATTTAAGCCATTTGGAGGGTGAGCGCCTTAACCTTCCGTTCTAGATCATCTATTATCGCTTGCTCTTTCTCATCGCTGAGAGCGGCTCTTCGAACAACACCATAATCTCTTCCTCGAAACATGGTGCAGGAGCGTTGCCTGTCTCTGAACCAACTGATGCAGGGCGGAAGCGTTGAACAGAATTAATACTAAAACTCATGCATTTCTGAGATAACACTCAAGAAACACAATATTTTTTAATTCATCAAAAACTGTTTAATAATAATACATAGAGCTCCTTATATAGATAACTCTACCTTAAATATTTCCAAAACTATCTAAATACCTATTACCTAAAATAAGAGATATTTCTAAACTAATAAATCCCTACATAAATAATTATATTACTAATATATTCTTCATAAATGAAAATAACTTAATTTATTATAATATTATTTTCTAAATAATAATAATAAATAAAAAAAGATATCAATAAAGAAATATATTTCTTTTCCCTAAATACTCCACCACTGTCTCAGTTCATTTTCACTTTCTGCCATACATATCCCTACAACTACACATACAGTACCTCTCTCTAACCTGTACTACTGTAGAGGAGCAGTACAATAATACGAGTACCATTTTGTATGTAAAAAAACGAAAAAATTGTATGGAATGATTTTTCTTTGAAGTATTTAATCCATCATACCCTTGCTATCATTTCTTCATTGAATTTTGCACAGCTTCATTCCAAGAGATTTTACGCACATACCAGTTTTTTTTTGTCACTATCGCCCCACAATACAGATATGTCTGCTGCATTTATCTCCAAACCCTAGTCGTTCTCCTTGTGCACATGATATGCGTGGAGAGCCGAAGGTTGATAACGAGAATCAGTAACGAGATTAACCCATGAGACGCTAGAAAACATAGGAGATTTTGAGTCTAATGATTGTTCGGTTTTTTTTTTTTTTGTTTTTTTTTAATTGATCGGTAAAGAATTCAGTGTTGAACTTTGTTTTTATGTAATTATTCGATTTTTGATTTGATAAGTAGGTGACATCAAAGCTAGGAAACATCAGAGTAAGAAATTATTTTTCTATGTTAATTTTGTTGTTTTTATTCTAATAAAATTTTGCCAATTTTGTAGAATCAAGGGAAAAAAAAAAGTTACCCGAATCCTAAGTCAAGTCTTTGTGATTTTTTGCTTAATCCATGCTTATTCTGAGAAGCTTGACCAAATATTTACTACTATGATTTTGAACAATTTCTTGTGAAAACATTAATTTCACAGGAATATTTACTACTCTAATAGAATGAATTCTCAACATGATAAACTAACTTATGCTGCTAAATGATATGTTGCTCCCATAACTGAGCAATATGTACAGAACTCGATCAAAGGCAAGCGAAATTCTAGAATCGCATGGATACCAATGTCAAGGAACAGAACTCGATCAGATAAAGAAAATGTACAGAACTGGACTGTGGATATTGGCGTCTGATGCTCTTATGGAGGATGGATACTCAAAACTGGAAGAAATTTTGTCTCGTTGGAGGTATTGGTATATGTCAGGGACCAATAAAAAGTAGTAGTCTCAAGTGTCAACTCATCTAACATCTCCCATAGTAGAGTAAAAACTTTGACGAGTCTTGAATCGATAACGAAACCAAGGTGTAGTGAACTAACTGACTTATCTAATTAAAAGTGTGGCACTTTATTAAAATCCCCTAAAGCATACTACAATTTCATAAAAGCCCACAAAAGTATCCAAGTTCTCTGCGAAAAATTCAATGCATGTCTAATACAGTAGTAAGAATCACTTCTAAATCTAAAGTCCATAAAATACTTGTCCTATTAAGAACAAACCCAGCTCTAAAATTTGGATCCTTTGGGTTGTATAAACCGTATTATAGAAAATAGAAAATATTCTGACCGTGATCCCTTTCCTTTTCCCATCCTGACTTGAAAACCGAATTTAGAAACCCATGGCTATATAAGAGAAGCTCTCCAAAGTCTTAGCTTTTACAAGATCATCAGGTAGGAGGAGAAAGAGAGAGATATTTACAAACTTTTGTAGTCATCCGTATCAAGATACGTATAGAGAAACAGCATAGATTATAAATTCATTCGCAATGGTATTTTTAAATAATTTCCGTGCACGGATTTGTGTCTTAGCAACGATAAAGAAGCAAATCCTCAACTCATATTCATCTAGTCAAGAAAAAGAAATTAATTTCTTAGCTTTGAGAATCGTAACTCGACGTTTGGCTGAAAAAATAGATAAGTTAGCAGGTACTGATAATCCTACGAGATCCATGGAGGAACTAGAAAAAGCTGTTGACTGTGAAGTTAAGAAGCAGAACTCAGAGCATATGAAAAAGATCATTGTTTTAGATGATGCAGAAGTGTGTTCGATTTGTCTTCAAGATATTGATGTTGGTGCTAATGGGGTTACAGTTTTGAATTGTAATTCGCATATTTTCCATAAGAAGTGCGTGCTGGAATGGTCGATGCATAAATCTAATTGTCCTCTGTGTAGACATGATATATGGAAAGAAGAACCACAAAGAAAACGTAAGAGATCCCATGACTACGAAAAACATAAAGGTGAAACGAGCACTCAGCTCCCCGAGAGATTTAGATTTATGAACAGAAGATTATTCTAATTACTGTTTTTGGCGTCCTATCTTTCTTTTATGTATGTACGTTTAGTTAATTCAATTTTATGAACAGAATTTTCTTGAATTTGATATTTCTTTTGTTAATTTTCTTGTATAATATTCTAATAAATTTTTAATCTTTAAAAAAGAATCTGTTTATTGCAGAATCAGAGAATTGTGTGAATACTAATTCTAATTCTATGTGATTTTAATCTTTAAACCTGGAACTTTCTAAAGCTAGATGCGCTTTTGTTGAACAACCAGCCCTTGGATTTTCAACTTGAATTTTGAATTAACAAACAACCACGTTTTGTTGATATGAACAAATGTATGTGAATGTTTGGCCTTCATGTTAAGTGAGTCACAAACTGACAATAATCTCATAACGTGAACAGAAACAGCAAATACTCCACACTAGTTGATTGTTACTGTTGCTGATGGATCTCTCTGACAAAGAGGACACAGGTTGTGCTAATAGCAAATACTCCACACTAGTTGATTGTTACTGTTGTTCAGTTGGATGAACCATATTTTGGGGACTACTCAAAAATGGTGGGGGACTACTTTGTGATAGGAATGTCAACCCTATACTTATAAGGGGTGTCCTAAAGTGTGGAAATGACTAACCTACCCTTCACCTATATATATAATCACCTCCTCCCATCACCACCACCTATTTATATATAGCCACCTCCTCCCATCACCACCGCCGCTTACCACCACCGACCACCACCACCACCGACCACCACCACCACAACCACCACCACCACCGCCACCTCTATATATAGCTTAATTTAAATCGTTAACAAAACAAAATCAAAATCAAAATTATAACAAACCCATTACTTTTCATTCGTTTTCCGTTGAAAAAATGAGAAGTTGTCATCAAAATGAGTTGAAAATGAAAAGTTACAGAGAGAAGTTCGGTTAGGAATTATGTGAAAAATTTTGTCGAAGCTAAGTAGAACTCAACTTTAATGGAGGTTTTTGTTTTAAGAGAACAATTCGGTTACGTCGAGAAAAAAAATGTCAAGCCGAACTTGCGGTTCGGTTACATCATAAAAAGTTCGGTTACGCCACAAAAGTTCGGTTACATTGCAATTTTTTTCTCCTAAGAACTTTTCTCTGAAAAACTTGCATATTGAGTTCGGTTACGTCGCAATTTTTTTCCTAGTTCGGTTACGTCGCAATTTTCTTCTCTAACAAGAACTTTTCTCACGAAAGAAAAACTCCATTAAAGCTGAGTTCGGCTACCTATGTTTTCAGAAATATTAGCCGAACTACACTTGCAGGTGAGTTCGGCTAAGCTGTTCTTCGGATGTCGTAACTTAGAACTTTTTAACCAATAGAAATCAATTTGTAAATTGTTCATTTTAGGAATGTTTTGGCCAATTCAAGCACCATTAACTAAATTTGAAGTACCCGTGAGTACCCAAGACATCATACTCTTTTTGTGGCTCTTAAAGAAAAAGATCTTAATTTTTTTCTTCCAAAACCCTCATCTTCATCTTCTTCTTCTCCCTCTCAATAATTCTTCTTTTGAAAAAAATCAACTTATTAATTTAATCTCACTAATCATTAATTAACTCACTAATCATAACACTAATTTAATTATTAAGGGCAAGTTTGGTATTAAAAAAAAACTTAGATAAGGGGTGACTCATTATTACTTCTAATATCCACCCCAAAATATGGTTCTTCAGTTGTATGAAAAATTGAGGTAACCAAGGCCCAAAGCCAAATTATGATAGACGGGCCCAGCTTCTGAGTCCACACTAGTTTATGCAGAAGAATAGGAATCCGGAAACTTGTATATATCCTAATTTGTGTCTAACTCCTCTAATCTTCAACATCTATATAAGGCGGAAAGGAAACGCCTCGACGCAGTGTATTCTTTTATTCACAAAACATACAGAGAAAGAGCCAGGGAGAATAAGAAGCAAAGTCAATTCAAGCAAATGGCGATGTCCCTGGCTGCAATGGCAATTTCACTGGCTGATACTAGGGCAGCTTTGGTAAAAGAGTTCTTAGACGGAAAAGAAGTTTGTTTAGCTTGCCTCCAACGAGTGTATGTTGGTGTTGGTGATGCAGTAGGTTTGAAGTGTTCGAGTACTTTCGATGAGAAGTGTAGGTTCCAATGGTGGGGGCAAAATTCTAATCTTCCTCCTTGTGGACATGATATGTGCGAAGACCCGAAGATCGACAATAGAATCAGTTAGGAGATTAACCCATGCCGATGAAGAAAGTAGACGCTAGAAGATTTAGATTCTAATGACTGTTCCTGGCGTCTAATCATTTTCGGTACTTTGATGTTAGGCAAAGTCAAGAAATTATTTTTTATGTTAATTTTCTTGCTTTTATTCTAATAAGTTTTGCCAATTCTTTAGATGAAAAAAATTGTTTATCTACCTTATCTTATCTGAATATTTAAAGTCTTTGCGATTTGTTGTTTAATCGATGCTTATTCTCAGAAGCTTGACCGAATATTTACTACTATGATTTTGAACAATTTCCTGTGAAAACATTCATTTCACAGGAATGTTTATCATTCTATCATCACGTAGTTCCTGCTATTTACAGACTTCAATAGAATAACTTTTCAGCATAATAAACCAACTTATGCTGCCTAACGGCATGTTGCTCCAATAACTGAGCTCATGAGAAGCCTGTGTGAAACAAAGGCAAGCCAAAGTCTGAAATCGCATGGATACCAATGTCCAATGAACAGAACTCAGATTCTCGTTGGAGGTATTGGTAAGTCGGACATAGGCACTTGAGGGAAATTGGGGCACAATACCATTACCATTGTTTAACTCATCTAACATCTCCAGTAGTATAGTAAAAACTTTGACGATAATGAGACGAAGGTGTAGTGATCTGACTAATCCAACTTTTGTCACAGCAATGCATGAGTCCTGGATTAATTCTGAAGTCACTGAGCAACATCAAACTACAGAACTAATTATGTTTTCTCATTGCAGCAAAATGTAATTACAAGTAGTAGTCAGTGCACATATTCCTTTAGTGACTCCAGACTTTCTCATATTGCCGGAAATTTCAATCTAAATTTAGTGATAACTTAAGTTTGGCATTCCATTATTGTATAACTTCTTACACGATGGATCTTGGTTATCTTCTATTGGTTGGATGAACTTATATTATCTAACACTCTTACAAGTTATAATCAAGTAATAAACAACATTCTCCCTGTTGTTTTACATTTAATTTTTTCTAATTTAAAATAAATCTCAAGATTCAAAAAATTAGAAAAAATCTTAATATTCTCTTCATATTTTTCCTCAGCACCTAACCAGAACCAGATCTAACCCATGACTTTCACTTTACCAACCAACCCATTACCTGAGAATAAACCCCAGCTTGACCCTGCCGTAAAGTGCTTTTACACTATAAAGTGGAAATGCCAGATCCGGGTGTTGCTAATATTAACCAAAAAGTTCATTAATTTCAGACAATTATTTTGAGAGGAAATATCATTGTGCTATTGATGGGTAAGACATTTGATGATGGGGTTTTTGATTTGTTGTTGATGATTCTGATGAGAACCCAAATCATGATGATGATGATGTTCATGTTCTTCTTCTTCCTCTGTTGGGACAGATGATGATGATTTGTTGGTTAACAAGAATAAATCATTAGAGATAAAACTACTAGCTGTTGAATGATGAGAAAACAGTAGTTGGAGAAGAAGAAATTGAAAACCATACACAATGAGATGGGAATTTCGCTTTTGCTGCAGAACTTATGATCAAAGTTGTTGAGTACAGGAAATTTGTGGTTCTGCTGGTCTTCTTTAATACTCTCTCCCTGTTTACTAAGGTCACATAGGAAACTTCCTGGAAGGTGCCTACTGTCTCAGTTCATTTACAACATAGCGTGCACTCTAGGCTGTAGCAGAACTGTACGAGGAGGAGCACGCCAATTTGACAATTTGGATCTTGGCTTGATTGGGGTATACCCAATAAGACAAAATCTGGTCATTATGAAGTAAAACCAAGCCACCCCTTAACCTTGTATTTTCTAAATGGCTAAAATGCCCCCATAATGATTAGCACTAATTTAATTAAAATGATTAGATTAGTTAAACTAGTTAGTTGATTTATAAGTTGGGTTTTAGAAATAATTTAGAGAGAGAAGTAAAATGAAGTAGTAGAGGAAGTTTTTTTTTTTTTTTTTGGGGGGGGTAGTTAGGGTTTTTGAGAAATTTGTGATATGAGTGATTCAAATCCTGATTTTGAAGTGGGGGAGTCTTCTAACTTTCCTCCTACATATGAGTACTTGTATGATGATCTACCAGACCATGATCAAATGGATTACATGCATAACCCTCACTTTTATTTTCCTCAAACTCATGATGGGTATGGAAGTGATGAATATGTTGAGCCAAACGTAGAATCCAATGACCAAGAAGAAGAGAATGGAGCTGCAAGTAATCAGGTAGACAACCTACGTGGTGAAGATTGTGATTTTTCCATGCAAATGATGGATTTTGGTTTTTTTTCTTCACTTTTGCTTCCCGGGGTAGGCAAGAGCGACGCTTGTCGATCATTCCGACCAAACACGCCGGCGTGGTTTGTAATTGAACAACGTGCCGACTTTTCATGAGCAGTATTTGTGTCGACAGGGTAAAAAATTGACACCATGCCGACTTTCAGTTTTACAACAAAGGAGTCGTTACTTGAAAATGCTTAAGCCGGCATTTTCAAGTTTTCGAACCTTGCCGACTCTAGTCCGATAAACAAGCCTTCATTAAATTTTTCTTACGTCTGCATTTGTTTTGTTGTCGTCGAGGGTTTTATATGTCGACCTTGCCGACTTTGGTAATACATATCAACTAACTTTTGATGTTTTGTAGATTGTTGCATTGGTACCGATGACGGATCATCCTCAAGCTCAGAAAATTAGGGGTCCTGATACTTCCGCACATTACGCTAATGATTTGGAATGGGAGGATAAAAATGACGCGGTCAAGAGAAAGGGTTATGTGTATGATCAGAAGACGACTAGGGTGTACAAGACGAAGTCAAATAAGTGTGGATGCCCATTCAAGATTATTTTTTGGAGGAACAAAGAAACCGACAACATATGGAGAATGAGTAGAGTTGACGTTGGTTTGCATAACCATAAAGATCCGTAAACTCTTGTTGGGCATTGTCAAGTTTCCAAGTTGAAACCGCACGAGTTCGAACAAGTAAGAACAAGTTGGGGAATTAAACCAAGTAAGTTCAAGAGGGATGATCCGCGTAACATTTCTTCATTGTCTACAATTTATGCGGCCAAGGCAACTATTAAAAGAATTGAATGGGATGGAAGAAAGGTGATGGAAGAATCATAATGGTTAATACACAAATACAACTACACGGTGAGACACCATGAGTCATCGGAGGGGAAGGTGGATCGTATTTTTCTTGCGCATCCCGATATGATTCAGTTGGTGCGTTGTTTTACCAAGTTTTGTTCATGGATTGTACTTATAAGACGAAAAGGTACAACATGCCTTTGTTGAACATTGTTGGACAAACCTCGGATAAGCAATCGTTCACGGTGGCATGGTGTTTTATGGATCGTGAGAAGGATGATATCTATATTTGGGCATTGGAAACTTTGAAGCTTCTTTACCACGAAGACGAGACTCCCGGGGTTATAGTCACCGATTATGAGCAAGCAATAATGAACGCCATGAGGATAGTCTTTCCCAATGCACAAAATTTCCTTTGCACTTGGCATATACAATGCAATCTTAGAAAGAATTGTAGAAGTCATATCCAATAACCGAAGGCAAAGAAAGGAACTAAACGTGAAAAAGAGGAAGATGAACGTCTTAGCAAACTAACTAAAGAAGAGCGAGAGAAGAAGAAAGAGAAAGAAGACGAAGAATGGAAAGAAGGTGAGATCAAGTTTGGGTTATTCATGAAAGCGTGGGATAAGGTGGTTTGGTCGATGAGTGTTGCAAGATATGAGATAAACTTGAAGGAGTTCGAGGAAGATATGGGGACTAATTACCCCAAAGCAGTGGAATATTGCAAGAAACAATGGTTGAGGCACACAAAGAGAGGTTTGTGTATGCTTTTACTTACGACTATAAACATCTCAAACTTGAATCCACAAGTATGGTAGAGCAAGCTCATGGGAGACTAAAAGGTCTACTTTTCACAAGTCAAAATGGGATTGTGACGGTGCAACATGCTATCCATGAGTTGATATCAACAAGATAAAAAAGAAATTCCAAGAAAGTAGCTTCCGGAAGTTGAGGGAGTTTAAGGAGGATAATTGGATGCTTGTTGGTATACATTGCAACGTATCGCATTGGGCAATACGTTTTATGATAAAACATCTTGCTTTTGTTTAAAAAGTATAAAAAGTATGACGACCCGAGCACTCCTTGTAAGTGTAGGATAATGAAGGCTATCGGACTTCCATGTCGTCATATACTTGGTAGGTATAAAACTCCCATTCCTCTTGATGATACCGATCCTTATTGGAAGCAATTATTTTTCAAAGCGGCTCCAAGAGAAGATCCCGGTGAAGAGTTTGGCGACATGGAACTTGGGAGAATAATCCTCGAAAAGTACCCCAAGTTGAATAGGTTGGACAAACAAACTATGAAGCACAAGTTGATGCCGATTGTTTACCCTTTTATGGAAGAACTTCAAGAACCGGCGAAACAAGATCCAACGGGTAGACCACCTACCACAAAGACGAGGGCGGAAGAAAGAGAACAAATTCAAGAGTATTTGAGTACAAAATGTGATCAATCCGAAAGGGAACAAATTAAAGAGTATTTGAGTACAAAGTGCGATCAATCCGAAAGGGAACAAATGAAAGAGCATTTGAGTACAAGGTGCGATCCATCCGGACATGTTTATACCGAGGCGCAATACAAGGAGGAGCCGGCTAAAAAGAAAAGAGGTCATCCGCGGAAAGAAACAACTACACCAACGGTTTCAAACTTGAATCCAAATGGCAATCCACTTCTTGAGAGTCAAGCAAGTGTGGAATTTGTTGGAAAGAAAAGGGGTCGGCCAAAGGAAGCATTCAACTACACCAACGTCTCAAACTTGAATCCAAATGGCACTCTACCTCTTGAGAGTCAAGCAAGCCAAGGAGATGTTGCGAAGAAAAGAGGTCGTCCAAGGAAGGTAGCACAACCGGTGTTCCAAGAGTATCGAGTACAACTCTCTCCAATTATTCAATAGTTCGTTATTGGTACCGACGACGTCCCAAAAGATGGAAATTGTGGGTTTCACGTTGTCTCGCAACAATTGGGACACCTAAGTGGAGCGGTTGAGGAGAATCTCACCCAATGCCAATACATAAGAAAGAAGATGGCCGCCCGACTAGAAAACGACAAGGAGTTTCACATCTGAATGATGCTAGAAGGTTCCATGGAGGACAAAGAAGCAACTTTTAAAGATTTGCTAACTAGTGTTAAAGGCCCGGAGGGAAATGCACTGGTCAAATAGGAGCATTGTTTGAGAATGCCGTGTGGCCATCTATTGGAGGATATGTGGAATTGCGTGGTATATTTTTTTAGTAAGGGACTATCTATAGCATTTGCACCGAAACATGCGGTTTGCGTGGAGAAACTCAAGCATAGAAGAATTGTCATGGCTTTGGTGGATAAAAATGATTTTATTGGTCTACAACTTAACAAGGAATGTTCATTACCTCCTCTTTGTAGGTTTAGTTTTTGGGAGAAGTTCACAAACAACAAGAGCAAGAAATGGATGAAACTTTATGAGGACAACAAGGACCTTTGGAATGTTTTAGATGAGTCTAGGGAATGTCCCATAGATTTGACTAAACTCCCTCCAATAGATTTGAGTGATGATTGATTATGGTAGGAACTAAGGAATCTTTTTGGAGTACTTTTGTAATCGCATTCGTGTTTTGTGTAATGTACTTTGGCGTACTACAAATGAATAAAATGGATGTGGTTTTTGTTGTGTATACTCCTTTGGTCGGCATTGTATTTGTCACACGACCCTGCCGGCCCTCCCGAGTCGGCATGTTATTAATTCGTCAGATGCCAATTTGCTTGCATGAAAGCACAGGAAAATAGGCTGGAACGGTCGGCAAGGTTTTTCCTTATTACAGTTCCGACTGTCCCAGGGTCGGCAGGGTCTTGGTTTCGTTAGGTTGCCGAATTTTATCTGGTCGGCATGCTTTTTGAGGTTAACAATGCCGACCAAAACAGACAAAAAAAACTTTTTTCTGGATGTTCTCATGCATTAAGTCGGCAAGGTTTATGAGGAGTAACCTTCCGACCATATATTCACCGGCATGGTGTGTAAACTCTTAAGTGCCGACTGTGAAGAAGCCGACACGCTTTTATTTTCGTACAATGCCGACTTTACATCGAATACAAACCTTAATTAAATCATACAAACGTTAAAAACTTAACCCTAACACATTTAGGACATAGATAATATCTTTTTCCGGTACACAATTTCTTAGGAGAGGTAATTAGCTTCATCTTACCGTCGCAACATGGATCTGTGCATGGTAGAATGTTGATTTTAGCAAATTCATCTTCATATGGAGCTAGGCGCTCATCTATCCAATAGAAAAACCCACAACAAGTACATTTTGAAGCATACAGATGATATACATCTCCTACTGCAGCTTTCATGAGAAATAAGAATCCCTTACAACCTTCAATAGTGCATTTGCTTCCTTCAAAGGGACAATCGTTTCCAAAATGACCACTTAGTGTACAAAGACTACAAATATTTGGTTGTGTTGCACTTGAAACTTCTATTCTTTATGCAAGGTTGAAGATGAAGTTGAGAATGCTTTTAGAATAACAACACACCTAATATCTTGATTTTGAAATTTATAGTCGTTGAGCATTCAATGGCTTGTACTTTGTACCTAAAAAGTGCAACTAACATTTAAGTCGGCAAGGTCGAGATTTCAAACCATGCCGACCACCACTCCCTTACAGCATTGTGGCATATAAAGTCTAGTATGGTCGGCAAGGTAGAGTTTACACACCATGCCGACTCAGTAAAACTCTAATATTGTCTAAAACTGCACAAAAAAGAATAAGTTGTAAA
This sequence comes from Papaver armeniacum, assembly GCA_023531295.1. Lineage (NCBI taxonomy): Eukaryota > Viridiplantae > Streptophyta > Magnoliopsida > Ranunculales > Papaveraceae > Papaver > Papaver armeniacum. Next base: position 28,119 of record JAJJWW010017326.1, read on the forward strand.
GCAACTGAAACTAAAAATTAACATAAGTTTAACAAGTCTAAAACCACAATCTAAGAGTTCAAAACAAACATAATGTAAGAGTTCAAACCACGATCTAAGTTTCTAAACCAAGTGAAACATAATAAAGTTTAAGAATTTCATGGATCCTTCTCATTGTTGTTATCTTCCTCCCCATCACTATCTTTTGCACCAGCATCAGCTTTTGCTTTTCCCTTATCTGGACCTATGTAGTCACCGGCCTCATTGTAATAGGGGTTCACTCCAGAAAAGTCACATGCCCTGAAAATTGTTCTTGGATCAACCTCCTTTTCTTCCTCCTCTGATGATGTGCATTCAACATAGTTGAGGGGATTGCTAGGACTGTGCATAAACCTTAGGAATTCTTAAGGATCTTTCTTACCCATCAGAAGTAACTTTCTTACGGGGCAATTCTCTTCAGTTTCATCGTTAGCATCTTCTAAATTGGGATAAATTTCGTCAATAAATTATAATAGCTCTTCTGCGATTCCGTACAAGGTAGATATTCTCTTTTTTCATCTGGGAACCTAAACCATGCACAAATAAAAGATATGAAATTTTTACACACTGAAAGATGGTTCTGGTCATATGGTCGGAAAGGTCGATAATATATACATTTCCGACTAATACTTACTCGGTATGGTTGCAATCATATACCAAGCCAACCAACACAGAGTCGGTAAGGTCCTATACAAGAAAGATGTCGACCAACTTAGGAAATTAAGGTTTTTGTGACCTAAAGTCGGCATGGTACAAGTCTAAGACAATGCCGACCAGATGTAGGTCAACATGGTTTGTTATTATACCCTGCCGGCCCTGGATATTGTCCAACAGTCGCCATGGCTGTTATGAAAAGTCGGCAGGTTATTCATCCTGAGACCATTCCGGATTTTACAAAATCCCAATAGTCGGCGTGGTTTTAAATTATCGACCGGGCCGACCAAAAACCCTGAAAATCATAATGTTCGATTTCTAACCTAATATAACAATCATATAACACATAAGAATAATGGGTTGAATTTAGAAATCACTAACAATCTTCTTTTCACCGGTGGAGGGTTTTTTTCAACATTCTCAGGGATTGGATTTTCGGGCTTGCTAGTTCCAACTTTTTCCTTATCTTTTCCCTCTGACTTGGATATTCTCATGTTACCTGTTGAATCTATCTTGCTACTAGATCGAACCATTTTTTGTAGAATATCAAAATTTAAATTTTTGCTTGATTTTGGTTAATGGAATAAGATGAAGGAAGGAGAAAAGGAGAGGGATTAGAGAAGATAGATCAGTAGAATATTAAACGTTTTTAAGTTTTTAAGTTTATGGTTTAATTTTAGGTTAATTAGTGCAGGGGTACTAAAGTAACTGCATCCTGTTTTGACCTCCCCTTAGTAAGGGCACATGTCCATTTAAATTTGGGTATACCCCAATCTCGCCAGGATTTGGATCACATTAATTTTTTATTGCGTTTGATTTTTCTTTGGAGTGCTCTATGGAGTCATGGACCTTAGGGCAATTCCTATGGCAATCAACAAACTTAGGGTTTTGTTGAGCCACGTGTGGATGAACAAATTGCATTCTACACTATGGGAAAAAGCTGATCTTACGTGGCTTCCAATGTGGCGGATTTAAGTGATTAATCCTCATAGCCACGTCATCAAAAATAGAAAGAAAACAAATTACATAGGCTTAGTTTGGTATTGCTGCACCTTTTATAAAAGCACTTTTCTGCTGTGCGTTGATGTGCTGTGCTGTGAGAAAAAAGCAGTTAGACGTTTGGTAAAATATTAATTAATACAACAACGAAGTATGTTTACTTGATACAAAGGTTCAGAGTTAACCAAACACAATAGGATTGCTTATCAAGTAAATAGGAATTAACGTTTGTGTAATTTACTTTAATTATAACAAAACAGTTATAATGCATAAATATAAAGTAAATGACATAGCAAGATTTTGTTAACGAGGAAACCGCAAATGCAGAAAAACCCCAGGACCTTGTCCAGAATTGAATACTCTCACGATTAAGTCGCTACACAAAATTACACGTAACTTCGTATAGTTGAGACCAAGCAACTAAACCTATAGTTCACCTAGTTCCGTATGTATTCCTACGCCTCCAACTTATAAATAAGTCACGTACTTGGAACAATTCCTTTGGTTCGTATTCCAAACCGTAAAGGAACAAAAAATCTGTATGGTATCAACTCTATTCAACCAAGTGATATGAGTCGGACAAAGGCTCTTCCGTTTATCTTAACATAAACTCCTTCGTCGGGTCCTTAGATCTAACTTATGTTCAATTACCGAAGTAACCGTTTAAGATTAAGCCAACAACACTCTTCATCCAAAGAATTGTGTTGATGCCGATCTACTCAATTAATCAATCCAATCTACCACAAGAATAAACCGATTATTAATTGGATCCTCTTTTACCAAAACAAGTATTGTGAACACCAAAGATTATAAACCCAAGTCAGATCTTCAATATCTTCTTTGTCTTTAACTGTTCTTAAATCTTCAATAAAAACCTGCACACAATCACTTGAATCTCTTGTGATCAATCACACACAGAACAGAGTCTGTTAACAATGGATTATCACAAGATCGTCTTTAGAACTAACAACAGTCTAAAAATCCTTGTCGAAACTCTGAACTAGTTTAAGTGAATCTTATATCAGAAGAGAAGATTCTCAAGCATAAACAAACAAGGTGTAATCATATTTCAACCACCGTTAGTCAATCAAATCAATCGAAAACAAAAGATAAACCGCAATTATCTAGTTACTCACCAACGGTACACGGTAGAGCTTCTTAATCCCAAACAAGACTTTAAACTGAGTGGCTGTAAGAGATTTCGCCTAATTAGGTTAGTCTCCTCTCCGAATAGGCGGATACACTAGTAACAACAACAAAACATGAAGTTTGTTGTTACGAAGGATTAGTTTGCTAGAAAAGCAAACTTCAAGTATTTATAGACAAGGAATTTGGGATACCAAGGAATTTCCAACGCCAAATATAATCTCAAGATATTCATTAAAGCACAAATTCGGTTTCAATAATTCCTGGAAATGCTCTGTCCAAAAATATTGATCGAAATCTCTCGGAAAATCTAATTAGTAAATGCACATTACTAATTCTTATATTTCCCTACAAAATGAAATTAAGAACCTTAAATAAAAGATTCTTAACTTACTTATGTTTCCATCCTGGGATTCTCTTCACTTAGATATTAAGGAATATCTTTGAACAATTAAAGAAATAAACATTCATAGCACGTGTTCAAAGTATGTCGACATCCTTAGTTTGTAAGTTCTCTTTCACACTCACAACCTTGAAACCGATTTTCCACACTTCCAAACAAGTTTAGAATTGGTTCATCTGACTTTCAAGAACTATGTGATTGATCAAACAAACATTCAATCACAATCATGGTTTTAACGGTTCTACTAAAACAAGTTTCGGTTCTACCTTCCCTGTGAGTACTGTGCATAGTCACACTAGCTTTCCAAAATTCGGTTGACTAGGTACTAGGATCGGTTCCCCACATATATATGGTATCTAACTTATATGTGTTGCACATATCCATATGATCGGTTTCCCTTTCTGCTATAAACCTTGTTGCACCTCATACAAGGATCGGTTCCCCTTTGTGATGTACTGCACCTATTACTAGGATCGGCTCCCCTTTCCCATATTTGATCATATAGAAAATCACAAACCCGATCATACCATCTCAGGTGATTACTTAAGATCGGTTTCACTAATAAAAGTCATACCAATACATAAGTCAGGCCTTTACGAACAGTTCTACCAAGAAACAAACAAGTTGTGAGCGGTTATACTCAATCACACAAGTTGGTTGTTCATAAGATATGCAATGAATAACAAAACCAATAATACCTGGCAATTTCCTTTTCGGTTCACAAACAAGTTTATGAACTTACTTCCTTAGAACACGTGTAAAACATTGTTCCCTAGGATGAAATCCTCAAATCATACCCATACATAATCACAGTACCATTCAAATGATTACAGTGATGTCTTATCTACAAAGTTTAATGGTTAAGCAATAAACCTCGTATTGTATTCCTTAATACTATGTCTATCTAGAGTTCAAATATGCTTCGCAGTTTTGTTTTCAATGTGCACAACTTGAAATATACGTTAGGGAATGAAACAGTTCAAGTCAAATATCACTAACCTCAAGTGGAAGGATGATTGTTGTCGTTGCAGCTCCTTGCTTCTTCACATCTTCAATACTTTGCAATATTTGTAATGTCTCATATCCTAATACTTTCAAGCTAACCTATACGAAGTTGACTCTAGTACATAATCAAGCGACTCTTAATATGAGTTTTGATTCACTAAAATATGACAACCAAACTTGACATACCAACGCTTGGTGGGTTCAACCGAGCCATGCTCTAACAATCTCCCCCTTTGTCAATTTTAGTGACAAAACTCTTACATCATATGGATAAACAAATTACAAGAATTCATTACACATAAGCTTGATTCCCGGATTCAACAGCACAGTAAACTGCTTACATTTAATCCTTGAAAATGCCGTTGTTGACATTATAATAACAAAGCTAATACTCCCCCTAAGGAAGATAGGTAGATATTCAATCCGCACGTCTTTGTTATACCAATTCATATGACATGTTACTCTCCCTTAGTTTGTGCTTTTACTCTTTCGTTAGATAAACGTTCAAGCACCAATGTTCTTTTCCTTAGTGATACCAATCAATATAAAATCAATGCCAGTATCACTTGTTTACTCCATATATTTCTCCCCATTTTTTTCACAAAATGACAAAGAAACGAAAAAATAAAGGACAACACGAAAAAAATCTTACAAATCTCAAAATAGACTTGTAACCTGTTGAGTTAGGTACGAGGGTTCCACATATCATGTTCTGATTACCAATATTAAAACCGAAACTAAAAGTAGTTTTATTTTGATATGTTACCAAGGAAACAATTGTCCGAAATAATTTTTCCAATTTAGTTTAGCAAACCAAGAAAAAACTAAGCACTTTAGTCCCTTTGCTAAACTGATTGTTCAAAAACAACCGCTTAATTCGATAAGACCAAAATAAAGATAACTCTATTTTTCTCATCAGGTTCTAATTATCCATAAACTTGGACCTTTAAATTTTAAACAAGACAAGTACTAGGTTAGTTAACTAGCATTTCTTGTTAAGGCATTCGATTAGACTTGAATAACCGAAACCTCACTTCGATAAGTCTAACTAAGATCATAATTAACTTAGTTTATCTTATCCGGAATCGAATTGGACTAAACAATTCATACCGTACACATTTTATTTGTTAAGCCATCAAAAATTCATACAAAACAACTTAAATCAACTTGCATAATTATTCACCTCAACCGGAAGCAATTGAAACAACATAGACATTAAAAGCATCGAAATTTTGTAAGCCTAAACAATTGATACCACACATAAAGCAAGATAACAATAGTTTTTCTTAACCGGAACCAATTGAATAACACACATCCACACACACATCATGGAATAAACATCAATTGAACTGAAATTTTGTTAAGCAAAAGCAATAAATATATATAATATAAACTCAGGCTTTCCTTAAACAGGAAAACAATTAACTAACAAGATTGTTACCTCAAATTTCGCATCTATTTCTCCAATATGATTGCATCTTCGTCCAGTGAGAATTGATATCGAAATATCATCATGTTGTCATCCTTATGCCAAAACAAAAGAATAACAACAACCCTCAAACTTTACCATAGAAAGGTTGAAAACCGGTTTTAACAATTGCAAGCAAGAGTTGAAAACCATCAAAACACATATGCTTTTATGTTAAACCAAAACCGATTTAACATATTGTGACTTTTTCACATATTGTTTCTACCAGAACCCCTCTTGATCCTTTGATAAAGCCTACCAACATGGGCTAGAACTTAATCCTGCTAAATAAAAAAGTCACCCAAACCACAAGGGTTCACAATATATGAGATCTAATATTAAGGTAGTGAAACCGAAACCAAACATCCCATAAACATACATAGCAATAAGATAAAAGCATTCAAGCACAGGCTATGTAAATCGAAAACTATCACAAGAAAAATTACCAATCAAATAATTTTATTCATAATAGTTTTATTCATAATAGAACAATACAATCAATGAAAGAAATCAAAAATTGATATTTGTTATTATAGATTAAGTATTATAGCATATGACTTAATCTCTAGTGGTGCTCTTGTTGTTCACTGAGGTCTCTTCAGTGTTCAAAGCATGTCTCAAGAGACTTGTCCGCAACCACTTCGTGTTTCTCAAGTTTTTCAACTTGAATCTTCATATCAGCAATATCAGCTTTTGTTTTATCAATCTTATCTTTGAGCCAATCTTGATTTTGAACCGTTATAATGAGATTGGTTCTTAGTTCCTCAAAACCTTGGATATAGTCTATCATACTATCAGAACGGATCCACTTGGTTTTGTTTGGATCTTGTAGGTTGTAAGCCAATAGACATGACTCATCTTGTGATCCAACTGAACTATCAGAGTCATAATCAGACATGATATTTGATATGCCCTTTTTCTTCCTATCTGTATTGATTCCTTGACACTCCTTAACCTTTAGAGCTTCCCCCTTATTAGCCTTTGAGACACTGCGAGTTATTGGAGGCATGCTTGCTCATATATATATATAGGGTATTGATCAGGGTATCAAAATACATGTAAGAGAAAGTTTCTCCTTTTAAAAGAGACCACTTTCGGACCAAAAGACCTCTGGAGAATCCGAAAATATAAAAGAATATATTTTGTTTCCTTAGTCCGAATTTCTCAGGTTGGAAGGTTTATTAAAATTCGAAAATTCAAAATAAAACCTCTTTTTGGAAGATCATGTTAAACAAGAACATTTTTTCAGACAACCATGGATTCGTAGCTATCCATATAGTGTCACAGAATTTTCTGATAAACAACTACACAAAACACATGTGCTCCTGTTTTATTGTGCATTTCCCATCCAAGATTATGAGCTCGAAAGTATGAGAATGCACAATATTTGATACAACTAGGTTGCAACGAAGTAAGCCTTTTCCAGCTTACAGTGAATATCATAAACATAGTTCATGTTTCTTTTAGGGAATTTCTGCCCAAAATATTTTCTCCCAAGACGATGATTTTTTCTAACTCTAGAGATATGATCATGTGGAGAAAACGTACTAATGTGAGAATTCTCAGAGATGGATAAATCTCTCTAATTCTTTCAATGAGAATTTCATAAGATTTTCTCATTCTAAGGACTTCCTTATTTTTCACATTAGTGTGATCATCTGAAATAATTATCGGAAATTCCTGATTGTTTCTTTTGGCAGAGATTCGCTCTTTCCCTTCCTTCTGAAGTCGTTCCTCATTAAAACCACAAATGTTTTGATATGGGTGCGGAGGAACCTTTTTCCAGAAGCGATTATCAACTCTTTCCTCTGACTCTTTTGAGTTGATCTTATCGGGATGTTGTATAATGTTTCTTTCTACTGAGGAATAATCTTTCAGTTTTTTAAGACAAGAAACTTCCTTCAAAATTTTTACCACCGTATGTTGAAGAAGTATAAGTTTCCTATCAAGTGACTGAAAATTGTATTCCTTACAATCACCACGGAATCGGTTCAAAGTTTCCTTTGGAAAATATTTCGTTTGATCATCAATAGATCTAGAAGTTGGTTTCTCATCCTCTTTTAACTTGATGTAGTTAGGAAAACTACCATCATCTTGATCTATTTCAGATGTGATTAAATTGGTTTTATCACAATCTGTAAAAGTCGAGCAAGGATTTTTAGTTTCCTCATCAGAAGAAATCACAACAGCATCATTAGTCAGAATCATAGAACGTGTCTCTTTATCTCGTAAGAGATTTACTAAGAGCCTCTAGTTTGACAATGAGATCCATTTTCTCTTTGGCTAGACAATTGGTTCAATGTTTTTTCTCTGATCTCCTGTTTAAAAAGATTTGACTATGTCTTTAAAATAAGTACTTTAGAAGACAGAGATTGTATAGGCTTAAGGAGTTTTACCAACTCTTTATCAGCATCTTCTCTTTCATCAGAGATAGACATAGATGTTTTCGTCACTCCTGGATCATGAGTCAACGAAGTATTAACATCTTAAACTTTTGAGTATTCATACTCTTGCAAAACGTTAACTGAATCAGACATTAGATTCAATTCTTATAGGTTGGATCACACCAAACACAGATTGTTAGATCTTTTTGTGTTTGACTGCTCTGACACCAATTGAAAAGGCGAGGGTACCCAAATATACCTCAAGCTAAAACTTTTCCTACCTATAAATCCTTTCTCCGAAAGTGATTGTCTATGGACTGAGTCGAGACAATACAACTAATCGGTTCACACTTAGTGTGATCGTCTATGGATACGAGATCGAGACAATACAACAACGAAATATGTTTACTTGATACAAAGGTTCAGAGTTAACCAAACACAATTGGATTGCTTATCAAGTAAATAGGAATTAACGCTTGTGTAGTTTACTTTAATTATAACAAAACAATTATAATGCGGAAATATAAAGTAAATAACACAACAAAATTTTGTTAACGAGGAAACCGCAAATGCAGAAAAAAACCCGGGACCCTGTACAGAATTGAATACTCTCAGGATTAAGCCGCTACACAAAATTACACCTAACTTCGTATAGTTGAGACCAAGCAACTAAACCTATAGTTCACCTAGTTCCGTCTGTATTCCCACGCCTCTAATGTATAAATAAGTCACGTAGTTGGAACAATTCCTTTGGTTCTTATTCCAAAGAGTAAAGGAACAACAAGTATGTTTGGTATCAACTTTATTCAACCAAGTGATATGAGTCGGACAAAGGCTCTTCTGTTTATCTTAACATAAACTCCTTCGTCAGGTCCTTAGATCTATCTTATGTTCAATTACCGAAGTAATCGTTTAAGATTAAGCCAACAACACTCTTAATCCAAAGAATTATGTTGATGCCGATCTACTCAATTAATCAATTTAATCTACCACAAGGATAAACCGATTATTAATTGGATCCTCTTTTACCAAAAAAATTATTGTGCACAACAAAGATTATAAACCCAAGTCAGATCTTCAATATCTTTTTTGTCTTCAAATCTTCTTAAATATTTAATAAAAACCTGCACACAATCACTAGAATCTCTTGTGATCAATCACGCATAGGACGGAGTCTGTCAACAATGGATTATCACAAGATCGTCTTTAAAACTAACAATAGTCTAAAGATCCCTTTCGAAACTCTGAACTAGTTTGAGTGAATCTTATATCAGAAGATAAGATTCTCAAGCATAAACAAACTAGGTGCGATCGTATTTCAACCACCGTTAATCAATCAAATCAATCGAAAGCAAAAGATAAACCGCAATTATCTAGTTTCCCACCAACAGTACACGCTAGAGCTTCTCAATCCCAAAGAAGACTTTAAACTGAGCGGCCGTAAGAGATTTCGCCTAATTAGGTTACTCTCCTCTCCGAATAGGCGGCTACACCAGTAACAACAACAAATGAGGAAGTTTTTTATTTCGAAGGATTAGTTTGCTAGAAAAGAAAACTTCAAGTATTTATAGACAAGGAAGTTTGGACACCAAGGGATTTCCAAAACCGAAAATATTCTCAAAATATGCATTAAAGCACAAATTCGGTTTCCATAATTCCTGGAAATGCTCTGTCCAAAAATAATGATCGAAATCTCTCGGAAAATCTAATTAGTAAATGCACATTACTAATTCTTATATTTCCCTATAAAATGAAATAATAACCTTAATTAAAAGATTCTTAATTTACTTATGTTTCGATCCGGGGATTCTCTTCCCTTAGATATTAAGGAATATCTTTGAACAATTAAAGAAATAAATATTCACAGCACGTGTTCAAAGTATGTCGACATCGTTACTTTGTAAATTCTCTTTCACACTTACAACCTTGAAACCGATTTGCCACACTTCCAAACAAGTTTAGAATTGGTTCATCTGACTTTCAAGAACTATGTGATTGATCAAAACAACATTCAATCACAATCATGGGTTTAACGGTTCTACCAAAACAAGTTTCGGTTCTAGGTTCCGTGAGTACTGTGCATAGTCACACTAGCTTTCCAAAATTTGGTTGACTAGGTACTAAGATCGGTTTCCCACATATATATGGTATCTAACTTATATGTGTTGCACATGTCCATAGGATCGTTTCCCCTTTGCCTAAAAAAGTGTTGCACATGTCCATAAGATCGGTTCCCCTTTCTGCTATAAACCTTGTTGCACCTCATACAAGGTTCGGTTCCCATTTGTGATGTACAACAACTCTTACTAGGATCGGTTACCCTTTCCCATATTTGGTCAGACAGAAAATCACAAACCCGATCATACCATCTCAGATGATTACTTAAGATCGGTTTCACTAATAAAAGTCATACCAATACATAAGTCAGGCCTTTGTGAATAGTTCTACCAAGAACACAAACAAGTTGTGAGGGGTTATACTGAATCACACATGTTGGTTGTTCATAAGATATGCAATGAATAACAAAACCAATAACAACTGGCAATTTCCTTTTCAGTTCACAAATAAGTTTATGAACTTACTTCCTTAGAACACGTGTAAAACATTGTTCCCTAGGATGAAATCCTCACCTCATACCCATACATAATCACATTAACATTCAAATGATTATAGTAATGTCTTATCTACAAAGTTTAATGGTTAAGCAATAAACCTCGTATTGTATTCCTTAATACTATGTCTATCTAGAGTTCAAATATGCTTCGCAGTTTTGTTTTCAATATGCACAACTTGAAAGATACGTTAGGGAATGAAACAGTTAAAGTCAAATATCACTAACCTCAAGTTGAAGGATGATTGTTGTCGTTGCAGCTCCTTGCTTCTTCACATCTTCAATACTTCGCAATACTTGTATGTCTCATATCCTAATACATTTAAGCTAACCTATACGAAGTTGACTCTAGTACATAATCAAGAGACTCTTAATATGAGTTTTGATTCACTAAAATATGACAACCAAACTTGACATACTAACGCTTGGTGGGTTCAACCGAGCCATGATCTAACAATCTCCCCCTTTGTCAATTTTAGTGACAAAACTCTTACATCATATGGATAAACAAATTACAACAATTCATTACACATATGCTTGATTTCCGAATTCAACTGCACAGTAAACTGCTTACATTTAATCCTTGAAAATGCCGTTGTTGACATTATAATAACAAAGCTAATACTTCCCCTAAGGAAGATAGGTAGATATTCAATCCACACGTCTTTCTTATACCAATTCATATGACATGTTACTCTCCCTTAGTTTGTGCTTTCACTCTTTCGTTAGATAAACGTTCAAGCACCAATGTTCTTTTCCTTAGTGATACCAATCAATATAAAATCAATGCCAGTATCACTTGTTTAATCCATATATTTCTCCCCCTTTTTTTCACAAAATGACAAAGAAACGAAAAAAATAAAGGACAACATGAAAAGAATCTTACAAATCTCAAAATAGACTTGTATCTGTTGAGTTGGATATTAGGGTTCCACACATCATGTTCTGATAACCAATATTAAAACGGAAACTAAAAGTAGTTTTATTATGATATGTTACCAAGGAAACAATTGTCCGAAATAATTTTTCCAATTTCGTTTAGTAAACCAAAAAACAACTAAGCAATTTAGTCCCTTTGCTAAACTGATTGTTCAAAAACAACCGCTTAATTTGATAAGACCTAAATAAAGATAACTCTATTTTTCTCATCAGGTTCTAATTATCCATAAACTTAAACCTTTAAATTTTAAACAAGACAAGTACTAGGTTAGTTAACTATCATTTCTTGTTAAGGCATTCGATTAGACTTGAATAACCGAAACCTCTCTTCGATAAGTCTAACTAAGATCAGAATTAACTTAGTTTCTCTTATCCGGAATCGAATTGGACTAAACAACTCATACCGTACACCTTTTATTTCGTTAAGCCATCAAAAATTAGTACAAAACAACTTAAATCAACTTGCATAATTATTCACATCAACCGGAAGCAATTGAAACAACATAGACATTAAAAGCATCGAAATTTTGTAAGCCTAAACAATTGATACCACACATAAAGCAAGATAACAATAGTTTTTCTTAACCGGAACCAATTGAATCTCACACATCCACACACACATCATGGAATAAACATCAATTGAACTGAAATTTTGTTAAGCAAAAGCAATAAATATATATAATATAAACTCAGGCTTTTCTTAAACTGGAAAACAATTAACTAACAAGATTGTTACCTCAAATTTCGCATCCATTTCTCCAATATGATTGCATCTTCGTCCAGGGAGAATTAATATCGAAATATCATCATGTTGTCATCCTTATGCCAAAACAAAAGAATAACAACGACCCTCAACCTTTACCATTGAAAGGTTGAAAACCGGTTTTAACAAATGCAAGCAAGAGTTGAAAACCATCGAAACACATATGCTTTTATGTTAAACCAAAACGGATTTAACATATTGTGACTTTTTCACATATTGTTTCTACCAGAACCCCTCATGATCCTTTGATAAAGCCTACCAACATGGGCTAGAACTTAATCCTGCTAAATAAAAAAGTCACCCAAACCACAAGGGTTCACAATATATGAGATCGAATATTAAGGTAGTGAAACCGAAACCAAACATCCCATAAACATACATAGCAATAAGATAAAAGCATTCAAGCACAGGCTATGTAAATAGAAAACTATCACAAGAAAAATTACCAATCAAATAATTTTATTCGTAATAGTATTATTCATAATAGAACAATACAATCAATGAAATAAATCAAAAATTGATGTATGTTATTATAGATTAATTATTACAGCATATGACTTAATCTCTAGTGGTGCTATTGTTATTCACTGAGGTCTCTTCAGTGTTCAAACTCTTAAAGAATGTCTCAAGAGACTGGTACGCAACCACTTTTTGTTTCTCAAGTTTTCCAACTTGAATCTTCATATCAGCAATATCAGCTTTTGTTTTCTCAATCTTATCTTTGAGCCAATCTTGATATCGAACCATTATAATGAGATTGGTTCTTAGTTCCTCAAAACCTTGGATATAGTCAATCATACTATTAGAACGGATCCACTTGGTTTTGTTTGGATCTTGTAGGTTGTAAGCCAACAAACATGACTGATCTTGTGATCCAACTGAACTATTAGAGTCATAATCAGACATGATATTTGATATGCCCTTTTTCTTCCTCTCTGTATTGATTCCTTGACAATCCTTAACCTTTTGAGCTTCCCCCTTATTAGCCTTTGAGACACTGCGAGTTATTGGAGGCATGCTTGCTCATATATATATAAGGGATTGATCAAGGTATCAAAATACAGGTAAGAGAAAGTTCCTCCTTTTAAAAGAGACCACTTTCGGACCAAAAGACCTCCTGGAGAATCCGAAATTATAAAAGAATATATTTTTTTTCCTTAGTCCGAATTTCTCAGGTTGGAAGGTTTATTAAAATTCGAAAATTTAAAATAAAACCTCTTTTTGGAAGTGTTTATGGGTAAAATCGTTTCTGCCGATTTCGGTAAATTCGGTAGGTGAGTGAGAAACTGGTTCAAACCCTAAACAAATGTGCTGCACATGAGCACTTTATAGATTCGAGAGATCAATCTGTACAAGTCCGGCCTAAACCAAGAAATGGTCGTTCCAGACTTGCTTTGGTCACAAAGTGGAGGAGAAGGGTTGATTTGGGGAGGGAAGCAAAGAAAGGAACGGCCATTTCTTGGTTTAGGCCGGACTTGTACAGATTGATCTCTCGAATCTATAAAGTGCTCACGTGCAGCACATTTGTTTAGGGTTTGAACCAGTTTCTCACTCACCACCGAATTTACCGAAATCGGCAGTAAACGATTTTTACCCATAAACAATTGGCGACCACAAGCGGGAGGATTGATCTATCGGTTACAATACCAACTCCGACTCCTGATTTCGTTTCCCGAACGTCAAATCCCAACATGGTGGAACTTTGGTCCGGAGCGGCAGCCGAGAACACCAGCATGGAACGCATCCCTGATGTTAGCGTCTCTCCCAATAACGTTGTTTCATCACTTGTTGACTACAGTAACATCGAATGCACTCCCTCAAGTGTAACACCGCCAATCACCAGGGTAAGAGCCGCTGCCTACTTTGGTGTGTCTGCACAGCCCTCTAATCATGGCAGTGAAAATATCTCTTCGGGTGTCGCGCCACCAGTCACCAGGGCCAGAGCCGCCGCTACGACCCTAAATACTTCATCTAGCATGGCGCCTCCAACCACAACTAAGGTTCCAACTACCCCGCCTACGGGACGAGATACTTGAGGAACCAGAGGAAGTCGTCCTTACGTCACCATCGCTGATTTGATGGAACGACAAGAGACGCTCGCCAGAGCCCAGACAGATATGGTTTCAACGCAGAAGGAGGTACTCGTTTTTCTCAAGACCCTGACCGAGCGACTACCACGTGAGTCGCGTCATCCAGATCCGTTTAGGAACGTCTCCAACAACCCCGACGCCAGCACCTCGGCAGAGCACGCCTCCACGGATGAGGAAACTCGCGCTAGAATCCCGTTGGAAAGAAATCAGCCGCCCAACTTCGTCACGAGAGAAGATTTGGAACAACTTCTCCGCAACCGAATCAAGAATGATGAGTTAGACTTGCATCATCACCAACCCCCCTACCCGTCAGAAATGCAGAGAATCCCTCTCCCAAGGGGGTACTCATCTCCTCAATTTACCCTGTACGATGGTACCGGGAACGCACGTGAGCATGTCTCTCGTTTCCTAGAATCCCTAGGTGAACATGAATATAATCACGTTCTTCGTTTACGGGAATTCTCAAAGTCACTTACTGGAAGGGCGTATACGTGGTACAACAACATCCCACCGAACAGCGTTCCCAACTGGAGCAGCATGGTCACTGCGTTTTACAAGAAATACTTCTTCGTATCTGAACAAGTTACTTTCTCAGACCTCGGAAGAATGTACCAGTGGGATAACGAACATCCGAATGACTTCGTCAAAAGGTTCGTGGTTCAAGCACTTGACATCACGACCCAAACGTGACCGAACAACAAGCGGTGAACGCATGCATCAATGGTATGGTTCCAATTTACCGCGCCCGCTAGAAAACTTACGCATCCAAACGTTCTCCGAACTCCATGAAGCCGCGGACGATGCGCAACAAAGCACTCAAAGCATTACTAAAAAGAGCTAGGCAAAATCGAACTGAAGACGCGCGCGAAACTCGCGAGAGAAGACGCCTCATCAGCAAACAATTTAATGCCGGCTCATCCTCCGTGAACATAGTAAACGAAAGGGGAAAGAGGAAAGCCCCAACTACGAGCCACCAGCCAAAACGTGAAGCGCCGGCGCAATGGGAACCCCCGCCACGAAAGACCCTCACTAAAACCCCCATGCAGCATCATGAGGCCGAAGGAAATACCTTTGATTTCTCGTTTCCCATCGAAGAGGTAATTGACCTCCTAGAAGCACGGGTTCAAGATGATATTATCGATTGCCACCTCTCGGACGTCTACCAACCGAGGGTGAGATGGCGAACCCAAATCTTGCCACTACCACAGGTTCGTTCACCACCCGACCAGCGATTGCAACAGACTAAAGCAGATTTTCAAAGAAAAGATAGAAGCGGGAGGACTCCAACCAGGAGATGAAAGAATGCATCGAGACCCACTCCCAATAAGAAACTGCGGATCCTCTGGGGACTCCGTGCACGAGACTGTACAATCCATGATACAACATGTCTGCGAAATTCTCTATCTTTCCAAGGTGCAGCGCCAAGATATTTTCGCAGCTCTCAATCGTGTTGTATCCGGCAAACGACTTTTCTCTCCTCGGAAACCATGCCAAGGGCCCAAGCTTTCCAAACAGGCGGAACCAAAAAGGAGAACTGGGGACTGCTGACCACGTCCGTTTAAGAGGTAACGAATTTAACGACACACTCATCGACACGACCCTCGACCACAACATCATTACTTTCAAGACACCGAAGGCGGTGGATTTACAAAACAAAACGCTACCTATTCCCCTGATCTGTGATTAAAAGCTTGAGAGGAGAAACTTTGAACGTGCATGGCTACATCAACCTAGAGGTCAAAATAGGAGACGCTATAACGCATAGCAAGTTCCACATTGTCAAAGAACTAGATCATGACATGATATTGGGACGCTTATGGGTACTTGACAACAAAACGAAATTGGATGTACACCTCTCGCCGACGTCCACGCCCGAAGGAATTCCCAACAAATCATCCCACGGGTTGTCGCATCAACGAGCTATTGAAGAAACCCGGACATCCGGAGAGGACCCGTTGGCGCTAGCTCATGGTTTTCAAATGCAAGTAAGTGCGGCCAAGCAACCTTTTACGCAATCGGCTTTTCCTTCTCCCATTCCGTCATGGGGACTCGACGCGATTACTAGCGCAAACGCCGTCAAAAAAATGTGAATGGGGAGCTGGACCATTTGAACACTTCGCAAGAAGCTTGGAAATATCTATCGAAACCAACGAAGCCAAGGCTCAAACGGTTACACGACGTCCTAACCCGTTTTCAATCGGAGATGTAGTGGTTAAGGAAAGCTCGTTTCAAGTTGGGAGGATGACGGTAAAAATGGATTTGCCCAATGAAGGTGAAGGCGAGCCGTGTATCGGTTGCGGATACCCTTTTGGGAGGATATTGCAAGCTCATAAATACGGACACACCTGAAGGCGTGATAGTTCACTCGCGATGGCTCAAGGAATCCAATCCCTAAAATGATGTACTTCCCAATCACTCCCTTTTTTTCAGTACTTCCTTTAACAATTCCTCTTAATAGCTGTAATTCCCCAGGATGAATACACCGTTTGTATTTTTTTCCTAGGGATTTCCCTTTTGTCAAAAAAAAAAAATAAATATATCTCTCTCCGAGCGAATCCTTCAGATATCAGAGAAATACATCAGAAAAACCCAGAAAACCATTGCAGAGCCATCATACCACAACCTCTTTCAAAAAAAATAAATATACATGAAGCAAAATGTTGATTGATGAAGAAGAAGGAAAAGACGAGTTTACAAAAACAAAGGGACACCGGGGGAACCAAAGCGACTAATAGAAATAACAAAGGGGAAGAACTATCCCTCGAAGGACGGAGTACAAGTCCCCTCGGGTAAGACTATCTTCAAGCATTTTCCCAAAGCAATCCCTCGGGCAACAAAGGTTCCATTCAACAGTGTTTAGCAATGGCAACCTCAACATCCCATCCCAAAGCAACCACGGCAAGCAACGGTGTCCTCCCGACGACGAGGTCCAAAGAACGCCACCATGACCCCTCCGGTATCACCAACGACACCTTTGGGATCAACTTCAGAGGGTGTCTCGTTTCCGTCATATGCTCCTTCGAAGGTTTTATCAACGACACTTCGGAGAAAGTTTTTCGATTCATCCACATCAGGGTCAAGAATCATTGTGCTCTCCTCCAAGACCACCACACGTTCACTTTTCCGACGCTTCAACCTAGAAACAGTCCGATCCGCCCCATGCCCGGATCGAGGAAAGGCTTTGCCACACTGAAACCTTTTAACATGCCAAGATTCTTCCTTGTTCTCTCGCCCCTCCTCCATGCTCACTGAACCCAAGAAAGTCTGAATATGCACCTGTTCTTCGTGGGGATAGATGGAAGGGAGGTCCTTAATGATTTTACTAGCTTCGTGGAATGGAGATTCAGTCCCAACCAATGCCTCCTCAAGAGAAGAAGACCGATCTTTACCAAATCCGAAATCCTTCTCCGAAGAGTTAAAGGCGCAACCATCCCTGGAGGGTCCCATCATACACTGCAAAAGATGGAAAAAATGACCCAGTTCTATCATATCTATGCACATGTAAAAGAGGATAACACGAGCAGAGAAGAATAAGAAAACATACCGGTATGATCTTCTTAGCCCAAATAACCCTGGTTGGGGTGCTTTTGCAAGAATTAGACCTCACGCCTTCACTTGGAGAACTTGGCTGGTTAGGAGATGATTCATCTCTGTGCGACATGACAAAGAGAGGAACTCGACAAGAAGAACCCTTTTCTCAAACGAGGAGACGATGCAATTATTTTTGGGTATAAATACGGAATCTTAAAAAGGGAAAGGAAGCAATGAGGGACATAACGCTTCCATTTTAGCATGAATAATGCCCTAATTGAAGCCGCACGTGAAGGAAAGCAAGATAAGGAAACTTTGCTATCGTAGAAACACCTACTCTCTCCTTGTTTACATCGGTCCCGCTTTGTAAGTACGCATGACTTTCCACACCTTGCGCCGGTCCCACCGGCCTAGCACGCTCGATTTCCCAACTCACGCCAACTTCCCAACGTCGCCCAAGCTGCACCGGCCCCACCAATTGTGCCAGCCTCCGATTTGTGCAAAACTGCCAGAGGCAAGGATTCCAAATCCTATTTATAAAAGGTCGACGAGCCTTCTCAATTCTCTTTACGGTTTGATGTTGATAGTTTGTCACCATCTTATGCTTACCTCGCAACAAAGACCCCTGTTCCGAGCTAGCGGGGACTTAATGTTGATGGTGGTTTTTAAACGAAGGGTAAACTCGTAAAACCCTAAAAATAACCTAATATCACCAAAGTGACACATTTATTAAGACATTTAAGGCAGGTAGTCAGTATTTAATAGGGGGTATTTTTTCAAATTAGGGTTACAACGAACAAAACCCTAATTCACCTCCATGCCAAGCCACATTTAGCCCGGGCTAGCTGCGCCATGCCAAACGCACTCTGCTTTGGTCCTAGCTACGCTAGTCACGTCACGTCAAGCCAAGCACTCTGGCTTGGCCCTAGCCACGCCATGCCAAAATGGTGCCCGCGCCTAGGTTTACAAACCATGCAACCTAGGCCAAGTCGGCCACGCATGCCATTGGCGCATGCCATTGGCACATGCCAACATGCTCGCTAGTAGCTTTTCCTACCAAGGCCACGGCCCTAACGGCCACGCATGCCATTGGCACATGCCAACATGCTCGCTGGTAGCTTTTCCTACCAAGGCCACGGCCCTAACGGCCACGCATGCCATTGGCACATGCCAACATGCTGTTGGTAGCTTTTCCTACCAAGGCCACGGCCCTAACGGCCACGCATGCCATTGGCACATGCCAACATGCTCATTGGTAGCTTTTTCCTACCAAGGCCACGGCCCCTAACGGCCACGCATGCCATTGGCACATGCCAACATGCTCGCTGGTAGCTTTTCCTACCAAGTCCACGGCTCTAACGGCCACGCATGCCATTGGCACATGCCAACATGATCGCTGGTAGCTTTTCCTACCAAGGCCACGGCCCTAACGGACCCACGCATGCCATTGGCACATGCCAACATGCTCGCTGGTAGCTTTTCCTACCAAGGCCACGGCCCTAATGGCCACGCATGCCATTGGCACATGCCAACATGCTCGTTGGTATCTTTTCCTACCAAGGCAACGGCCCTAACGGCCACGCATGCCATTGGCACATGCCAACATGCTCGTTGGTAGCTTTTCCTACCAAGGCCACGGCCCTAACGGCCACGCATGCCATTGGCACATGCCAACATGCTCGCTGGTAGCTTTTCCTACCAAGGCCACGGCCCTAACGGCCACGCATGCCATTGGAACATGCCAACATGCTCGCTGGTAGCTTTTCCTACCAAGGCCACGACTCTAACGGCCACGCATGCCATTGGCACATGCCAACACGCTCATTGGTAGCCTTCATCACCTAGTTGTGGCCCTAATGCGCGCCGGGTAGCCTAACTTGCAAGGCGTGCAACCTAGGCCAATTCGACCGTACGCGCCACTGGCACACGCCAAAACACACGCTGGTAGCCTAATTTGCAAACCATGCAACCTACCACCAAGGCATTCCGCACATGCCATTGGAACATGCCACACACGCCACTAGCGGCTCTGGCATTGCCACTTACACTCAACGTACAACCTACCACCAAGGCATTCCACACATGCCAATGGCACATGCCACACGCGCCACTAGCAGCGCCACTTGCACTCAAGGTGCAACCAACACTCGAGATATCAACACAAACTGGGGGATGCTTTCCAGGGTTTTGGTTTGGCGGTCACAGCTTGCAGCGTACACTACGCTCACATTAAGAAAGCGTGAAAAGGAATAAAGCGATCAAATAAATGAGGAAATAATGGTGAAAACGTTTTCACCCATAAACACCTTGCGGTTACCACCTCCTCCCATTATTTCACCCTTTACTCTCTTCCTTCATGAGGCCAGGTACGTTTCAATCTCGACTTGTATAAATAGGTCTTACCCATTTCCACCGGACAACAAGTCTCGGTCGGGAGAAAAATACTACACTCTTAGAAAGGCAACTTTGCAAGCTCTCCAAAAAGCTTTCATCTCTTGCAAGCTTCCGAAGCTTCCACTTTCTCGATACAAGTCGAGACACTACTCTCCTGCACTATTCCGGTCTCTACACCTTTCTTTGCTTCCCTCCCCAAATCAACCCTTCTCCTCCACTTTGTGACCGAAGCAAGTCCTGGGAACGGCCATTTCTTGGTTTAGGCCGGACTTGTACAGATTGATCTCTCGAATCTATAAAGTGCTCACGTGCAGCACATTTGTTTAGGGTTTGAACCAGTTTCTCACTCACCTACCGAATTTACCGAAATCGGCAGAAATGATTTTTACCCATAAACAGGAAGATCATGTTAAACAAGAACATTTTTTCAGACAACCATGGATTCGCAGCTATCCATATAGTGCCATAGAATTTTCTGATAAACAACTACACAAAACACATGTGCTCCTATTTTATTGTGCCTTTCCCATCCAAGATTATGAGCACGAGAATTCACAACATTTGATACAACTAGGTTTCAACGGAGTAAGCCTTTTCCATCTTACAGTGAATATCAGAAACATAGTTCATGTTTCTTTTAGGGAATTTATGCCTAAAATATTTTCTCCCAAGACGATGATTTTTTCTAACTCTAGAGATATGATCATATGGAGAAAATGTACTAATGTGAGAATTCTCAGAGATGGATAAATCTCTCTTAATTCTTTCAATGAGAATTTCATAAGATTTTCTCATTCTAAGGACTTCCTTATTTTTCACATTAGTGTGATCATCTGAAACAATTATCGGAAATTCGTGATTGTTTCTTTTGGCAGAGATTCGCTCTTTCCTTTCCTTCTGAAGTCGTTCCTCATCAAAACCACAAATGTTTTGATATGGGTTCGGAGGAACCTTTTTCAAGAAGCGATTATCAACTCTTTCCTCAGACTCTTTTGATTTGATCTTATCGGGATGTGGTATAATCTGTCTTTCTACTGAGGAATAATCTTTCAGTTTTTTAAGAAAAGAAACTTCCTTCAAAAAATTTACCACCGTATGTTGAAGAAGTATAAGTTTCCTATCAAGTGACTGAAAATTGTATTCCTTACAATCACCATGGAATCGGTTCAAAGTTTCCTTTGGACAAGATTTCGTTTGATCATCAATAGATCTAGAAGTTGGTTTCTCATCCTCTTCTAACTTGATGTAGTTAGGCAAACTACCATCATCTTGATCTATTTCAGATGTGATTAAATTGGTTTTATCATAATCTGTAAAAGTTGAGCAAGGACTTTTAGTTTCCTCATCAGAAGAAATCACAACAGCATCATTAGTCAGAATCATAGAACGTGTCTCTTTATCTGTAAGAGATTTACTAAGAGCCTCTAGTTTGACAATGAGATCCATTTTCTCTTTGGCTAGACAATTCAGTTGAATGTCTTTTTCTCTGATCTCCTGTTTAAGAAGATTTGACTCTGTCTTTAAAATAAGTACTTTAGAAGACATAGATTGTATAGGCTTTAGGAGTTTTACCAACTCTTTATCAGCATCTTCTCTTTCATCAGAGATAGACATAGATGTTTTTGTCACTCCTGGATCATGAGTCAACGAAGTATTAACATCTTCAACTTTTGAGTATTCATACTCTTGCAAAACTTTAAGTGAATTAGATATTAGATTCAATTCTTATAGGTTGGATCACACCAAACACAGATTGTTAGATCTTTTCGTGTTTGCCTGCTCTGATACCAATTAAAAAGGCGAGGGTACCCAAATATACCTCAATCTAAAACTTTTCCTACCTATAAGTCCTTTTTCCGAAAGTAATTGTCTATGGACTGAGTCGAGACAATACAACTAATCGGTTCACACTTCGTGTGATCGTCTATGGATACAAGATCGAGACAATACAACAACGAAGTATGTTTACTTGATACAAAGGTTCAGAGTTAACCAAACACAATTGGATTGCTTATCAAGTAAATAGGAATTAACGCTTGTGTAATTTATTTTAATTATAACAAAACAATTATAATGCGGAAATATAAAGTAAATGACACAAAGCAAATAAGAATTAACGCTTGTGTAATATAAAGCAAGATTTTGTTAACGAGGAAACCGCAAATGCAGAAAAAAACCTGGTACCTTGTCCAGAATTGAATACTCTTAGGATTAAGCCGCTACACAAAGTTACACCTAACTTCGTATAGTTGAGACCAAGCAACTAAACCTATAGTTCACCTAGTTTCGTTTGTATTCCCACGCCTCCAACTTATAAATAAGTCACGTACTTGGAACAATTCCTTTGGTTCGTATTCCAAACAGTAAATTTTTTTTTTTTTTTTTTTTTTTTGCATCTCAGCCATTCTATTTTATCCTAGCAATGGTAAAAAGAAAAAAAAGAAGTGATCAGGATTCTTTCGATGTTTCCATCACGAGGATATGGCGAAACTACCATGTTTTCTTTTCTAACACCTGAGCTCTGTGCTTTTATGAATAGACTCTTCTAGATGTTTCCATCTAATCAAATTGGTTCCTCAACTCCTACAACCAAGATGTTCCCATCCACTTAGATTAGTTAGTTCTAACCTTAATAAGCATAAATTTCTAGTCTCTAAAGTTTATTTATTGCAACTAAAAAGTTTCTCCCATACCCCCAAACTTAAATCTAACACTGTCCTCAATGTTCTAAAGATGAAATTAAAAGCATAAACAATGAGAAACTGTTACCACTTGAAGAAAAGAGTTAAGGAAAAATATTACCGTGTTGCAAGAGCATGGGTTACCTCCCAAGAAGTGCTAAGTTTAAAGTCTTGACCGGACATTGGAAAGGATTAGTCACCTCGAAGAATCATATAGCAACAAATGGAATAACTGAGGTCATCTCGGATCAAAAAGTGCTAACCACAAGAAGAAGAAACCGCAACAGACCTGGGAAGATATCCAACACACCCTTATCTATTTTTTTGTTTAAGACAACTACATCTAGTTGTGGTTCGGGTTAGGAGCTCTATAAAAGGGTCTAGATAAAAAGATTTCATTGGATGGATTTCCTCAATGGCAGGATCCCGAAGATCGAGGTTCTAGAGTCCGGAAATACTCAATTAAGAACTTAGAAGCACATAACAATAACTGAATAATGGGGATCCTCTAAGTCAATCGACTTGACTCACATGATTGACCACGATAGTGGTCATTCTTTAGCAAATGTGTCGACCCTAATCTCCTAAAGTAATTAGGTTTAGCCTCAAAACTTAGTAATTGACACACATCGAAACTTATACGTTCCCACAATTGGTTGAAAAATATTTAGTGGGAAAACAAAATCAATCGTGGTATCATAGCACAGGTTAACCACATCAACCGAGAGGATGGGTTCTTAACAAATGAACTTCTTTATGGACACAACTAGGTTCAAGAAAAAGTGTATGAAGATAATCTTTTAAAATGGTTGAGGCACATATGTCAAGTCCCAAGTTAGGGACCTTTCTAAGAGTTAAAGCACATGGAGAATGATAATCACCCCCAAACTTAGAGTTTTCGTGTCTCTAGAAAGACTAGTCACAACTTCCCTAATTTCAAGGTCATCCGATTCCCGAAAATGGTCAATTGATTCTTCTAAGTCAGGTTCATCCTCACTTATCTCTACAAGTTCATCTTCTTTGTCTAAGACTAATTTTTCTAAATCGCTAGACTCGAAAACAATATTCTCAGGATAAACCCGCTCCTCTAAACTATTATCGGCTTCATAATCATAAGGAAATACTACATCGTCTAAAATGGGGGTATCTCTAGTCAAATCCTCGTCCTTTTGAATAGGTGAATAATTATTAAAATTATTTGGATTTGATCTAGAAATAATATTATCGTTATAAAGCTCAATTGGGGTAACAAATTCCTGATCACTATGCCTATTTATTTCAAATTCTTCATCAACACTATCCTCATCATAATCATCATTATAATAACATGAAAATGGTTGAACCTCATCTAAACAAGTAGTTTTACCAATTCTAACCTCGTCATCCTGATTATAAAAATTGTCCTCATTTTCACGGGTGATATTGGCAATCAAGAGTAATTCGAGCAATTCTTTCTTCCGTCTCTAACTCTAACCTACGTGTTGTCTCAGCAAACTCACGTGTTGACTCAGTTAACTTACACGTTGACTCAAGTATCTTACGTGCTTCATCTAGAGAAGAGGAATTATAGGAATTTTGCTCGTATATATGACCGGTATTCATGTGAATAGCAATTGGGCTCACCATATTATGAGCCATAATCTTCAAAAAGGTTGGCGTTCCCAACCACTATTCACACTCGGTCATAAAAAGAGTGATGTCCATATTGTTCGAGTTGGATATTCATATTCATTGTGATGGCTATTATAATACCAGTTTGACATCCTAACTGCAAGGGAATTCTACACAAGCACAAACAAGGATGACTCGACCACAACAAACCTACTGATTTCTAGCAAACAAAAAGCATGATGGCTCCACTTAGATTGTTTCTAGACCAACTTCTAATCCTTCGAAAGGGAATTCGTTACAATCTGAGCAAACACCTCTGGAATCAATCCGAGTTTAAGTAAGTTGAATAGAGGCGAAGGAAGCTGCGTGGAGCTTTGATACCCAAGGCCTCACCGCATTACAAGGCGGCGCAGTCACGCATTCAACTTACATAAACCATCATGAACTTCGAAGTATGCTTAAAGAGTAACCAATATTTTTCGAATGACTTTCCTATTAAGCTCGTTACCCTATTGGTCTCGTTCTAGTCAGTATTTTAAGCTTAGGTTCGCGTTTGGTATCGTTTTCCTAAGCGGGCAAGAAGAGAACGGTGATGAAATCCGAATTCTTATCTTGTATGGACAATCCTTGCCATTTACTAGGAAATTAAAGCAGTCGTATTCAATACCTCAACATATATGCATACAAAATCATCCAGTAAACCCGCTGACAGGGGATTCGCGGGTGTTTAGAATTCTTACCTCCCGTTCCATACGCGGGATGAACCGTTGAAGTCGACTCGGGCCACTGAGTCCTATGTCAGTGTACGAACCCGAGGGGCCGAGACGTATCGTAACTGTCGTCCTTCCCTGTGCAGTTTATATTTAAATCAACCCTTACTTAGGGTTTAAAATTAATAATGTCCAATGTTCAATGTCCAAAAATAAATAAAAAGAATAAAAATGTACAAAAATAAAAGATTACAAAAATAATTATCTAATTACAGTTTCTAAAAAAAATAAATAATAATAACACTATATACAAAATTTTCTTCTTCACTCCGTTCGGATCTCTCTTTTCTTTCCTATTTTGGCTATGCTTTTCTTTTCGGCACTTTCTATTTTTCTTTCGCTCCACTCCAAATCTGAAAGCAAACAGAAATACCAAAACGCGTAAAAAAACAAAAATAATAATAATAATAAATAAAAAAACCTAAAAACAAATCTATACACAAGTCCGCGTCGGCGGCGCTAATCTGATTAGATGGAAACATCTAGAAGAGTCTATTCATAAAAGCACAGAGCTCAGGTGTTAGAAAAGAAAAATGGCAGTTTCGCCATATCCTCGTGATGGAAACATCGAAAGAATCCTGATCACTTCTTTTTTTTTCTTTTTACCATTGCTAGGGTGAAATAGAATGGCTGAGATACAAAAAAAAAATAAAAAAAAAAAAATAATAATTGAGACGAATTTTGCACACATGTTTATTTTACCAGAAACACCTACACATACACAAAAACACCATAATAAGTACAAAATCGAGTGCCAACAATATATAGTATTGAGATCAAATTAGACACAAAAATGTGTCTATCATAAAGGAACAACAAATCTGTTTGGTATTAACTCTATTCAACCAAGTGATATGAGTCGGACAAAGGCTCTTCCGTTTATCTTAACATAAACTCCTTCGTCAGGTCCTTAGATCTATCTTATGTTCAATTACCAAAGTAATCGTTTAAGATTAAGCCAACAACACTCTTAATCCAAAGAATTGTGTTGATGCCGATCTACTCAATTAATCAATCCAATCTACCACAAGGATAAACCCATTATTAATTGGATCTTCTTTTACCAAAACAAGTATTGTGCACACCAAAGATTATAAACCCAAGTCAGATCTTCAATATCTTCTTAAATCTTTAATAAAAACCTGCACACAATCACTTGAATCTCTTGTGATCAATCACGCACAGGACGGAGTCTGTTAACAATGGATTATCACAAGATCGTCTTTAGAACTAACAACAGTCTAAAGATCCCTGTCGAAACTCTGAACTAGTTTGAGTGAATCTTATATCAGAAGAGAAGATTCTCAAGCATAAACAAACTAGGTGCAATTAGATGTCAACCACCGTTAGTCAATCAAATCAATCGAAAGCAAAAGATAAACCGCAATTATCTAGTTTTCCACCAACAGTACACGCTAGAGCTTCTCAATCCCAAAGAAGACTTTAAACTGATCAGCCGTAAGAGATTTCGCCTAATTAGGTTACTCTCCTCTCCGAATAGGCGGCTACACCAGTAACAACAACAAAATAGGAAGTATGTTGTTACGAAGGATTAGTTTGCTAGAAAGGCAAACTTCAAGTATTTATAGACAAGGAAGTTTGGACACCAAGGAATTTCCAAAACCGAAAATATTCTCAAGATATTCATTAAAGCACAAATTCGGTTTCCATAATTGCTGGAAATGCTATGTCCAAAAATAATGATCGAAATCTCTTAGTAAATGCACATTATTAATTCTTATATTTCCCTACAAAATGAAATTAATAACCTTAATTAAAAGATTCTTAACTTACTTATGTTTCGATCCGGAGATTCTCTTCCCTTAGATATTAACAAATATCGTAGAACAATTAAAGAAATAAACATTCACAACAAGTGTTCAAAGTATGTCGACATCGTTACTTTGTAAAGTCTCTTTCACACTTACAACCTTGAAACCGATTTTCCACACTTCCAAACAAGTTTAGAATTGGTTCATCTGACTTTCAAGAACTATGTGATTGATCAAAAAAAACATTCAATCACAATCATGGGTTTAACGGTTCTACCAAAACAAGTTTCGGTTCTAGCTTCCATGTGAGTACTGTGCATAGTCACACTAGCTTTCCAAAATTCGGTTGACTAGGTACTAGGATCGGTTCCCCACATATATATGGTATCTAACTTATATGTGTTGCACATGTCCATAGGATCGTTTCCCCTTTGCCTATAAAAGTGTTGCACATGTCCATAGGATCGGTTCCCCTTTCTGCTATAAACCTTACTGCACCTCATACAAGGTTCGGTTCCCATTTCTGATGTACAACACCTCTTACTAGGATCGGTTCCCCTTTCCCATATTTGGTCAGACAGAAAATCACAAACCCGATCATACCATCTCAGGTGATTACTTAAGATCGGTTTCACTAATAAAAGTCATACCAATACATACATCAGGCCTTTGTGAATAGTTCTACCAAGAACACAAACAAGTTGTGAGCGGTTATACTCAATCACACATGTTGGTTGTTCATAAGATATGCAATGAATAACAAAACCAATAACACATGTCAATTCCTTTTTCGGTTCACAAACAAGTTTATGAACTTACTTCCTTAGAACACGTGTAAAACATTGTTCCATAGGATGAAATCCTCACCTCATACCCATACGTAATCACAGTACCATTCAAATGATTATAGTGATGTCTTATCTACAAAGTTTAATGGTTGAGCAATAAACCTCGTATTGTATTCCTTAATACTATGTCTATATAGAGTTCAAATATGTTTCGCAGTTTTGTTTTCAATATGCACAACTTGAAAGATACGTTAGGGAATGAAACAGTTCAAGTCAAATATCACTAACCTAAAGTTGAAGGATGATTGTTGTCGTTGCAGCTCCTTGCTTCTTCACATCTTCAATACTTCGCAATACTTGTAATGTCTCATATCCTAATACATTCAAGCTAACCTATACGAAGTTGACTCTAGTACATAATCAAGAAACTCTTAACATGAGTTTTGATTCACTAAAATATGACAACCAAACTTGACATACCAACGCTTGGTAGGTTCAACCGAGCCATGCTCTAACAATCTCCCCTTTGTCAATTTTAGTGACAAAACTCTTCCATCATATGGATAAACAAATTACAAGAATTCATTACACATATGCTTGATTCCCGATTCAACAAAGACAAGAACGCTTACATTTAATCCTTGAAAATGCCGTTGTTGACATTATAATAACAAAGCTAATACTCCCCCTAAGGAAGATAGGTAGATATTCAATCCGCACGTATTTGTTATACCAATTCATATGACATGTTACTCCCCCTTAGTTTGTGCTTTCACTCTTTCGTTAGATAAACGTTCGAGCACCAATGTTCTTTTCCTTAGTGATACCAATCAATATAAAATCAATGCCAGTATCACTTTTTTACTCCATATATTTCTCCCCCTTTTTTTCACAAAATGACAAAGAAACGAAAAAATAAAGGACAACATGAAAAGAATCTTACAAATCTCAAAAAAGACTTGTAACCTGTTGAGTTAGGTACGTGGGTTCCACACATCATGTTCTGATAACCAATATTAAAACCGAAACTAAAAGTAGTTTTATTTTGATATGTTACCAAGGAAACAATTGTCCGAAATAATTTTTCCAATTTCGTTTAGCAAACCAAAAAACAACTAAGCAATTTAGTCCCTTTGCTAAACTGATTGTTCAAAAACAACCGCTTAATTCGATAAGACCAAAATAAAGATAACTCTATTTTTCTCATCAGGTTCTAATTATCCATAAACTTAGACCTTTAAATTTTAAACAAGACAAGTACTAGGTTAGTTAACTATCATTTCTTGTTAAGGCATTCGATTAGACTTGAATAACCGAAACCTCTCTTCGATAAGTCTAACTAAGATCAGAAATAACTTAGTTTCTCTTATCCGGAATCGAATTGGACTAAACAACTCATACCGTACACCTTTTATTTCGTTAAGCCATCAAAAAATCATACAAAACAACTTAAATCAACTTGCATAATTATTCACCTCAACCGAAAGCAATTGAAACAACATAGACATTAAAAGCATCGAAATTTTGTAAGCCTAAACAATTGATACCACACATAAAGCAAGATAACAATAGTTTTTCTTAACCGAAACCAATTGAATCACACACATCCACACACACATCATGGAATAAACATCAATTGAACTGAAATTTTGTTAAGCAAAAGCAATAAATATATATAATATAAACTCAGGCTTTTCTTAAATAGGAAAACAATTAACTAACAAGCTTGTTACCTCAAATTTCGCATCCATTTCTCCAATATGATTGCATCTTCATCCAGGGAGAATTGATATCGAAATATCATCATGTTGTCATCCTTATGCCAAAACAAAAGAATAACAACAACCCTCAACCTTTACCATAGAAAGGTTGAAAACCGGTTTTAACAATTGCAAGCAAGAGTTAAAAACCGTCGAAACACATATGCTTTTATGTTAAACCAAAACGGATTTAACATATTGTGACTTTTTCACATATTGTTTCTACCAGAACCCCTCATGATCCTTTGATAAAGCCTACCAACATGTGCTAGAACTTAATCCTGCTAAATAAAAAAGTTACCTAAACCACAAGGGTTCACAATATATGAGATCGAATATTAAGGTAGTGAAACCGAAATCAAACATCCCATAAACATACATAGCAATAAGATAAAAGCATTCAAGCACAGGCTATATATAAATCGAAAACTATCACAAGAAAAATTACCAATCAAATAATTTTATTCATAATAGACCAATACAATCAATGAAAGAAATTAAAAATTGATATCTATTATTATAGATTAAGTATTACAGCATATGACTTAATCTCTAGTGGTTCTCTTGTTGTTCACTGAGGTCTCTTCTGTGTTCAAACTCTTAAAGCATGTCTCAAGAGACTTGTCCGCAACCACTTCTTGTTTCTCAAGTTTTTCAACTTGAATCTTCATATCAGCAATATCAGCTTTTGTTTTGTCAATCTTATCTTTGAGCCAATCTTGATTTCGAACCGTTATAATGAGATTGGTTCTTAGTTCCTCAAAACCTTGGATATAGTCAATCACACTATCAGAACGGATCCACTTGGTTTTGTTTGGATCTTGTAGGTTGTAATCCAACAGACATGACTCATCTTGTGATCCAACTCAACTATCAGAGTCATAATCAGACATGATATTTGATATGCCCTTTTTCTTCCTCTCTGTATTGATTCCTTGACAATCCTTAACCTTTTGAGCTTCCCCCTTATTATCCTTTGAGACACTGCGAGTTATTGGAGGCAGGCTTGCTCATATATATATATAAAGGATTTATCAGGGTATCAAAATACAGGTAAGAGAAAGTTCCTCCTTTTAAAAGAGACCACTTTCGGACCAAAAGACCTCTGGAGAATCCGAAAATATAAAAGAATATATTTTGTTTCCTTAGTCTGAATTTCTCAGGTTGGAAGGTTTATTAAAATTCGAAAATTCAAAATAAAACCTCTTTTTGGAAGACCATGTTAAACAAGAACATTTTTTCACACAACCATGGATTCGCAGCTATCCATATAGTGTCACAGAATTTTCTGATAAACAACTACACAAAACACATTTTATTGTGCCTTTCCCATCCAAGATTATGAGCATGAAAGGATGAGAATGCACAACATTTGATACAACTAGGTTGCAACGGAGTAAGCCTTTTCCAGCTTACAGTGAATATCAGAAACATAGTTCATGTTTCTTTTAGGGAATTTCTGCCCAAAATATTTTCTCCCAAGACGATGATTTTTTCTAACTCTAGAGATATGATCATGTGGAGAAAATGTACTAATGTGATAATTCTCAGAGATGGATAAATCTCTCTTAATTCTTTCAATGAGAATTTCATAAGATTTTCTCATTCTAAGGACTTCCTTATTTTTCACATTAGTGTGATCATCTGAAACAATTATCGGAAATTCATGATTATTTCTTTTGGCAGAGATTTGCTCTTTCCCTTCCTTCTGAAGTCGTTCCTCATCAAAACCACAAATGTTTTGATATGGGTTCGGAGGAACCTTTTTCAAGAAGCGATTATCAACTCTTTCCTCTGACTCTTTTGAGTTGATCTTATCGGGGTGTGGTATAATCTGTCTTTCTACTGAGGAATAATCTTTCAGTTTTTTAAGAAAAGAAAGTTCCTTCAAAAATTTTACCACCGTATGTTGAAGAAGTATAAGTTTTCTATCAAGTGACTGAAAATTGTATTCCTTACAATCACCATGGAATCGGTTCAAAGTTTCCTTTGGACAAGATTTCGTTTGATCATCAATAGATCTAGAAGTTGGTTTCTCATACTCTTCTAACTTGATGTAGTTAGGCAAACTACCATCATCTTGATCTATTTCAGATGTGATTAAATTGGTTTTATCACAATCTGTAAAAGTCGAGCAAGGACTTTTAGTTTCCTCATCAGAAGAAATCACAACAACATCATTAGTCAGAATCATAGAACGTGTCTCTTTATCTGTAAGAGATTTACTAAGAGCCTCTAGTTTGACAATGAGATCCATTTTCTCTTTGGATAGACAATTCAGTTGAATGTCTTTTTCTCTGATCTCCTGTTTAAGAAGATTTGACTCTGTCTTTAAAATAAGTACTTTAGAAGACATAGATTGTATAGGCTTTAGGAGTTTTACTAACTCTTTATCAGCATCTTCTCTTTCATCAGAGATAAACATAGATGTTTTCGTCACTCCTGGACCATAAGTCAACGAAGTATTAACATCTTCAACTTTTGAGTATTCATACTCTTGGAAAACGTTAACTAAATCAGACATTAGATTCAATTCTTATAGGTTGGATCACACCAAACACAGATTGTTAGATCTTTTCGTGTTTGCCTGCTCTGATACCAATTGAAAAGGTGAGGGTACCCAAATATACCTCAAGCTAAAACTTTTCATACCTATAAGTCCTTTATCCGAAAGTGATTGTCTATGGACTGAGTCGAGACAATACAACTAATCGGTTCACACTTCGTGTGATCATCTATGGATACGAGATCGAGACAATACAACAACAAAGTATGTTTACTTGATACAAAGGTTCAGAGTTAACCAAACATAATTGGATTGCTTATCAAGTAAATTTGAATTAACGCTTGTGTAATTTACTTTAATTATAACAAAACAATTATAATGCGGAAATATAAAGTAAATGACACAGCAAGATTTTGTTAACGAGGAAATCGCAAATGCAGAAAAAAACCCTGTACCTTGTCCAGAATTGAATACTCTTAGGATTAAGCCGCTACACAAAATTACACCTAACTTCGTATAGTTGATACCAAGCAACTAAACCTATAGTTCACCAAGTTCCGTCTGTATTCCCACGCCTCCAACTTATAAATAAGTCACGTACTTGGAACAATTCCTTTGGTTCGTATTCCAAACAGTACAGGAACAACAAATCTGTTTGGTATCAACTCTATTCAACCAAGTGATATGAGTCGGACAAAGGCTCTTCCATTTATCTTAACATAAACTCCTTCTTCAGGTCCTTAGATCTATATTATTTTCAATTACCGAAGTAATCGTTTAATATTAAGCCAACAACACTCTTAATCCAAAGAATTATGTTAATGCCGATGTACTCAATTAATCAATCCAATCTACCACAAGGATAAACCGATTATTAATTGGATCTTCTTTTACCAAAACAAGTATTGTGCACACCAAAGATTATAAACCCAAGTCAGATCTTCAATATCTTTTTTGTCTTCAAATCTTCTTAAATCTTTAATAAAAACCTGCACACAATCACTTGAATCTCTTGTGATCAATCACGCACAGGACGGAGTCTGTTAACAATGGATTATCACAAGATCGTCTTTAGAACTAACAACAGTCTAAAGATCCCTGTCGAAACTCTGAACTAGTTTGAGTGAATCTTATATTAGAAGAGAATATTCTCAAGTATAAACAAACTAGGTGCAATTAGATTTCAACCACCGTTAGTCAATCAAATCAATCGAAAGCAAAAGATAAACCATAATTATCTAGTTTCCCACCAACAGTACACGCTAGAGCTTCTCAATCCCAAAGAAGACTTTAAACTGATCAGCCGTAAGAGATTTCGCATAATTAGGTTACTCTCCTCTCCGAATTGGCGGCTACACCAGTAACAACAACAAAAGAGGAAGTATGTTGTTACGAAGGATTAGTTTGCTAGAAAGGCAAACTTCAAGTATTTATAGACAAGGAAGTTTGGGCACCAAGGAATTTCCAAAATCGAAAATATTCTCAAGATATTCATTAAAGCACAAATTCGGTTTCCATAATTCCTAGAAATGCTCTGTCTAAAAATAATGTTCGAAATCTCTCAGTAAATGCACATTAATAACCTTAATTAAAAGATTCTTAACTTACTTATGTTTCCATCAGAGGATTCTCTTCCCTTAGATATTAAGGAATATCTTTGAACAATTAAAGAAATAAACATTCACAACACGTGTTCAAAGTACGTCGACATCGTTACTTTGTAAATTCTCTTTCACACTTACAACCTTGAAACCGATTTGCCACAAATCCAAACAAGTTTAGAATTGGTTCATCTGACTTTCAAGAACTATGTGATTGATCAAACAAACATTCAATCACAATCATGGGTTTAACGGTTCTACCAAAACAAGTTGTGGTTCTAGCTTCCATGTGAGTACTATGCATAGTTATACTAGCTTTGCAAAATTCGGTTGACTAGGTACTAGGATCGGTTCCCCACATATATATGGTATCTAACTTATATTTGTTGCACATGTCCATAGGATCGTTTCCCCTTTGCCTAAAAACGTGTTGCACATGTCCATAGGATCGGTTCCCCTTTCTGCTATAAACATTGCTGCACCTCATACAAGGTTCGGTTCCCATTTGTGATGTGCAACACCTCTTACTAGGATCGGTTCCCCTTTCCCATATTTGGTCAGACAGAAAATCACAAACCCGATCATACCATCTCAGGTGATTACTTAAGATCGGTTTCACTAATAAAAGTCATACCAATACATAAGTCAGGCCTTTGTGAATAGTTCTACCAAGAACACAAACAAGTTGTGAGCAGTTATACTCAATCACACATATTGGTTTCATAAGATATGCAATGAATAACAAAACCAATAACACCTGGAAATTTCTTTTTCTGTTCACAAACAAGTTTATGAACTTATTTCCTTAGAACACATGTAAAACATTCTTCCCTAGGATGAAATCTTCACCTCATACTCATACATAATCACAGTAGCATTCAAATGATTATGGTGATGTCTTATCTACACAGTTTAATGGTTAAGCATTAAACCTCGTATTGTATTCCTTAATACTATGTCTATCTAGAGTTCAAATATGCTTCGCAGTTTTGTTTTCAATATGCATGACTTGAAAGATACGTTAGGGAATGAAACAGTTCAAGTCAAATATCACTAACCTCAAGTTGAAGGATGATTGTTGTCGTTGCAGCTCCTTGCTTCTTCACATCTTCAATACTTCGCAATACTTGTAATGTCTCATATCCTAATACATTCAAGCTAACCTATACGAAGTTGACTCTAGTACATAATCAAGAAACTCTTAACATGAGTTTTGATTCACTAAAATATGACAACCAAACTTGACATACCCACGCTTGGTGGGTTCAACCGAGCCATGCTCTATCAAGGCTAAGCCCTAGATTAGCAGTCCACGTCATTTATGGCAACCTCCTAAGTCGTATGTCAATGCTAATCGAGCTGCTAGATTACCAGTCCACATTAGCACCCAGCGATGTTTGGTTCAGCGCAACCAATCTCAGTTGTCAGATCAAAAAATAAATCTCCCAAGACGAACCATTCACTGAAAAAGGTGCTTTTGTGGCGCTGAACCATTCAACGCTACTATCTCGCTGCTAGTTCAAGTGCGAGAAAACGCTAAGAGAGAGAACTAGTGTTAACAAATGACAATACTTTTTTTTTGAACTGCAACACTTAACTGCCAATCTAGCAGTTTAATCTAGCCCATTGAACTAATTCTAAGCTATTCTTATTGTCTTGACTAGGGGTTTGAAACCTCTCACTTTTGATTTGTGAGTTTTTTTTTCCCTCAAAGGGAGGAAACCATCTTGTATTGATAGAAAGTTACCATTGATTGAACAAAGATACATCGTTACATTTTCATTCTAGTTCTGAATATTTAGATAGGTTAAGATTGCCCAAAGGATGTGATCTACCCAGCTATGTTTGATCACATATTTGTTATAAAAAGCAGCCAATTTTGTAGCCCAAATTACATTTTCTCTCCGTACTAAAGTAAAATCCTTAACTAAGAAATTTATATCAAATTTTTCTTTGTTGCCAAAGTCTTCACTAATCTTGTACATGTCTCTGTTGACGAACTTTTTCATACATTCCTATCAACAATAGCAATGTTGAATCTAAAAGAAATCCATGTTCGTTCCGGTGTGTTTCCCATTGGAAAGCCGCATCGCCTCCAAACTTTTTCTAACTCCTCTCCGGTTGTACAACAAAGCATATATAGAATCTTATAACTTCACTAACTGTACATGTATTATCACATAAAGGCAATCTAATTCCATCTTTTGATGTGTAGTCCATCATAGTTAATGCAATGTTTATTCTAGGAGCCATGTTTCTTTTGATTTGTGAGTAAACAAGGGATGCCTCAATACTAGTCATTCGATGTTATGCTCCCTACTCCCAAAATGATTATCATACTTGTCATCACATTTAAAATATCCCTAGATTTTCTGTTTTCCACATTTTTACTAAGTGCAAATCTTATGACTAGTGCCACATTTGGTTTTTCTAGTTTGGGATAGATATATAAGTTGCAAACATTTATCTGTTTCTGCTATCAAAATATACTATGCACTAAATCCTAAATTATTAGAAAAACTTGAAACTAGGAAAAACTTTCCTCGTTTAATATTAACACTAGGGTATGTAATGAATGCTAATGTTGTTGTTTTTGCCGAATGTTCTAAGTTAGACGCTTGTCTTGTGGTTCGAAAAATGCATCTTAGATGATTCTTAAATTTGTAACAAATTCATTATGCATTTTATGTTGGTTGTATATTTCAACATGTACATGTACCTTGGACACTCATTAAGTATTATCCTCTCGAAAGACAAATTAAAGTATCATTTTCCCAATGCGAAAAATGTTTCCGGTGATGTGCATGATTTTTATGGAGTAACATATTTAAGTTGGGAAATTGATGTTGTGGATGTTGGAATGCCATCAAGTTTTCTTAACGAAATTGAATCAACGAAGCACGGTATTTAACATAAATTTTATACAGTGAAGACGCTGTATACAACTCCATGTACTTTACAATGCTCAGGAAATGGCATGGGCTGGACTAAGATGAGTCCCACGCTGCTTTTTAAAACTTGCACTGTTCTTGTTGGTTGGTTCGTGAACTTATTATATTCAAAATAAATAAATAAAAGTCCCACAAACTTACAATAATTTTACCAAAATGTGAAATGCACTATCACAAACTGTCTAACAACTAGTTAATAGTCGAAACCCCGTAGAAAAAGTTTTCTTGGTAAATACGTGGATTCATCCAAAACTTCGTTCCTCTTACAAATACTTGACCATCTCCATCAAACACTGCTTTTGTTCACTCCCCTTCACTAAAAATAAGACAGGAGTCACGGGACTCATTGGCATATCTAATGAAGTAGGTCCACAGCTGCAAATCAAATTTACTGTCTTAATTGTGTGACGCCTGTTTTAGCCTTCATAAAAGTAATCAGTTCAACAAAAATATCATACTATATGGCAAGGTTTTCAGAACTCAGAAGTAATTTATGTACATTAGAGTTCAAAAAATGTTGAATTCTCATGGGGATATAATGTCAAATGAGTAATCTCAGGCTCAAGCCAGACTAAATAATCTTTCGTTTTTAGGAAGGGGTGCTTTTATTACTTCTCACAAAACTACAATTCACATGTGCAGACTGCAGTGTGAGATTCCTTGTAGACCCGAAATTATAAACATAACTCTACCATGACTGAGGAAATATAGGAGAAGGATGGTATTACCTACAAAAAGAGAATGGTGAAAGTCAGAGAAATTTTCTGCTCCGTTTGTACTACCTCCATCCCCATAAAGTGGGATTTTCACTCCAATTTGACCACCATTGCAGTCCCTCCAAGGAAAAATATCTGAAGTATAATTGGATGACAGTTATAGGTTTTGAGGAAATGCATAATAAAAAGAAATGATAATAATTTACCTTATAGTTCGATGTGCTGCATACATTTTTCATTTCACAGTCCTACATAATGTACCCAAAATGACAGATTCAGTACTCCCCGTAAAATGGTTCGTTTCGAAGTGAAAAACTTGGCATTAATACTGATATTGCCATATTGGGGTGTGGGAGCTTTGAAACCATTAAAATTATAAGAGAAGATGAATCATAAAGCAGCAACATGCAAATTCTCCATACTTGGTTCTCTTTGGCATGAAATCTTCCAAGACCCTAGAAACAACGCTCTTCTTCAAACTGAAAAGTACTCACTATTGAGATGCCAATTCAGAACAAACCAATATTGAAGAACTGTGGTGCAGTGTAAAGAATCGCTACATGTATCGACGTACAACACTGATGTTCTACTCTTATAATTCACAAATATGCATTACACTGGATATACAGTTATTGGAGAAGAGAATTGTTAATCATGAATTAAAGAAAATCAGTTTTAACACCTAAAATAAGCTTGCAACTATGTGTTGGACCTACTTATTTCTCTGGCTTTTGCAACATCTAAATTAGACATAAAGAGTACAAACACAACACTTATAACATGAACTTCTAGATTTATGTTGGTTATTATCCTTGCTTAGCAATAGGAACCTATAAGGGATTCCGCCCACATGACCAAAGTAATGGTTTCAAACACAAAATGGAGGTCTACATGGATACAATGAAATTAACCAATAATTGAACTGTTGATAAAGGTTAAAATGACAAACACTAACTTGTTAGGTACAATCAATAACTTCAAATGCATTTTTATTCCTTTTACACACACTAATTGGTTCGTTGACGGAGACATGAGTTTGTTGCAGGAAAACACGAAATAGTTATTATAGGGGTGATAGTGGATGGATGGACTAAAAAAGGTACCTTTACTTTGAGATCACCTGTGGTTAGCATATTAAATGCATTATTCTAAGACTCCATCATCATCGCTGTTAGAAGGAAGAATCATATATTTTCCAAAACTCAAAACCAATTAAAAGAAAGAAAAAAAGTCGAAATATTGCAACACCGCACACACAGGTGAGTCAGGTGACATTACCACATAATCCTCACAGTTGGGTCATGATCTTTTCCCACTATCTTTCCAAGAGTTGAAAGAGAACTGTTTGTATAAAAAATACCCAACATTTCATTCAAAATGATCATATTACTAATGAAAGAAAGACACGAACATAAGAATGAAATTTAAGGGAAAAGAAAACTATGAGTAAGAAAGTAGATACATTGCTTTTTGTATTTTTTATCAAGTATGATCAACAAAGTAGAAAGCTATGAGCAAGAAAGTTATGGTCATATTTTTTTTATCAACTAAATTGGAGTTGAGAACATACATTGCCTCTTTCCAAAAGCTAAAGAAGAAGAGAAAAAAAAAAAAAATATGACCATAACTTTCTTTAGCTTTTGGAAACAGGCAATGTATGTTCTCAACTCCAATTTAGTTGATAAAAAAAATATGACCATAACTTTCTTGCTCATAGCTTTCTACTTTGTTGATCATACTTGATAAAAAATACAAAAAGCAATGTATCTACTTTCTTACTCATAGTTTTCTTTTCCCTTAAATTTCATTCTTATGTTCGTGTCTTTCTTTCATTAGTAATACGATCATTTTGAATGGAATGTTGGGTATTTTTTATACAAACAGTGCACGCGACCCAAATTGGCCACGCATGCCATTGGCACATGCCAACACGCTCGCTGGTAGGTTTTCCTACCAGGGCGCGACCCAAATTGGCCACGCATGCCATTGGCACATGCCAACACACTCGCTGGTAGCTTTTCCTACCAGGACGCCACCCAAATTGGCCACGCATGCCATTCGCACATGCCAACACGCTCGCTGGTAGCTTTACCTACCAGGGCGCGACCCGAATTGGCCACGCATGCCACTGGCACATGCCAACACGCTCGCTGGTAGCTTTTCCTACCAGGACGCGACCCAAATTGGCCACGCATGCCATTAACACATGCCAACACGCTCGCTGGTAGCTTTTCCTACCAGGCCGTGACCCAAATAGGCCACGCATGCCATTGGCACATGCCAACACGCTCGCTGGTAGCTTTTCCTACCAGGGCGCGACCCAAGATTGCCACGCATGCCATTGGCACATGCCAACATGCATCGGGCCGGGTAGCTTTTCTTACCAGGACATAGCCCTAATGGCCATGCGTGCCATTGACTTGCCATACACGCCACTTACACTCAACGTACAAGAATTCCGCACATGCCATTGGCACATGCCACACACGCCACTAGCAGCTCTGGCATTGCCACTTGCACTCAAGGTGCAACCCGCAACAAAGGCATTCCGCACATGCCACACGCGCCTCCAGCGCCACTTGCACTCAAGGTGCAACCAACACTCGAGACATCAACACAAACCGGGGGATGCTTTCTAGGGTTTTGGTTTGGCCAGTCACAAAGATGCGGCGTACACTACGCTCACATTAAGAAAGCGTGAATAGGAATAAAGCGGTCAAATAAATGAGGAAATAATGGTGAAAACGTTTTCACCCATAAACACCTTGTGGTTACCACCTCCTCCCATTATTTCACCCTTTACTATCTTCCTTCATGAGGCCAGGGTACGTTTCAGCCTCGACTTGTATAAATAGGTCTTACCTATTTCCACCGGACAACAAGTCTCGGTCATGAGAAAAATACAATACTCTCAGAAAAGGAAACTTTGCAAGCTCTCCAAAAAGCTTTCATCTCTTGCAAGCTTCTGAAGCTTTCTTGATAAAAAAATATGACCATAACTTTCTTGCTCATAGTTTTCTACTTTGTTGATCATACTTGATAAAAAATACAAAAAGCAATGTATCTACTTTCTTACTCATAGTTTTCTTTTCCCTTAAATTTCATTCTTATGTTCGTGTCTTTCTTTCATTAGTAATACGATCATTTTGAATGGAATGTTGGGTATTTTTTATACAAACAGTGCTCTTTCAACTCTTGGAAAGATAGTTGGTCATATTTTTTTTATCAACTAAATTGGAGTTGAGAACATACATTGCCTCTTTCCAAAAGCTAAAGAAAAAAGAAAAAAAAAAAAACTGAAATTGTTGTTATAACTCTAACTCCAAATGGTCTTTTGGTTATATTCCTTTTAGTTACGCACCCTAAGAGCATCCACAGTCGTGGAGTATAACCAAATTTTTTGGTAAAAAACAGACGCAGTGGAGACGGAGTAAAGACCGGACTATAACCAAAACCCAGACCATATTTAGTCTTTAGTCCGGTCTTTAGTGGGCGTAAATTGAAGTTGTGCTTCGATGGGCGTAACTCAAAGTTGCGCCCCCAACAATTAAAAAAAAAAAAATGGGGCGCAATTTGGAATTGCGCCCCAACAACAATAAAAAAATAAAAATTGGGCGCAACTTTGAGTTGCGCCCAACAATAATAAATAAAAAAAAAAATTGGCGAACTTTGAGTTGCGCCCAACAATAATAAAAAAAAGAAAAAAATAAAAGAAATGGGACGAGATTTGGAGTTACTTTCGATTAGGCGTAACTCAAAGTTGCGTCGACCAAATTTTAGTCTCCTCCACTGCGTTACAACACGGACTAAACCCAAATTTTAGTTTTTTTTGCTCTTTGCTCTTTGGTTATGGTCGCACCACTGCAGTTGCTCTAACTGTTTAAAATTCAACTAAACTCTAACTGGTTAGCTAGAAAATGCTGGAGACATACAGTGCCATTAATTTGGTTATCTTCTTCCATTCTCTTCTAAGAGCTTTCGAATGGCCATCCGTCTCAAAAAACAAATAAAAATGCTTTACAATGGCCATACAAAATTGAAAATTTTAATAAAAAATATTAAATTCATGGATTCAGGGTAAGTTCAGTTAACAAACTTCAACCACAAAAACCATCGTGACTATAGGAAAAAAACTAAACGAAAACAACCAACAAAGACCAAAACAATAATTACAAAGATTGGTCGATGATCAATCGACTGGCCCGGGAAATGGGTACCGAAATTACAATCAAATCTAATCTAATCTTTTGAAAAAACCTATAAAATCAAAAGATAAATAATAGCGTCTCAGGAACCTATCGAATTTAAAATGACCATAATGAATTAGACCTGGGATCATAAGAACCACAGTTGATGCGTGTGGGTATATAAGATCCGTGCAATCTTATCAAGAGATGAATTACTATTGAACCGCAACATCAACCTGTCGATTCTACTACTATTGCTGAATTTGAAATCGTAAAAGAATTGAAGATACACACCAATTACGCTGACGCAAAGATAACCACAACCTGTTTCATCAAATAAGAACAACAAAATTTAATTACTAAATTTCCTTAATTCAAAAATTAAACCTGATGGAAAAGAAATTGACTAATTAAAAGAGATCAACATACTAACCCTCTTGGAAAAAAAGACGGTCAAGATTTTTCTATATGGACGGCTATCTACAGTTTGGACATATAAAAGACGATCAAGATTAATTCTAAATATCTATATATATGCTTTGGCAATATAAGAGATATGTGAGTTTGATACGTTTCATTTTTGTGGGTCTCATTATTTCGTTCTTCTCCATTTATAATCAAGTCGTTTCATATTAGTCAGTTGTATTACTTCCATTCTTGTTTGATCGATAAGTTTCATATTTCCCAAATCTCTTCATATCTTTTCCCCACCTCTTTGTAATCTCAAATATTGTAATATCAAATGCAATATCAAATATTGTAATTCTAGAAATAAGAACCACAGTTGATGCGTGTGGGTATATAAGATCCGTGCAATCTTATCAATAGATGAATTACTATTGAACCGCAACATGAACCTGTCGATTCTACTACTATTGCTGAATTTGAAATCGTAAGAGAATTGAAGATACACAACAATTACGCCGACGCAAAGATAACCACAACCTGTTTCATCAAATAAGAACAACAAAATTTAATTACTAAATATCCTTAATTCAAAAATTAAACCTGATGGAAAAGAAATTGACTAATTAAAA
Organism: Papaver armeniacum; assembly: GCA_023531295.1. NCBI lineage: Eukaryota > Viridiplantae > Streptophyta > Magnoliopsida > Ranunculales > Papaveraceae > Papaver > Papaver armeniacum. Next base: position 70,904 of record JAJJWW010017326.1, read on the forward strand.
GAGATCAACATACTAACCCTCTTGAAAAAAAAAGTCTTAGTAACCCTCTTTTGAATTCTAATCGTATATTAAAAAAAAAGTCTTAGTAACCCTTTTAATTAAAAGAGATCAACATACTAACCCTCTTGAAAAAAAAAAAAAAAGTCTTAGTAACCCTCTTTTGAGTTCCAATCATCCATTTGAGATATGCTTGAAAAAATGGCCAAACAGTTGCAGAGAGATTGCATTTGATATTACAATATTTGAGATTACAAAGAGGCGGGGGAAAAGATATGAAGAGATTTGGGAAATATGAAACTTATCGATCAAAAAAGAATGGAAGTAATACAACTGACTAATATGAAACGACTTGATTATAAATGGAGAAGAAAGAAATAATGAGACCCACATATCTCTTATATTGCCAAAGCATATCTCTAGATATTTAGAATTAATCTTGACCGTCTTTTATATGTCCAAACTGTAGATAGCCGTCCATATAGGAAAACACCATTGTCTTAGTAACCCTCTTTTGAAATTGACTAATTAAAAGAGATCAACATACTAACCCTCTTGAAAAAAAAAAAAGCCTTAGTAACCCTCTTTTGAATTCCAATCATCCATTTGAGATATGCTTGAAAAAATGGCCAAACAGTTGCAGAGAGGTTGCATTTGATATTACAATATTTGAGATTACAATATTTGAGATTGCATTTGATATTACAATATTTGAGATTACAATATTTGATAAATATGAAATTTATCGATCAAAAAAGAATGGAAGTAATACAACTGACTAATATGAAACGACTTGATTATAAATGGAGAAGAAAGAAATAATGAGGCCCACGTATCTATTATATTGCCAAAGCATATCTCTGGATATTTAGAATTAATCTTGACCGTCTTTTATATGTCCAAACTGTAGATAGCCGTTCATATAGGAAAACACCATTGTCCCTTATATGGAAAACACCATTGTCCCTTATAATATAGATACATTCACGGGCTTAAATGTTTTGTGGAATCTTATATCACCCATTTCCTTCCTTTCTGTAATTTAACTTTTTTTTGTTTCTCATCTCTTTTGGCATCCTCTCATTTTTCTTTTGTTCTAACCCAAGATTTGGATCTGCAAAATCATCCCTAAATTTCCAAAAATCATAGCTCATTTCTCCTAAACCTAAATCTCATAAATCAAAACTTATCTCGAAAAATCAAACCCAATCTTTCAACCACATAACATGTAAAACGTGCCGGCCCGGCACAGCCCAGCACACGAAGTAGCGTGCTTCATGTGCCATGCTATGGTGTGCCAACAATTTAAACGTCTTTGTAACGTCTTGTGTTATACCTCTACCAGACCAAAAAAGCAAAATAATGTCTAGAAAGGATAAACCAAACGGTGCTTTGACTGCCTGTACGTGAAATGGGTGCCGTCACAGTTAAAAGAATGGTGGACATATGCATCTTAAAAGACCAAGGTACCCTGTAAAATTCTTACAAGTACTCAAACCTCCACCGTAAACAATTTTAACAATTCCTCGGTGCTCCTACGATTAAAGTTTAAACTTAAATTCACCACATAGACATAAAAATAGAACAATAAACTCGTTTTGCAGGAGTGATTTTATTTTTAATCTTTCGCAGGTTTCAGAAGTTACAAAACTGCCTGCAGGTGCCTTCATTGTAAACTCCACAGAAGGCGGAGAGCTTACATGTAAAACCAGCATCTTTTGGGTTGGTTTCTTTAACCATTAAGAACTCGTGCACATACCAACCACAGAGATCGATACGATTCCGCATGGCAAACAAATTTCCACCGAACATCAAAATGTCAAGCACTTGAACAGAAAAGGTCGCCCTGTTTTGGGATGTAACTGCACCCAAGTTTTGGTTGTCAGAAAACAATGAAAATGTGTTCTCGACTCACGAGCTCCAAACTTCATAAGCCTGTACAGGAACCACAATATCTCTTCCATAAACCATTTCTTATACCAAGACTATATATGACATACTTTTTAGCCAAAAAGAAACGAATTTCTGTTGGAGGCTTGCAGTTCCAAATTGTATCAGGACAAGCAGCTTCTTGCTCGATCAATAGGTTTCTCTTTAACAAACCAACATTGCAATTTGCACCATTTCTCCAGGAAGACAAACACTGGAAAAATAGTGCAACTGACCAAATAGCAAAAGAAGCATAGCTTGCAGCATTCCTGAAAGCAGAAATAGTCAGCAAACAGAGATTGACATCGAAATGTTTAACAGAATATCCAGAGACATTTGTAGCTTAGTATTATAACCCTAGGAGATGAGAGTTACAAAACCTCTTTGAATGAATTACTGGACCAAAAAAACAATGAAATGGGCTCAATAATAATTTTAAAATGACGAACACAAAAAGTAACCATTCCTGCAGAATAAACGAGGAAACTTCGGAAATTTACAGGTTGCATCGATGAGATCATACTAAGAATAAGAATACAAAACACAACAAGAGTAATATCTATCAGGATTCATGACAAACTAAAGGTGGAAAATTTTGGAAATTTACATGTTGCATTGACGAGATCGCACTACGAATACAAAGACAACAAGAGTATGTCTATCAAGACAATTGACAAGGAACTAAAACTAAAAGGGAAAACCAGCATATACCTGAAACGAATTGTGTGTTGCCACTATCATAGTCTTTGTACTATACCAACAGTTCAACCAATATCAATGAAAGCTTGATGCAACATTCTTTTCATGACAATTTAGGCAAACCTCGGTTGTATCTTGATGCCAACTTAGAGCTTCTTGAACGACATTTTGCTGATTCAAACTCCAAGCTTCTTCCAAATTAAAATAGTCAACTGATCAATTTCCTTACCAGCTTCCCTTATCCCACAAATGCATTCTCATCCAATAGTGAATACAACTTATTCTTCTTATTTTACCTTAAAAAAGAAGAAATTGTTTTCACTACTACATCAGAATGCAACAATAGAATTTCAATTCTCTTAAACAAACACATCCCAACATCTTTCCAATTTGGTTTTGAATATCTTTAGATACCACAACCGAAATTGAATTAATCTTCAATGCCATTCTTGTGCATATAATACAGTTTGTCGAAATCGTTTCCCCCACAAGCTCATGACAATACTTTTGAAAAGCCGATTGAGATATTTGTAAGTTGATTGTATTCTTTAATGGATGGGTTCCAAAAACAAAGAGACCTCATAGGGATTATAAAACCAGTAATAACCATTACAAGAAGAACCACGGAGACGAACAGAAGAACCTAGAGATTCATCACTATTTTCTAATTCAAAGATGATGATAATGAATCAAAAATCTCCAGATTGAAATTGGAATCAAACTACATACTTCAGAAACACTTACAAATGAGATGATAGAGTTTGGAGATCACATCTTACTGAATCGCTTGAACTTGTTTCAGATTTGATTTCCTGGTACGGAGTGAGCGGCGGGGAAAGATTAGGGTTTAGAAAAGAACTTATTTGCACTCTCTCTTTGGTTTTATCACAGCGGCTGGATAAGAAAAAGAAAAGGTGGTATACTGTTTAGATGGACTAAAAAAAGCCGGCTCTATTTGATTCATGCGTACGGGCTGATTTGATGACATGTTGGGCCGGCCTTAGAAGATGTAACCAATCAGCACTGGAGCTTAAAAAGATTTTTACAGCTGGCTTTTGTGGGGTTCACCTATTTCAGTTTCAGCTTGAATTGTGCTTATGTTATTAGGTTCACACCTTTCTATGTATCGAGGCTTTTATGCTTCACTTTTTTTTTTATCAGTAAAAGTAAAGAAGAATTCGATGTTGGCTTTATCACTTTACTATTGTGACTATATAAAAAGAGGCAAGAAAGTGTTAAAAACTAATATTTCCAACCAATTTGAAGCAGCCATAAACAGGTAGAGAAAGATGGAACAACCAACACATCATCCAAATGGACATGGGCAATGCTAACCCCAAACTTTATAATTGCAAACGGGCTTAGAAAACAAGGTGGAAATTGACTTGTCTGGTCAGTTTACACAATGCTGAGTAAACATAAAGAACCTAAAAAGAAGTCACCAATTTGCCGAATTAAACATGATAATACCGCATATGTAATTAGCAAGTCTTGAAATTTCAAAATGCTGCACTGTTAATTACAAGGCATTTGAGCTCTCCTGTCATGCGACTTGGTTTAAATTATCTTCATATCTTGTGTAGGAGCTATATTATGAACACATCCATTAATAGATATACATATTTTCAAGAAACTTCCACAATCAGGATGCTCCGGTTGTTGAAACATGAATTATTGGGAGTGATTTAACAACTAACACTGAAACATACGATTTTGGTCATGGGCTAAACGACGCCAAGTTATATGTGTACCTTATCAAGTTATTCTCTTGTCCCTCCATCTGAAAGTAGTGCGTATTCTGTAACAGCTACAACTCTAATAAATGCCACCTGATTGTCCTCAAACAAGTTCAAACATTATATACATGAATGGAGTTCAACCTAAAAATGGAGCATATGACCTAGGAAGAAAAGAATTTAAAACTCGTGCTCTGCCCTAATTCAGCACATTTGGGTTTATAAAACTTATAACTTGTAATTCAAATATAACTAGTTTGCCTTCCTGCTTTTCTGGCTGCTAAGGGAATAAGCATTTTTTACCCCTCGTGCTCTTCCACCCATTTTTTTTTCTTTGAGGAGAAAGGTTAATATATTAAGAAAAGAAAAGAAAAATCATACAAAGAAAAGTGAAAACAAAGCTCCAAAGAGCCCAAAAGCAAGGTCAAGAACAGACCAATACAAACAAACAAAGCGAAAAAATAAAACAGAAGCAAGGAGACAATGAACCACTGGACAAGTCATTTATTCTTTGCCGAGTTTCTGTGACCCCTAACAAGCTTTTCAATTTTAGGCTCTTCTTTCCAGCCTAGTTTTTCAAGCATCCTTTCCTTCTTAGATTTCTGATACTTATCATTTAATTCACTAAATATGTTCATATTTTCCTGTTTTCCACTAGGATCTCCTATCAAAGACAAAATGTCTTCAATACGATGAGATTTAGTCTTATGAATCTTGGTTGTGGGTTGTGGAAGAGGATTATGCAATCCAAGCAGTTAATTCAAGTCAACTCTCGCATCACCTTTAACGATGGCAGCAAAACAAGTTTTCGGAAAGATGGTTGGTGTGTTGTTCTTTCGTTGAGAGAGAAATATACCCTTATGTGGAGGTTGAGTAAAGCGAAAGAGGCAACAGTAAGTGAGGCGATAACATGGGCTCACTCAGATTCAGCATGGAATCTTCGATTCAATCGAAATTTGAGGCGTTTGGAAGTTTAGGAAGCTATTAACTTGGTGGAGGATATAGGAAATCCTGAACTCATCACTATGCAAGAAGATGTTAGAACTTGGCTCCCCTCCCAGTCAGGTAAATTCTCTACGAAGTCTTGCTATGATGTTCAAATGGTAGACAATGATGCATATAGTTTTTCGGATCCCAAGCTTATTTGGAATGATATTGTACCTCTCAAAGTCTCCTTTCTCATTTGGTCTACTCTTTGGAATGCTACACCAACCTTTGATAACTTAGTTCGAATAGGAGTTAGAGTAAGATCTCTGCAATGTGTTTTATGTAGAGCTGAGGATGAAACAATACATCATGTGTTGCTCCACTATACCTTCTCACATAAGGTGTGGTCGTATTTTCTTGAATATTGTAAAGTTGATTAGCAATGTGTAAAGGCTGCATCAAGTCATGGAAGAGGAAAATCCAAATGCAGTTGCATTAAACGGTAGGTCAGTGTCCCTGGGACCCGAAGATTAAAAAAAGGAAAAGAAAAAAACTCTCTTCTCTTAAAAATTCTCCTGCCTTTTTACTTTCTTAGTTTCTGCATTTTAATTAATCTCTGTTATATGATTTTCCTCCTAAAAACCTGGCTTGATTAGGGTATACCCAAACTAATTGGGGTATACCCAATTTTAAGTGGACATGTGACCTTATTATGGGAGGCCAAAATGTGGTAAAGTTACTTTAATACCCCTACACTAATTAAGCTAAAACTAAACCCTAAACTTAAAAACTAAAAACTGATTAATCTTCCACTAATCCTTCTTCTCTAAACCCTCTCCTCTTCTCTTTCATTCTTCTTCTCTAAACCCTCTCCTCTTCTATTTCATTCCAAAAACCTAAAATCAACCAAAATTTTCAATTTTGATTTTCTACAGAAAATGGTTGATTCTAAACGATCCAGCAGCAAGAGAGATTCAACTGGTAACATGAAAAGATCCAAATCGAGGAAAAGGTAAGGGAAAGGTTGGAACTAGCAAACCGAAAATCCAATCCTTGAAGGTCAAAAAGAAACCTCTAAAGGCGAAAAAGAAGATTGTAAGTGATTTATAAACTCAAACCCATTATTGTTTTGTTGAATATGATTGTTAGATTAGGTTAGAAATCGAAAATTTTGATTTTCGATTTGTGGGTCATAAGGTCGATAGTTGAACAACACGCCGACAATTTGTATTTTCAAAGCGCCTAGGCATGTTATCGGGATAAATAACATGCCGACTTTTCATCAGATCCATGGCGACCGTTGGACAATAACCGGGTATAGGTATAATAACCAACCATCTTTGGGTTATATTTTGTCGGCGTGGTTTTTGACTTGTACCATGCCGACGTTAGGCATCAGAAACCTTAATTTCCTAAGTTATTAGTCGGCGTTTTTCATAAATAGAACCATTCCGGCGGTGTATTCGTCGGTATGGTAGTTGGTTAACATCTTCCCGTCTCTACTGTAGTGGCGGTGTTTAGTTTATCGGACTTGTCGGCAGTGAAGAAGATCAACAGTGTTGTGTTGTTTGTTTTCATATATCTTATTTGTGCATTGTTTAGGTTTGAGTGGAAACAAAAGAAGAACTACCTTGTCTTGTTAACAATGCGAAGAGCTATTTGAATATTTGAACACAATTTATCCTAATTTAGAAGAACCTAAAGATGAAATCAAGAGAATTATCTCATTTTAGAAAGTTATGTTTGATGGGTAAGGAAAATCCAAAAGAATTTCTAAGGTTTATGAACGATCCTAGCAATCCCTCAACTATAAAGAATGCACATCATCAGAGGAGGAAGAAGAGGAGGTTGATCCAAGAACTTTTTCGGGGCATGTGACTTTTTCCGGAGTGAACCCATATTACAATGAGCATGGTGACTACATAGGTCCAGTGAAGGGGAAGGGAAAAGCAAAAGCTGATGCCAGTGAAAAAGCTAGTGATGGGGAGGAAGATAACAACAATGAGAATGATCCATGAAATTCTTAAACTTTATTATGTTTCCCTTGGTTTAGAAACTTAGATTGTGGTTTGAACTCTTTCATTATGTTTTGAACTCTTAGATTGTGGTTTGAGACTTGTTAAACTTATTTTAATTTTAGTTTTAGTTGCTTTAGAAGTTATTATTTTGTTTATGCAGTTTTAGACAAAGTACTTGAGGCCGGCATGGTATGAAATCTATACCTTGCCGACCTAAATGTTAGTTGCACCTTTTAGGTATTAAAGTACAACCCATTGAATGCTCAACGGCTAGAAATTTCAAAATCAATATATTAGGTATGTTGTTATTATAAAAGCATTCCCAACTTCATCTTCAACCTTGCATAAAGAATGGAAGTTTCACCACCAAATATTTGTAGTCTTTGTACACTTAGTGGTCATTTTGCAAACGATTGTCCCTTTGAAGGAAGCAAATGCACTATTGAAGGTTGTAAGGGATTCTTATTTCTCATGAAAGCTGCAATAGGAGGTGTATATCGGCCGTATGCTTCTAAAATGCACTTGTTGTGGGTTTTTCTATTGGATAGATGAGCGCGTAGCTCCGTATGAAGATGAAGTTGCTAAAATCAACCTTCTACCATGCACAGATCCATGTTGCGACGGTAAGATGAAGCTAATTACCTCTCCTAAGAAATTGTGTACCGGTAAAAGATACTATGTATGTCCCAAATGTGTTAGGGTTAAGTTTTTAACGTTTGTATGCTTTAATTAAGGTTTGTATCCGATATATAGTCGGCATTGTCCTAAATTGGAAGCTTGCTTGGCGCCCTCATAGTCGGCATTATCATATATTAAAAGCTTTCCGACGGTTGTTCTGTCGGCATGGATATTATAATACACCTTACCGGCTTTATAGAAAATAACATTCATGAACAAGTTTTAAGGGAGTTCTTAGCCGGCATGGTTCTCCTTAATAACAATGCCGGCGCAATAAAAGCGCAGAACCTCTCAAAACCAGGACCGTGCCGGCTTAATAATAAAAACATCCAGAACAATCTTTTTAAGGGATTTCTAGCGCATGGTAAATTTCATAAAAATTGCTGCGTAGAAAGCGCCAGCATCTTGGCAAAAGCCGGACCTTGCCGGCCATATCAGGCTGACTTTTTCTGATTGTCATGTATTGTGGCCGGCGATCGATGAAATAATACCGTGCCGACCACAGGAAACCCGTCGTGGTTTGGTAATAAATATGATGCCGACCAAATGAGAATACACCAAAAAAACACATCCATTTCATTCATTTTTAGCACTCCAAAGTACATTACACAAAACACGCATGCGATTACAATAGTAATCCAAAAAGTACGAATGTTTTGTCTAGTACTCCATTGTACACTACACAAAATGCTCGCTTATTCCCTAATCATAATCACTCCTCACTCAAATCTATTGGAGGGAGTTCATTCAAACCTATTGAACCTCCTTTAGTCAAATCTATGGGACATTCCCTAGACTCATCTATAACATTCCAAAGGGCCATGTTGTCCTCATAAATTTTCATCCATTCCTTGCTCTTGTTGTTTGTGAACTTCTCCCACAAACTAAACCTACATAGAGGAGGTAATGGACATTCCTTATTGAGTTGTAGACTAATAAAATGATTTTTATCCACCAAAGCCATGACAATTCTTCTATGCTTGAGTTGGTCCACGCAAACCACATGTTTCGGTGCAAATGTTATAGATAGTCCCTCACTAAAAAAATGTACCACGCAATTCCAAGTATCTGCCAATAGATGGACACACTCCGGAATTCTCAACCAATGCTCCCATTTGATCGGTGTGTTTCCCTCCGGGCCTTTAACACTAGTTAGCAAACCTTTGAAAGTTGCTTCTTTCTCCTCCATGGAACCTTCTAGAATCATTGAGATATGGAACTCCTTGTCGTTTTCTAGTCGAGCGGCCATCTTCTTTCTAATGTATTGGCATTGGGTGATATTCTCTTCAACCGCTCCACTTAGGTGTCCCAATTGTTGCGAGATAACGTGAAACCCACAATTTCCATCTTTCGAACATCGTCGGTACCAATCACGAAATCTTGAATAATTTGAGGGAGTTGAGTGCGATACTTTTGCAACACCGGTTGTACTACCTTCTTTGAACGACCTTTTTTCTTCGCAACATCTCCCTGGCTTGCTTGGCTCTCAAGAGGTAGAGTTCCATTTGTATTCAAGTTAAAGACGGTTGGTGTAGTTAAATCCTTTTTGGCCGACCCTTTTCTTTCCAACAAATTCCACGCTTGCTTGACTCTCAAGAGGTAGAGTGCCATTTGTATTCAAGTTAGAGACCGTTGGCGTAGTTGAATCCTTCCTTGGACGACCTCTTTTCTTTTTAGCGGGCTCCTCCTTGTATTGCGCCTCAGTATAAACATGTCCGGATGGATCGCACTTTGTACTCAAATGCTCTTTAATGTTTTCCCTTTTGGATTGATCACTATTTCTACTTAAAAACTCTTTGATTTGTTCTCCTTCTGGATTGATCTTGATCGCAATTTGTACTCAAAAACTCTTTGATTTGTTCTCTTTCTTCCGCCTCGTCTTTTTGGTAGTTGGTCTACCATTAGGATCTTGTTTCTCCGGTTCTTCAAGTTCTTCCATAAAAGGGTAAACTATCGGCATCAACTTGTGCTTCATAGTTTGTTTGTCCAACCTATTCAACTTGGGGTACTTTTCGAGGATTATTCTCCCAAGTTCCATGTCGCCAAAATCTTCATCGGGATATTCTCTTGGAGCCGGTTTGAAAGATAATTGCTTCCAATAGGGATCGATATCATCAATAGGAATGGGAGTTTTATACCTACCAAGCATACGACGACATGGAAGTCCGATAGCCTTCATTATCCTACACTTACAAGGAGTGTTCGGGTCATCATACTTTTTATACTTTTTAAACAATGCAAGATGTTTCATCATGAAACGTATTGCCCAATGCGAGACGTTGCAATGTATACCAACAAGCATCCAATTATCCTCCTTAAACTCCCTCAACTTAGGAAGCTACTTTCTTGGAATTGCTTTTTTATCTTGTTGATATCATTATTAGTGTACTCATGGATAGCATGTTGCACCGTCACAATCCCATTTTGACTTGTGAAAAGTAGACCTTTTAGTCTCCCATTGAGCTTGCTCTACCATACTTGTGGATTCATGTTTTAAATGTTTATAGTCGTAAGTAAAAGAATACACAAACCTCTCTTTGTGTGGCCTCAACCATTGTTTCTTGTAATATTCCACTACTTTGGGGTAATTAGTCCCCCAATCATCCTCGAAATCCTTCAAGTTTAACTCATATCTTCCCACACTCATCGACCAAACCACCTTGTCCCACGCTTTCATGAATAACCCAAACTTAATCTCACCTTCTTTCCATTCTTCGTCTTCTTTCTCTTTCTCCTTCTCTCGCTCCTCTTTAGTTAGTTTGCTAAGACGTTCATCTTCCTCTTTTTCACGTTTAGTTCCTTTCTTTGCTTTCGGTTTTTGGATATGAATTCTACAATTTTTTCTAAGATTGCATTGTATATGCCAAGTGCAAAGGAAATTTTGTGCATTGGGAAAGACTATCCTCACGACGTTCATTATTGCTTGATCATTGTCGGTGACTATAACCCCCGGAGTTTCGTCTTCGTGGTAGAGAAGCTTCAAAGTTTCCAATGCCCAAATATTACTATCATTCTTCTCACGATCCATAAAACACCATGCCACCGTGAACGATTGCTTATACGAGGTTTGTCCTACAATGTTCAATAAAGGCATGTTGTACCTATTCGTCTTATAAGTACAATCCATGAAAAAAACTTGGTAAAAGCAACGCGCCAATTGAATCATATCCGGATGCGCAAGAAAAATACGATCCACCTTCCCCTCCGATGACTCATGGTGTCTCACCGTGTAGTTGTATTTGTGTATTAACCATTGTGATTCTTCCATCACCTTTCTTCCATCCCATTCAATTCTTTTAATAGTTGCCTTGGCCGCATAAATTGTAGACAATGAAGAGAGGTTATGCGGGTCGTCCCTCTTGAACTTGCTTAGGAGCTTACTTGGTTTAACTCCCCAACTTGTTCTTACTTGTTCGAACTCGTGCGGTTTCAACTTGGCAACTTGACAATGCCCAACAAGAGTGTCCGAATTTTTATGGTTATGCCAACCAACATCAACTCTACTCATTCTCCACACGTTGTCGGTATCTTTGTTCCTCCCAAAAATTATCTTGAATGGGCATCCACACTTCTTTGACTTCGTCTTGTACACCCTAGTCGTCTTCTTATCATAAACATAACCCTTTCTCTTGTGACTTTCCTCCGGCGATCCATAACACTCGCATACCATTTCAAAACGTGTAGATCTTTGTTGGGTGTTTTTCACTAGAACGCACATCTTCTCTTTGGCTTTCTCAACAATCCAATTGACCGCTTCGTCTTTTTCCTACCATTCCAAATAATTAGCATAATGTGAGGAAGTATCGGGACCCCTAATTTTCTGAGCTTGAGGCTGATCCTCCATAGGTACCAATGCCACAATCTACAAAACATCAAAAGTTTAGTTGATGTGTATTACCACGGTCGGCATGGTCGACATATAAAACAATGCTGGCTAGAAAAGACCGGAACGTAATAGAATATAAACATTGCCGACATGGAAACAGTATTGCAAGTTATGAAAACATGACAATGTCTAGGCGTAAGCATTTTCAAGTAAAGGCTCCTGTGTTTCAAAAAATGAAAGTGGCCAAGGTTCAATTTTTTTACATTAGGCGTGGTCTCGCTCATGAAAAGTCGGGACGTTGTTCAAAGTAGAACCACGCCCCGGCGTTTATGGCCGACATGATCGACAAGCGTCGACCTTGCCGACCTGTACAAACGTAATCAAAAAAAGCAAAATCGATCATTTGCATGGAAAAATCACAATCTTCACCACGTAGGTTGTCTACCCGATTACCAGACTCCATTCTCTTCTTCTTGGTCATTGGATTCTTCGTTTGGCTCAATACATTCATCACTTCCATACCCATCATGAGTTTGAGGAAAGTAAAAGTGAGGGTCGTGCATGTAATCCATTCGATCATGGTCTGGTAGATCATCATACAAGTACTCATATGTAGGGGGAAAGTTAGAAGACTCCCCCACTTCAAAATCAGGATTATAATCACTCATCTCACTCATATCACAAATTTCACAAAAACCCTAACTTTTCCCCCCCAAAATCTCCTCTACTCCTTCATACTAATTCTCTCTCTAAATGATTTCTAAAACTCAACTTATAACTAAATCAACTAACTAATCTAACTAATTTAACTAATCTAATCATTTTAGTTAAATTAGAGTTAATCATTGTGGGGGCATTTTAGCCATTTACAAAAATATAGGTTAAGGGGTAGCTTGGTTTTACTTCATAATGACCAGATTTTGTCTTATTGGATATACCCCAATTAGTTTGGGTATACCCCAATCAAGCCAGGCCTAAAAGTTGTAACTTTGTTTGATCTCTTGCGTGATTTAGTTATTGACTTACTGTTCATGTGCACAGTAGTTCATTTCTTTAAACGCCACCTCATTCGGTTATCAAGTAAACCGAATGAGAATAAGTCCCTTTAGCATTATTGGTTTCGGTCTTTTGAATAGTATAAAGTTGCAAATTTACTCAACTAGCTTTATAGGGTGTTTCCATAAACCTTGTGAATCTCTAATCCATCGACTATAAAATTCACTGAAGTACGAGGCCCGTATCTTAGCGAAAGACCCATCTTTTGTAGGACCTGCCAGGCATATCTTTTCGCTTCCATTGGTTGACTTAGGTCTCAGTCCCTAGCTTCTTCTTCTTCCCTCTAGCAGTTTCTGGGATTTCACTTCATCGAGATCTCATTTTACGCCTTCTGGATGATTCAAGGGCTATAAGTTAGTTTGACGACATAACTTTTATATGATTTCTTAAAGCAAATACTCTGACTTTTGGTGAAGCAAATACTTTTACTTCTTACTTCTTAAGAAACATAAAATACTTCCAAGTTTGGTATCCAAACACGTTCCATTCCTAAGTTGATTTTTGACTTCGAGAATCAATGTTGGGTATACAATTTCAGATAATCTTTTAAATGCAAAATGTGCTTCACGTATCCAAACAAGTTATTAGAGATCTACACTAACTTTTTTTTTTTTTTGGAAAATAAAACTTAGATTATCGGCCCAGATTATCTCGTTGATTCTCTTAGAGACCAGCTCATGTTGAGTAGCTCTTTCAATGACTGAATTCTAGGATTAACATCGGCTTGAGAAATTACAGAGATATTGTCATTTAAGTTACAAATTTCATAGGCTTTGACAGTGTCAAAAGCGATTGAAGGAATTAAAAAACTAGGAGATTGGTTATTCCAAAAAGTTATAGTGTTTGTGCTTCTTCCCTTCTTTGCTAACAAGTCTGCCACCTTGTTTTCTCTCATGTCTACATACTGAAAACCTAAAAAGGAAACTAGTTGATCTGCTAATAACTTTACTTCTTCTAACATGGATAAGCATCGCCATTGGACTGTTGATTCTTTGCCTTGTAGGTAATTGATTGTTGCCTGGTTATCCCCTTCAATCACCAAGTGTTGTATGTTTTTTGTAATATCCCATTGAGTAGCTCTGAGAAGAGCTACAGCTTCAGCCTCTTCTGTTGAGAAGGTCCTGCAACTTCCCATTGTTGTTGCTTGGAAAGTTCCTGTCCAATTACGCAATATAAAAGCAAACCCAACATTAGTAATTTCAGACAACCATGAAGCATCGCAGTTTATTTTATTTGTATTAGTAGAAGGTAAAGTCCAGTTGATATTTAGGATCGTTTTCTTACTACTAATTGCCTTATTCTGTTTCCTATTTTCTGAGTGCCAATAAGCAAAATGTCTGGTAATATATATTGCTAATTGTTCTGGGGTTCTATATTTGTTTTCAAAAACTCCAAGGCACCTTTCTTGCCATATAAACCAACACTTAGTTGCTACCAATGCCATAGATATAGAATGTAGATTTCCTGTTTTCCAGTCATTGTAGTGATCTAAGAATGATTTAACAGAGTTAGAGGTAAGATGTACTCCCGAGATGGCATTGGAGGTAAATTCCAAACGACTCTTGCATATGCACATTCGAAAAACAAATGATAAGTAGATTCCCTCCTTTGATTGACAAAAACACAATTTTTGTCTTCATTTATATTTGATTTAATCTTTGTTTTAGTTGGTAAGCATTTCCAGATGAACAATTTTGTCTCTGAGATGTATCCATACTCCATAAGCCTTTCCAGAATTTCTTTGATTCATGAGAAACCAGAATGGAAGGATTGAGAAGCTTAGCATATAAAGACTTTGAGAAAATTTCCCATTTCGGTTAATGTCCATCTTAATTTGTCTTGTCTCGAGGTGACTAGATCTTGTAGTGAATAGATTGATATTAAGAATTTCCTGCACTATAGAGTTATCAAAAATAGAATTGAGTAATTGAATGTTCCACTTCTTTGTGTCTGAGTTTATTAGCTCAGACACAAGTGTTATGTGGGTATTTGTCCTTTGGAAAGTGTTTGCCAGAGTTTCATTTCTGGATGGAAGCCATTTGTCTTCCCATATGTTTATGGAGGAACCATCTCCTAGTTAGGGTTTAGTTTATCGTGTTGGATTTAAGTTAATTTTGTATCAAAAATTAGGGTTTTGTATGAAAATTGAAATTGAAATTTACGGGTTTATGCGAGTTACGGTTGATTTTAACTCAATTCTGAACCGTGAATCGGAGATTTTGATGTTAATACGGTAGGTTATAGTTCAATTACCAACCGTACGTTCTTATATCTGAAAATTTTCTTCGGTTACGGTTGGTATCGAGCATTTAATTACCAACCGTAACTGAGTTACGGTTGGTATCGAGCATTTAGTTATCAACGTGAATCGGTTTTACGATCGGATTTTCCCAAATTTAACCGATTTACGGTTGGTATTCGATAACTTACTAACAGTAACTAAGAGTTCTGATTGGTCACGAGCAAAATCAAGAATCAGTAAGTTCTTTTGAAAATTCAAAAGTTTTGATTTTGTCATGTACTTTAGATAATTTTGAGCGAGAAAAAGCTAATGAGAACTAATTTAGAAGTATCTTGGGTCTTTGGAATCACTCATTTTGGTTGAGTGAATCAAAATCTAGGGTTTCACAAATATCACATAAGTTTTTTTTTTCTTCTCCTCTAAACTTTTTTTTTTTATAACTCTAAAACTCTGATTTTAGAGTTATAATAAGTGAAAAATTAATTATCAACACTAATCTTGATTATCATTACTAATCTTGATTACTAACAATAAAGGCTAATTAGTCATTTCCAGATCTTTCTTTGATAAGGGGCACTTAAATTACCTTGTAATGACCTTTTTGTCTTATTAGGTTGCCGCCTATCTACCATTTCTTGCGGGCCCCTATACCAAGATTGCTTTTAATGCAAAATGTGCTTCCCGTATCCAAACAAATTATTAGAGATCTACCTTAACTTTGCCTGGCATTTTTAGGGGCGACCCCAAAAGAATTAGGGGCGACTTTTTTATTCCCAACCCATATACAACGTTAACGGATGTCCAAAAATGGGGAGAATACGTTAATGCCCCTACATAATCGGAAGCCATTTTGTGTCTGATTGTTAATACTAAATCGGGAGTTAAGTAACGGAAAGATACTACCGATTGATATGAAATTTGTGCTAAATGCGTATTTGGGCTACTATTAATCGGAAGATAATGATATATTCATTTACAACCGATTATAGGCTCAACCAAAATTCAAAAAATTGAGAATTTCTTCAAAATCTCATTTTGGGGCAACTCTGTATTCGGTAGTTATATGAACTATCTTGACTACCGATTATTGTAGGATATTTGCAAAGAGAGCCATTGTATAATCGGAAATCAGGATTTTACCTCATTTACAACCGATTATAGGCTCAACCAAAAAATAGATGATTTTGGCAAAATCTCATTTTGGGGCAACTCCATATTCGGTAGTTATATGATTTATCTTGACTACCGATTATGGTAAGATATTTGCAAGAAGAGCCACTATATAATCGGAAGTCATGATAACTTTATTTACTACCGATTATAGGCTCAACCAAAATTCAAAAAATTGAAAAATTTCTGCAAAATCTCATTTTGGGGCTACTCTATATTCGGTAGTTATATGACTACCGATTATGTTTGCAAATAGGCCACTGTATAATCGGAAGTCAAGATAACTTTATTTACTACCGATTATAGGCTCAACCAAAATTAAAAAAAAATAGAATTTTTGCAAAATCTCATTTTGGGCTATTTCCATATTCGGTAGTTATATGACTCACCGATTATAGTAGGATATTTGCAAAGAGAGCCACTGTATAATCGCAAGTCCGGATAACTTCATTTACTACCGATTATAGGCTCAACCAAAATTCAAAAAATTGAGAATTTTTGCAAAATCTTATTTTGGGGCTACTCTATATTCAGCAGTAAAATAACCTAACCTCACTACCGATTATGGTAGCATTTTAGCCAAAGGTCTATTTTAATCGGGAGTCAAGATAAATTTTTTTTGCTACCGATTATAGGATAATCAAAATTCAAAAGATAGAGGATTTTATTTCGGGGATGCTTTATAATCGGAAGTTAGATGAACTGAATTGACTCCGATTGTGGATTAACTTCCGGTTGTAAAGTTATCTACCGATAAAACGAGGTAATTCGACATTTGAAACGTGGCGAGGCTTCCTATTTTGTGTACCTACATTTTGCCTTTTCTTATTTCGTTCGAATCATATGAGAATGGAATAAGAAAAAATGGAAGAAAGTACGCGTCAAGATTTCCTCGAACGTGCCAACAAAGCCCTAGTTTGGGTTTCTTCTTCCTTTCTCTTTTAAGTGAAGCTATTACTTCTTCTCGCTCAAAGCTTCTTTGGCATTTACCATTCTTTTTCTCAAAAAAAAAATAAAATAAAATAAAATAAAATAAAACCCCATGACGATGACGAAGAACTTACATTAAGAGAGCATCAGGAATGCAAGGGATGTAATAGATATATTAAGAATTACTTAATTCATTACTACTGTAAGTCTGTTATATTCAAGGTTTTTGATACCCAATCTTTCAGATATATGCATTATATGATAAACTTAGTTTATACGTACATGTCATTAGTAGTCCAATTACTGCACTAGGCTACTGAGCAACATACTTAGTCTCTGAAAACTAGAAAATGAACTAGTGAGAGGAAAAAAAGATCGTATATATCAACTCACAAAGGAGTCTAGATAAAAATGATGATAGGATCGATGCTCTAGTTAGTAGTTGAAGAAGATACAAAGTTAGATATGAAAATGAGTCAAAGGAGTTAAAGGATATGAAATTAAATAGAAACCATCATATAAATCAGAAAAAACCACATTTTGGTTTTTGCGCAATTTTATCCCTAGAAAGCAACTAAGTTTTCAAAGGAGTTAAGGATATGAAATTAAATAGAAACCATCATATTGATGATGATTGGTGAGTTTTTTCAGATTGCTCTCATTTGTCTTCAAAAATATGCCTATTTATTTCTATCCATAGACCTGGAATTGTAGCAGCAGACAAATATGACCACTGAGCTTTGATTAACCTAAAGGATATTTGAAATATGACTCAGAAGAGCTAGCTCTATCACTTCAATCACCAAAGCCAACTCTGAGTTATAGGAATCCAAGCAATCCAATTTCCATATCTGACACGAGTCGAAATTGTCTCTACAAGTTCTTTTGGTAGTTGAACCCAATGAGATTAACCATGAGGAATCTTTTATGTCACTCACCTGTGGGATCAAAAGTTAAACCCAACACCCTTAACTTCTCTAGCACTTGAATGTTTCATGTCGTATACAACTGTTGGAAAACGATTACTAAAAATAATTCTTAAGGTTTCAATAAAATTATAATTTATTGTTTTCTTTTGTAAATGGAAAAACTTATTAGTCCCACATTGTGGAGTTTCCACGTTTCAGTTGTTTTAAGAGACTATATAAGCATTTGAGTCCCACATCGGGGAGTTTTTCTTCTTAAGTTGTTGTTTATGGGTAAAAATCGTTTCCTCCGATTTAGGTAAATTCGGTAGGTGAGTGAGAAACTGGTTTAAACCCTAAACAAATGTGCTGCACGTGAGCACTTTATAGATTCGAGAGATCAATCTGTACAAGTCCGGCCTAAACCAAGAAATGGCCGTTCCAGACTTGCTAAGGTCACAAAGTGGAGGAGAAGGGTTGATTTGGGGAGGGAAGCAAAGAAAGGTGTTGAGACCAGAATAATTCTGGGAGTGTAGTGTCTCGAATTGTATCAGAAAGTGAAAGCTTAGGAAGCTTGCAAGAGATGAAATCTTTTTGGAGAGCTTGCAAATATGCCTTTTCTGAGAGTGTTGTATTTTTTCTCCTGACAGAGACTTGTTGTCTGGTGGAAATAGGTAAGACCTATTTATACAAGTCGAGATTGAAACGCACAGCCTCATGAAGGAAGAGAGTAAAGGGTGAAATAATGGGAGGAGGTGGTAATCAGTATGGTGTTTATGGGTGAAAACGTTTTCACCATTATTTCCTCATTTATTTGACCGCTTTATTCCTATTAACGCTTTTCTTAATGTGAGCGTAGTGTACGCCGCATCTTTGTGACCGCCAAACCAAGACCCCGGGAAAGCATCCCCCAGTTTGTGTTGATGTCTCGAGTGTTGGTTGCACCTTGAGTGCAAGTGGCGCTGCTAGTGGCGCGTGTGGCATGTGCCAATGGCATGTGCGAATGCCTTTGTTGCGGGTTGTACCTTGAGTGCAAGTGGCAATGCAAGAACTGCTAGTGGCATGTGTGGCATGTGCCAATGGCATGTGTGGAATACCTTAGTGGTAGGTTGCACGTTGAGTGTAAGTGGTAATGCCAGAGCTGCTAGTGGCGTGTGTGGCATGTGCCAATGGCATGTGCGGAATGCCTTGGTGGTAGGTTGCACGGTTTGCAAGTTAGGCTACCAGCGTGGGTTTTGGCATGTGCCAATGGCACATACGTCCAAGTGGGCCTAGGTTGCACGGCTTGCAAGTTAGGCTACCAACGTGCGTGTTTGGCATGTGTCAATGGCACGCATTGCCATTAGGGCCACGGCTAGGTAATGAAAGCTACCAGCGAGCGTGTTGGCATGTGCCAATGGCATGCTCGTCCATTAGGGCCACGGCCTGGTAAGAAAAGCTACCAGCAATGCGTGTTGGCATGCGTGGCCATTAGGGCCACGGCTTGCTAAGAAAAGCTACCAGCGATGCGTGTTGGCATGTGCCAATGGCATGCTCGACCATTAGGGCCACGACTTCGTAAGAAAAGCTACCAGCGAGCGTGTTGGCATGTGCCAATGGCACGCTCAGCCATTAGGGCCACGGCCTGGTAAGAAAAGCTATCAGCGATGCGTGTTGGCATGTGCCAATGGCATGCTCGGCCATTTGGGCCAAGGCTTGGTAAGAAAAGCTACCAGCGAGCGTGTTGGCATGTGCCAATGGCATGCTCGACCATTAGGGCCACGGCCAGGTAAGAAAAGCTCCCAGCGATGCGTGTTGGCATGTGCCAATGGCATGCGTGGCCAATTTGGCCTACGTTGCACGGTTTGCAAGCTTAGGCGCGGGCGCTATTTTGGCATGGCGAGGCTAGGGCCAAGGTAAGGGTGTTTAGCTTGGCGTGGTGTGACCCGTAAGCTAGGCCAAGGGCAGTGCGTTTGGCATGGCGCGGCTAGCTTGGGCTAGGTGTGGCTGGCATGATTTGCCATTGGCAAAGAGGTGCGGCGGGCATGCTTTGACGCGTTTGATGTGACTAGCATAGTTAGGGCCAAGGCAGAGTGCGTTTGGCATGACGCGGCTAGCTTGGGCTAGGTGTGGTCGGCATGATTTTCCATTGGCATGGAGGTGCGGCTAGCATGGTTGGCATGCTTTAGCGCGTTTGGTGTGACTAGCATAGCTAGGGCCAAGGCAGAGTGCGTTTGGCATGGCGCGGCTAGCTTGGGCTAGGTGTGGCTGGCATGGTTTTCCATTGGCACGGAGGCGTGGCTAGCATGGTTGGCATGCTTTGGCGCGTTTGGTGTGACTAGCATAGCTAGGCCAAGGCAGAGTACGTTTGGCATGGCGCGGCTAGCTTGGGCTAGGTGTGGCTAAAATGATTTGCCATTGGCACGGAGGTGCGGCTAGCATGGTTGGCATTCTTTGGCGCTTTTGGTGTGACTAGCATAGCTAGGGCCAAGGCAGAGTGTGTTTGGCATGGCGCGGCCAGCTTGGGCTAGGTCACTACAAAAAATCTGAGCATTGGCAACAATACTAGTTTGCAGTGACGAAGCCAGCGCTTTTATGTCCTGGGGTCGAATAAAATTTACTCTGGCACTTACCAATTTTTTTTCCAAAATATATTTAAATTACAGTTAAGGTACTACAAAACCTTGCACAATAGTATAAAAATTAAATAAAACTGCAACAACCATTATACAAAAACATGAATGGATTCGTAACTTTTTCTTAGGTACGAAATGGTTAGAATGTTACTAATTGGCTATGCGGTCAAGGCGCGACGATTTTTCTAGAACAAATCGTAATACCATTGGACAACTGTGATTTGCTTATAAAGAGTACTCGTTATATAGAATAATGAATGTTATAATGAACAAAATTTGTTTCGAAAACAGAAATTATGGTTTAGAAAAAACATATTTGAGAAAAAAATGTTATCAGCTGTAAACAATATCTAAGCTTTAAGTGCAGTACTGGTCCAAGTCCCATTAGTTCAATACAGACCTATAAACATTTTGCAAATGGTGTGTAGTCCCAATTGCAAGCCTAATATACCTACATAAATTAACACAGCCAAGGCAGCGATACAATAGAGTTATGATTCAGTCAGTCCACTTAATATTTAAAAAAAATCTGCAAATGCTGCTCAGAATGTAAAGGATCCACTAGCAATCAAATTAGCCAACAATACGCTATGTTTTAAGTTCAGGTCATCATTAACAAACCCCATACCCTTACAACACAAACTAATAAGTATATATATTCTCTGTAGTTTAGTTTAGAGGGTTTGCGGGTGATGGAAGAGGATTTAAGTGAGTAGTGTAGTTGACATTACGACCCATTAGACATAAAAATTTCAACTTCACAACAAAATTGCCCCCACAACTCGTTATAATGACCAAAACTCAGGCCTTTTCTAACCAAAACTCAAAATTGAGTGGGGTCAAGGGACCCCATCTGTCCCTTGTTGCCTCCGTCCCTGCTAGTTTGGTTGCCTAAAATGATATTTGAGTTGCCAAACAAAAAGGCAACTAATTGTAGTTGCGGAGCTTAAGTTGCCGTATGGGGTGTTTCCAAATGCAACGGCGACTACTAAAAAGGACTAGTTGATATGCGCACATTTGGCAACTAAGGTTGTAGTAGCCAAATACGTTGTTTATCAAATGCAATTAATTAGCCCCACTAATTTTTCTAATTGGCAAGTATTTGTCAAACATGCTAACAACAAAACTTTTATAGTTGTCAGGTGGTTGCCCAACATTACAACAACAAAGTTTATATCTTGTTGCGATTTTATTTAGCAATTAATTCCGTAGTAGCCAAATATCTTGATTCATAATTGCGATAGGTTAAAACAACTAACTTGTAGTTGTCACATATTTGCCAAATCATTCAACAATCAAGATTTGTAGTTGCCATATAGTTCCTGAATCATTTTATAACTAAACTTACCAACAACATATTTTGGGTTGCTTTAACATTTGAAACTACATCTAGACCAATGAATATTCACCTGATCAAACATTTAAAACCAATACAGATTTCAATGTTCAACTGGTCAAACATTTAAACCAATGCAGATTTCTTCGGTCACAATGCTAAATATTGGGTATATAAACAACATTAATACAAAATTGTATAATTAATTGGTCAAACTTTTAGACCAATATAAATTTCATGGGTTGTAGTGGCAGTACTTGGGACTTGGGAGTCTTGGAAATATAAACACTAATAAAAAATTAATTATTAAAACTAAATAAATTCAAGAAATAAAGCTAAACAAAAAATTATTTCGAAAACTAACTTTTTATTTATAATTAGTGATACATTTATTATTTTAATTAAGACAAGGTATAGATAAGAGACGAGATTAACAAAAAAAAAAAAAAAAAAAACTGCTGCTTGGTCAGCTCCAACAAATGGTATGTCATCTATGAGCTGATTGTTGCTTCTATTACACCTGATGGATTACACCATTACCATAATCACCCGTTTGCATTTCACTAAACTGCCACTTAAATTTCACTTCATTAGACAAGCTCTCATTTTGAGATCAATACAGTACTTATTCCAGATATGGTTCCTCCCTCCAAAAAATGATAAACTTGGGTCCTGCATTTAGTTGCAAACAAATACAAAGATCAGAACTAACCAAAAACTTAAAACAAAATCTGAACATTTTAACAAAAAAAAAATTTAATTCTAGCAAAACAATGACCACCTACTGCATAACCCACCTAATTATATTTGAGAATTTTGACATCACTTCGATTAAATTCAAAGAGAGTAGAAAAATACAAAGATAAATTAAGAAGAAGCATGGTATTGACATCTCCTTAAAAGAGACTCTTAAACACTCTTAAGCAAATGAGATCATCACCAACAGTTAATCACGGATAGTTACTGGAAACCAAAGTCATTTTTATGTTTATTACCACCACCACTACATATATTCATCTGTATGCTTCAAAGAAAAAAAAAATATTCACCTATAAGTTGATGCTAATTTGATTGAGGCATATAAACAAATATTTAAAACGCAAGAATAAAGCCTAATTTTTTTTTATGACATTGCTAACTTCAATCGTACGATGTAGCACCCCTGGATATATAAAAATGAGAAACGATTCAATGAGATCTAAAAAAAAATAAAAAAAATCTGCAAGAAAGAAACATTAGATTGTCATCCTTAACTCTGAGATTTGAAATATGGAATGGCAATTACGAAGAAAACAATGTTTTCAGCTTTGGTGTGTTATTAGTTGAAGTGGATAGTGGAATAAGGCCGATAGACAAGGAAATGAAAAAATACCATTCAAGCAGTAGATGTAAGATTAAATGGAGAGTATAATGAAGACCGCATGAAAAATTGTTGCTTGTTGCTTTTCTAAATTCGGCTACAAATTGATGAACAAAGAAGAGAAAGAGAGTAAAAGGTGAGATTGGGATCGAGGGAGATTTAATCAGTGACTGATTGATGGAGATACATGGAAGGGAAGAGATGGTAGTTGTTCCCCGATAATGGAGGAAGAAGAGAGGAGCGGCATGAAAACGATTGGGTTTCAGTTAGGGGGAATTGATTTAGGGTTTTATCTTATTTATAAGGTATCCTGGTAGAGTTCCTATCTCGAGAAAATCGTGTGATAGTTAAATTTAGGACGATTGAGGGTTTTTTTTTCTTTGATGCATCTATAAGTGAGGTGAGTGACAAAACATTTTCTATTTGGCTTAGAGCTTATCCGATGGTAAATGTGGATGTTTCATATGGGTATCACTTTAAGATATTTTTTGAGTATAAAATTCTAAATAAAATAAAATTTTATCTCCAACCCATAAAGTTTTCTATTATTTTTTTACTTATTTGTAAATGGTTAAAATTCTTTCCATTTTTATTTTTTAATGATTTTATTAATAAAACTGTGACTATGATGTTTAACTTTTTTTGCCACATCATCTTCACATCAATGGGTAAGGTCGCACATGAGTAAATGCGGCCCAGGTTCTCTTATGGAACAGGTCCCTCGTCTTTAGTGTTGATCGGTACCTCATTTTGAGGACCAAGACTTGTACTTATATCTCGGAGTTGTACTGCACCTCCGAGACGGTCCATTACAAGCCGATCTGAGGTTTTTACACGAACTTTTCTAGTATTCTAAACTTCAATTCCTTCTTCTCAATCCATTCCAAATTTCCAACTCAATCTCAAACAAAACGTATATCAAACATTCAATTCTTAAGTTCTTTTTTACCTGCAAACTTTGATACTAAAGATAACTGCTACACATTAAAACAGTAAAAACTAAAAAAAAACATTTCCATAAACAAATAATTCAAAGTTCAAAGTTCACTGCACCGTCCATGACCACAACACTCTGTATTCAGCTACAAAATCTATTTGTTTCCTTGTTTTTATATCACCATTCACAACTACCAGTGCTAAATATGTTCTTCATCTCTGTGCTTCACAGCATTAATTAGTTACATCAAATCTTCTTTCCCTGGTTCAGATCAAACCCTAACCAGATTCAAAGACCTATTAATTCATCATCTCCATTGAATCGATGATACACAAACAAAATTATGTCAATCCACAACTATCAGTTCCTAACATATTCAACAGAAGTACATAACCCATTATATAGAAACTAGAGATTCAGGAATTGAAATTGAAATTGATATAATTAACTCAAAACCCTAACTGAAATAAATATAATTAGCTTAAAATCTTAATTGAAATTGAAAGATGGGTGCTCATGAAAACCCTAACAAACACATACCGTAGGATAATTATGAATACATAAATCAGAGAAGAAGACGATAATCTTTACATACCGTAGGATAATCATAGAAAGAAATTTGAAATCGATTCAATCTCCTGCCTATTTCTTTCTTCATCTAGATCAGAATCTCTCGATTCAAATTGAAACCCTACTCCTTTGAATAGCAGCAAACACCCAATTCTTCAATTGCAGAAATAGATCACCCTTATTTCATCAATCTCTCGTACTAATTTCTTCAACCCTCACAATCAACAGCAGAATTATCTCTGCTCTCTCTGTCTGTTCTTGACTAACACAGATAGTGAAGAAGCTCGTTGTTCCTCAGAGAAAAGAAGAAGAAGAAGAAGTATCCACGGTTGTTATTAACCGATATTTCTGGTCCGGTACAGGCCGGGAATGGGATAGAACCGTTCCCTGTACCTAGTCATCTACTAGGTTCTAAATCAGAGATAATCATAGCTTTTTGTTTACCCCATTCAATTGCCAATTCCAGAGAACATATAACAGCATAGTTCTCTGCAATGTAATTGGAAGCAATACCAATACCCCCAGTTAGAGTGCCAAGTACCTGACAATGGTGATCTCTGACAACTACTCCAAAGCCTGCAGCTCCAGGATTGCCCAAGGAAGAGCCATCACAGTAGAACATAGTAAAATCAGGGTCTGGAGGAAGCCAATGACATTCTTTGATGCTTTGAAATATGGAATTCCTGGTGCCCAACTGGAATACTGCAATGATATGCAGGTCATAATTTTGGTTCCATTTATTGCCAGAAATTCTTAAACCACCTTCTATTATTAGCTTCATCACTCTGCTCTTGAAACTTGAACTATTTGGTTTAATTTCTTCAAAAAAAAATTTATTCGTCTGGAACCACAATTCCTTGAGAATAATGCATGCTTCATTAGCCACAGTTGCCGAATCAATAGGCTTTTATTTTTAGCTCTTCTCCATATATCATTAAAAAAAACTGGCTGATCAAAATGAAAGAATGAGCATATCCACTTCCAAATTGCTACACTGAAACTACACTCCCATATGACTTCACCTGGATTCCATCAAGTTCTCTGGTTATTCATCAATTTCACCCAATGTCGCCCGTGCACTCATTTCACCCCTTCGGTTAGGTTTTGAGACAAAACCAGCCACCGATCTAACCGTAAGCCGATTTATAAATTCAAAACTGCCACTGAACCGACCTTGAATGGTTTCAAAATTATAAACTTTAAGATTGAACGAATTATAAAGTTGAATGGCTCATTTTTTAATGCGACTTATGTAAAATTTTGAATCATGTCGATAAGATCGTCATTTAATTTGAAAGACAAATAAAAACTGGACCGCACGGTAAAGCTAGCCAACGAGCCTACCATAAGCCGATTTATAAATTCAAAATACCTAGGGTTGGTCATATGAATCATATTCGCAAAAAAACTTAAATGTTTTAAAAAGAAAAAATACTAATCATCATCGGTTACAAGAGAATTGGATGGTAGCCAAGCAACAAGCTGAGCCCCAATCCCTTTCTGAATAACAACGCCAATCCTATGAAAAACAAAATGACTTAATCTCTCACTGAAGTCATGGCTAGCTATGCATCCAAACCGACCTGGAAAGTTTCTAAATTCTAAGGTTGAACAAATTATAAAATCGAATATATCATTTTTTAAAACGACTTATGTAAATTTTCAATCATATACATAAGATCGTATCAATTACCGAGAAAAATAAAACTGAACCACACTGTAAAACTGGCCACTGAGCCTAGCATAAGCCAGTTTCTAAATTCAAAACCGATACCTAGCCGAACTGAACGGTTTCTAAATTCTACATTCCAAGGTTGATTAAATTATAAAGTCAAATGGATCATTTTTGAACGCGGCTCATGTAAATTTTCAATCATATAAGATCTTACAATTGCCGAAACAAATAAAAATGGACCACTCTAAATTTTGAATCAGCCTAGATGAATATCGCATAATTTTACATCAATCTGTTTGCCACTAATTCGGCCAATTGAAAACAAATGCCAATAATAGTCACCAATATTGGCTTGCCATTAATTCGACAAATTGGAAACAAATGCCTCTAATAATCACCAATATCTGCTTGCCACTTTTTCAACCAATTGTAAACAAATGCCTATAATAATCACCAATGGTTGTATAGAAAAAAAGCCACACGGATCGCCTAAGTTACACAGTTCACAAAGCTTTTCCAATGGAGGGAAAAATTCCGCTAAAATTTCGTGTGGCGGAAATTTGAGCCCTGGTTTAGATGTGCCGCCCAAATATTTGGGCTAAAATCTGATATTGAAAACTGAAACCCAGAAACCTCAACACTCTCTCCGAAAATCTATTCTCAAACTCCCCCGTCCATCGAAAACCTGTTGTTGAGATTATTAGTCCCACATTGTCTGGGCAGTCTAAGATCCTGCGGTTTATAATCCTTTGGGCCTCTCCACTCATCGCCAATTGGTTTTGAGTTGGATGCCCGTATTCTAACATGGTATCGAAGCGGGCTATTTGTGTCGAGTCATTTGACCGCACCTTTACTCGCGTCACCCGATTTATTGTCCACGTGTTAGACCCAACGAGGCTACACGTGAGGGGGCGTGTTGAGATTATTAGTCCCACATTGTCGTTTATAATCTATTAGGGCCTCTCCACTCATTGCCAATTGGTTTTGAGTTGGATGCCCGTATTCTAACATGGTATCAGAAAAGTTATTTGTGTCGAGTCATTGACCGCACCTTTACTCGCGTCAACCGATTTAATTGTCCACGTGTTTGTAAGACCCGCCGAGGCTACACGTGAGGGGCGTGTTGAGATTATTAGTCCCACATGGTTGGGTTATTTAAGATCCGCGGTTTATAATCTATTAGAGGCCTCTCCACTCATGGCCAATTGGTTTTGAGTTGGATGCCCGTATTCTAACACCTGTACTCTCTAAAACCTACTTCAATTTCAGAACACTCTATCACCCTTGATTTGTTTGTGAAAAAGCATCTCCAATTTTCTCTTTTTTGATTGAAATCGAAGATTCAAAAGGAGAAATTCCACTCTCTGAAACCTTAAAACTTTTACTATTATCTCTGAAACTCAACTCTCTGAAATCTAACTCCCACATCCATCAACAACCTTGACTCGCATACTAATTTGACGATGAAGTATAGTTTCAGAAATAGTCTCTGTTTTTCAGAATTAGGGCTTTTCAATTTCGGTGTGGATTTTAATTTAATATAGCAAATTGAACTTTTCTGTGGTGGCTTTCAATCAATAGAGGTGAACTTTGGTTTCTTTGAACCTTGGGTTATACGATTTAGGGATTTTTCTTAATTTGTCTCAGCAATTTCTTATTTCTCTAAATTTGAGGAAAATGGTTTCGATTACCTTATCCCTTTTAATGTCAAATTTATCAGGATTTGAATCTTTATTATTTGTTGATTAATATATATGTTCTTTGCAGGAACTAATGAAAGACAGAAAATTTTAAGAAGTTGTCGAAATTCAAAGGATTTGAGCCAAAGTTAGGTAACATTCTGCTGTAATTTATCTTACAACTTTGGGTTTGATTGTCTTATCTACTTGTCTTGTTAATCTAGGCTTTGTTATATTTTGTGTTATTTGGTCTAATTCAGGGATTGATGCATTAGAATATTTGATTTCATGGCCTTCCAAAACAAATGTAATAGATTTAATGTGTTATTCCGGGTTTGCTTATGTATGCTGAGATATAAACCAAGTCAGGATAACAAACAATAAATTTTTATGCAGTTTAATAACTTATTCTCATCTCTACCAGTAAGTTCTGTAATCATGGAACCACCACATGGTCCTTATTAGATGTTTAATTATCCATGGAGAGATTATGTGAAAGTAAGTGGTGCACTGAGGAAGCATTGTGCATTTATGGTCATGCTTTACATGGTTGTTTACTTGCAGAAATATAGGTGATTTTCTCTTTTTTTTATACATTGGTGCAAACATTGCTGTTATATGAGAGGGATAGTTATTTATCTTTGGCTAAATTTGCTTTACTATCGATTGAATTTGTTGTGCGGCTTCAGAATCTAGTTGATTCTTTTGAATATCTTAGTGAGATTGCTAAATTCAAGGAACCCATCATTGGTCCTGTCTATTCTGTTGGTTTGAGTTAACCATAGTTGTTCTGCACTTTTTTTACGGACTCTCATAGATTGTCTTCTGCTCGCAGGACCGCTCTCTTGCTCATTTCACGCTTTAATCGATCACCACTGATTTCTGAAGGTAATTAATGATGATGTTGTGTTGGATAGTAGAGCTGATGTTGAGTAGTTCATCAATTTGAGTTTCAAAGATTTATTGTATATTCTTTCTTGGCATATGGTCAAGTAATTAGACAAAATTATTGTTTGCTTTATTGTACTCAGAAGCTTCTCTTTGTCCTGATATTTAAGTAACATAATTTCCATACAAATTTATCCTAGTTTCTTACTTGAAACTAAATCTTTTTGATGTGCTGTCGTTGGCTCACACGCTCTAATGTCATGACTTGTGCTTCAACTCTCCTTAGGCAAAATATTGAGTGTGCCATTAAGTTATGCCTGGCTTGTTTACAGTATCAAGTCACTTTTGGTGATGTCCACTTCAACGACCCACAAAATAATAGCTCCCAATAGTGTATGGTTTCAGATAATTAAACTATTGGAGAATCTTGTATCCCCTTTTCTACTGCCTACTGCTGCTACTTATATTCCATATATATATATATATAAATAGACAGTACATATATTCGTTTACATTGTCTACAAGATTATCATTTGACCATATACTGTCATGAAAATCTCTCTTATGTTTGCAGGGCTCATGGTTTGGAGGTCTCGCATCTTAGAGCTTATCACTTCAGTTGGATTGCAGTTTAAGGATTAACTCACTTTGCCTACGAGTTCTTTGGGTTAGTAACTCACTTTTAGAGTTCACATGTATAGGCTTTAAGTTTCAGGGTATAATGTATTGTTTCTCCTTTTTGTTTCAAAAAAAAAATCAAGATTAAAACAGATGATAATTAAGGAACAACTCTTATCTTTTTAGTACTACTAAGTTGGTGCACAAATAATCCAGATGCTCATTTCAACCAACTTAAGTTATTCAAACGTCCACTCATATCTATTAAAAGGTTAAAGATGAGTTTCACTATAATTTTTCTGGTTGTGTTGTTCTGTTACACCATAAATCCTATCGAAGCTCCCTTTTGAGCATAGAATTTTTGCTCCCTTTGATTTTATAGATTCTCCCATACATTCTCATTTGGTTGTCGCCCTCAAAGGCGTCAATTGCATATCTGGAGATTGTTAGCTCTTTCTTTGGTTGCTGATTACTGAGTTTTGTTGATCTAGGTTGCCTTGATAAGAGTTGGATAGGACTGCCAAGAAACGAAGATGCCTTCATTGCAGGAGTCCAAAAGTTGATAGCATTTGTGAGTCAAGATTCAGAACGGGT
The DNA here is from genome assembly GCA_023531295.1 of Papaver armeniacum. Taxonomy (NCBI): domain Eukaryota; kingdom Viridiplantae; phylum Streptophyta; class Magnoliopsida; order Ranunculales; family Papaveraceae; genus Papaver; species Papaver armeniacum. The sequence goes on from JAJJWW010017326.1 coordinate 101,289, forward strand.
AGAAAAGTTGGTGTTCTTGTAAAGATTGCAATGACAATATAAGAGATATTGTATTTGAAGTGCTCGGACATATTCTGTGGGGTGGGTTTATGCCAGGATATGTTGATTGGATATACCATGGAGAGGGGGAGGAGGAACATGTACTGGAAATATGGTGTAGGAGCAGGACGACGATGTTGAAATGTCTGATTTGCTGCATGAAATGAACTACGACGCCTCTTAACTTTTACAAGCTGCTCAATGATGCACAGATGGAGAAAAAATTGATAATGATGATGTTTACACTAGCTCGTTTCTTGTCAGCATATTTACTCTCTGTGATGCTTAAACTTTTCTTAATTTTTAAGTGTAATCTATGATGAGTTACTCATACGTGATAATGAGTCATTAACTAATCTATATTTTGTAGGACTTGGCCAGTTATCAACTGCATACTCCTTATAAAATGGAGGTTGTGTTTCTCCGTGTCTCTTACTGGGGATAGGGGGTGTTAGGACTTTATCTCGCAGCCAAAGTTGAGCTATGAGGCTATTCTGACATTGGATAATTGGCATTTGGAAATACGTGATGATGCATATCTGTAATCTTTTGTAAAAATCAAGAGTCCTTTATAAGGCTTTTCAATGAACGGTAATTTGACCTGATACAAAACTAAATTTTTAATATAAATTTCAACAGTTAAAAGTGGTGTTTGGACAGTTAATATAATCTTGTGGGTGTTATTTGATTGCTCAAACCTTTGGCAGTCATAGTTGCTGGCTTTCGTTTCCGAAGGTTTAAGAAACTAGAAATCTGTTAATTTCCAAGCTTAGTTCTCGATATCTGAGGCTACTAAAGCATTTCATGTAGTTGCCATATATTTGTTGCTGACGTGTTTGGAAACTAATGAGAACAGCAGTTGCCATTAACCTATTGCCAAAGTATATAGAAACTAGCAGTTGCCTTTTCCTAGTTTCGAAAACATTAGGCTACTAGTATATTTCATGTAGTGTGAATATGTTTGTTGTTAAAGAATTTACAAACTAATAAAAGTAATAGTTGTGATCAACTTGTTTCCGAAGTATATAGGAACTACGAGTTGCCTTTGACTAGTTCCGAAAGCATTTGGCAACTAATTTTTTGAGGCAGTTGCGAGATTTTAGTGGCCTTTGCTAGGATTTTTGTAGTGGGTGTGGTGGCATGATTTTCCATTGGCACGAGAGGCTTGGCTAGCATGGTTGGCATGCTTTGGCGCGTTTGGTGTGACTAGCATAGCTAGGCCAAGGCAGAGTGCGTTTGGCATGGCGCGGCTAGCTTGGGCTAGGTGTGGCTGGCATGATTTTCCATAGGCAAGGAGGTGCGGCTAGCATGGTTGGCATGCTTTGGTGCGTTTGGTGTGACTAGCATAGCTAGGGCCAAGGCAGAGTGCGTTTGGCATGGCGCGGCTAGCTTAGGCTAGGTGTGGCTATCATGGTTGGCTTGCTTTGGCGTGTTTGGTGTGACTAGCATAGCTAGGCCAAGGCAGAGTGCGTTTGGCATGGCGCGGCTAGCTTGTTCTAGGTGTGGCTGGCATCATTTGCCATTGGCACGGAGGTGAATTAGGGTTTTGCTCGTTGTAACCCTAATTTGAAAAAATACCCCCTATTAATTACTAACTACATTTATTAAATTATCTAATAAATGTGTCACCGGTGACATTAGGTTATTTGTGGTTTTACTATTTTACCCTTTGTTTAAAAACCACCATCAACATTAAGTCCCCCGCTAGCTCGGAGCAGAGCTTTGTTGCGAGGTAAGCATAAGATGGTGAAAAACTATCAATGATAAATCGTAAAAGAGAATTGAGGCGGCTTGTCTCGACCTTTTTATAAATAGGATTTGGAATCCTTGCCTCTCGGCGATTTGCACAAATCGGAGAGGCTGGCTCAATTGGGAAGTCAACATCATTGAGAGACAGGAAGCTGGGCGGCATAGAGAAGTTGACGCGAGTTGGGAAACTGAGCGTGCTAGCTGGTGGGACCGGCGCAAGGTGGGGAAGCTGATCGTGCTAGATGGCGCGACTTGGGCGGTCATTGGGAAGTTGGCGCAATTGGTGGGACCGTGTGGCTTGGGAGATTTGGAAACTGCCACGAGCTTGATGGGACCGGTGTAAACAAGGAGGGAGTAGGTGTTTCTATAGATAGCAAAGTTTCCTTATTTTGCCTTCCTTCACACGCTGCTTCAATCAGGGCATTATCCATGCTAAAATCTGGAAGCGTTATGTCCCTCATTGCTTCCTTTCATTTTTTAAGGTTCCGTATTCATACCCAACGCAATTGTACCGTCTCCCTTGTTTGAGAAAAGGTTCTTCTTGTTGAATTTTTCCTCTTCGTCATGTCACACAGAGACGAATCATCTTCTAACCAGCCCAGATTCTCCGGTGAAGGCGCGAGGTCCGACTCTTGCAAAGCACCCCGACTAGGGTTATTCGGGCTAAGAAGATCATACAGGTATGTTTTCTTCTTCTTCTCCGTTCGTGTTATCCTCTTTTATATGTGTATAGATATGATGGAATCGGGTCATTTTCCCCATCTTTTGCGGTGTATGATGGGACCCTCCGAGGATGGCTGCGCCTTTAACTCTTCGGAGAAGGGCTTCAGACTTGGCGGAGATCGATCTTTTTATCTTGAGGAGGCATTGGTTGGGATTGAATCTCCATTCCACGAAGCTAGTGAAATCATTAAGGACCTCCCTTCCATCTATCCCCATGAAGAACAGTGCATGTTCGGACTTTCTTGGGTTCGGTGAGCATGGAGGAGGGGCGAGAGAACAAGGAAGAGTCTTGGCATGTTGAGAGGTTTCGATGCAAAGAAAGCCTTCCCTCGATCCGGGTATGGGGCGGATCGGACCGTTTCTAGGTTGAAACGACGGAAAAGTGAACGTGTGGTGGTCTTGGAGGAGAGCGCCATGATTCTTGACTCGATGTGGATGAATCAAAAACTTTCTCGAAGTGTCGTCGAGAAAACCTTCGAAGGAGCATATGAAAGAAACGAGATACCCTCTGAAGTTGATGCCAAAAGTGTCGTTGGTGATACCGGAGGGGTCATGGTGGCGTATGCTGGACCGGTCGTCAAGGAGGACACTATTGCTGCTGAAGTTGCTTCGGGATGGGATGTTGAGGTTGCTGCTGCTAACACCATTGAATGGAACCTTGGTTGCCCGAGGGATTGCTGGGGGAAGTGCTTGAAGATAGTCTTACCCGAGGGGACTTGTACTCCGTCCTTCGAGGGCTAGTTCTTCCCTTTTGTTATTCCTGTTAGCTGATTTAGTTCCCCTGGTGTCCCCCCCCTTTTTTTGTAAACTCGTCTTTTCCTTCTTCTTCATCAGTCAACATTTTGCTTCATATATATTTTTTGAAAGAGGTTGTGGTATGACGGCTCTGCAATGGTTTTCTGGGTTTATGATAGGTGTAGAATACACCTAATTTACTATCTAGTAGTTTATGCTTTCTTTGCTATTTTTCTTGTAAATTATGTATTTTACGTTTGTTTTGAGTTTTATAGCTACTTTGGAGTCACACGGAGGAAAAGAAGAAGAAAGCACCCAATTTGAGCCAAAAGGGCAAAAAGGTCATTTTACGGGCGATTGATATATGGAGCCCGATTAAGGTTAAGGGGCAACCCAATTTGAGGAGTGTTAAACACAGACCAGCCAAGGTTAAGGGCTACTCTTTTGGAGGAGCACTAGAGAAAGGACAGTTGAAGTTAAGGGGCTGCCAAACCTGGGTAGCCCTTATCCAGAAATGAAGTGCTACTATCAGCTGGTACTGGATGGGTTATGGTTGATAAACCCAAACCCGTAGACCCAAACCCGACCGGATCCATGCCCGAATAACCCTTGACTCAAATCGAGAAGATATTTTCTTCTCTCATTTACTTTCTTTCACTCGAATCACTGAAATTGAGAGAAATCGAGAGGAAGCAGCGGCTGCTGCTGTTGAAACGGAGAGGAGAACTGAGAGAGATTAGAGCAATGGATTTCTGGTAAAGAGATCGAAGTGAACTCAGTAGGTGTTGGAGGTCGATTGAAGAAATTGGTAGAGTGGGTTTGGGTGGAGTTGCCGACTGAGATTATTGAATCGATTAGGGTCTGTGGTCGAGCTGAGAAGATGTTGTTGGTCGAGAAATCAATGGAGAAAGATGGGTTCGATCCGGAGGAGATATTGAAGCTGTTGTTGTTCTTGAAGGGTTCGATTTCAGAGATTGATGGAGGTTCTGAGTTTACAAAAGCTAAGAAAAAGGGGGTCTGAGATACGGGTCTGTGTTGTTTGAGTCATTGCCATGAATGGGTTTGCTATTGAAGCTCGGGAAACGGAAGTGATGAGATCGATCCGTGATGTTGGTGGTCCTTGGTTGAATTGGAAGAAGGGGGTCTAATGGGTCCGATCTTTGTGTTGGTGGTGTTCTTGATGGAAGTATGAGCTATGTCTTGTGGAATTCAATGACAGAAATGGAAGCTTGAGGAGATTCAAGGGTTGTGTTTGAAATGTGGTAAGAATGCAGATGCAGTTGTTATGGAAGTAAAAGTAGTGGTGTTGAGGCTGGACAGGACTGAGTGAACTGAGATTGAGCTGTGCTGCGCGCTTTTGGGTATTGGTTCTGTGCCAGTGAAAAGCAAGGTTGCGGGGGTGTTGGCCTAAGAATGGATTTTACGTCATGGGAAGAATACAGGGCCTGGTAACAATGGCAGTGACCTGGTGGAGTTATGGCTTGAGGGCTGTTTTGCAGGTGTATGTGAAGCTGCAAGTTGCAGGGAAATGATGGCAGAAATTGTGGCTAGCATTGAGTGCTATGGCAGTGAGGTGGTTGAGACTTAAGTGAATGCATTGCAGATGGAAGTGGCGTTAAGGCAGCCGCAATTGAAGATGAATAAGGATCTTTGCTACATTGGTGTGATTGAGTATAGGCACGGCATTGCAGTGAGAAGATGGAAGATGGTGGATGAATTGCCGCCTGCAAGATGAATTGGTAGGATGTATGATTTTTGCAAGAAGAGCAGTTAGCGGTGAAGATAGTGGTATTAGAATAGATGAAATGGTAGAGAGCCATTATGGTGGGAGCAGCGATGATGCACCATCCCGATGCAACACAAGGTGGCCGGCAAGTGGTGCAGTGACCGAGCTGGATCAACGACTCGGTTACGACTCCGAGTTGACTCGGTGACTCGGCCGACTAAGACCAAGTCGAACCCACCTGACTCATTGGTGACTCTCCTCTCCTTTGACCGCTGATTAACGGTTTGGTGACGGTTTGACTTTTGACCGTTAGTCCCTAACGGAGGACTGACGGAATATTCCGTCGAATATTCTATCGACGGAGAAATTTTCGGTGGTGGCGGCGACGTTTCCGGCCAAATTCGCCACAATCCCGATTTTCCGGCGAGCAAAATTTAATTTTCTATGGACTTCTCTCATGGGTGTGAAGACTTGGGCTAGGAATTGGATGGAGAATTGGACTCAAATTTGGAAAGAGAAGGTGGAAGAAAAGAGAAAGACTTGAATTTGGAAATTGAATTGCAAGAGGAAAAGGATTCTAATCCTTAGAAGATTTGGAGAATATTGAAGCCTATAAATAGAGAAGTTTTCTACAACTTCTACACATCTCTACACACACAATTCTTTTCTTTTCTTATTCTTTGTGTGAACTCTTTTTAACATGAGTAGTTAATTTTATTGATTGAGGATGAATTCCTAGTTTTTAAACATATGATTTAAGTTTTTGTTTTCAAATTCTATCTTGAAGTTTTTCACATAATTATCGTTTGTTTTTACTAATAGGAGTGATCTTAAAGACACTCATGATTGATTGATAGATTGTTTGGAGTGCACGCTAAATTGATTTGTTCATTCGATCTAAAGCTAGTGAAAGTTAGGAGATAAGTAATCGTTTCTTGACTCTTTACAAAAGTAGCAAACACGAGACCATGAGGGATTCCGTGGAGCAATTGTGTGTAGAAACAACGTTAGCAAGTAGACCTTGAGCTAAGAGTCTAACTACTAATATCAACCTAAGAAATTCACAAAACTTAATGCATGAGCCAAGTTACATCTAGGTTGAGCTAATTCTAGGTGGCTTGGTGATTAGAATCCGGTAGTCGACAACTTCCGTGTCCGGTGATACAAGGGATTTAGGGGTTTAGCACTGAGCTAGCTGCTTTACCTACGGTTGGTGATAATTTGTGACTAATAACAAGTAGAAAAGAACATAACTTTAATCATTGTTTCGTAACGAAGAAGGATTCCTTGATCTTGTCTCTCTTATTGCTTTCAACTTTACCTTTTAATTGTTTTGTTTATTTTTATTTTGCTTTTTACACCCCCCTTTCGTGACAACTTTTACAACTAGAATCTCGTGCTCCTCGTGGGATCGACCTTGACTACCCTATATTACTTGTTAATTAGGTAGTAAAGTATTAATTAATTTGATTGCACCTACGACACGCATCAATTTTGGCGCTGTGCTGCTGGGAGCAAATGGATGATTTTAGTTGTTTTTATTTTTCTTTTTGCTTTATTCTTGCTTTGTTGGATTCTATTAAAAGTATCTAACTTGGTTTTTGAATCTTATTTCAGGTATCGGTTTTCCATGTATGGTGGACAAGAGCAAGCATATTACAACAATCAATACGGTTTTCAACCTCAACATTATGACAAATTCCAACCATCCTTAGGATACAATCAAAACCAATATTTTGGCTATGATAAATTTTCTACAGAACCTTATGGATATTCTCATACATATCAACAACCTTATGACGGGTATGTAAGTGGACAATCACATGGATGGAAGGATAGTTATGCATCTAACAATTTGTTTTCTAGTAATGTGCAGACAGAGAATTTGGAATATACTCCTCTTCATCGTGTTTTTCCTTCACTTTTTCCAAAAGAGGAGATGCCGTCTAACGGTGGTAAGCGTGTGAACGCGGGAAACTTGCAGTAAATTATACAAATTGGAGGATGATGGAGACTCGGAAGAGCTTGTCGCAGAAATTAGTAGGACCATTCATATGGAACTTAAACGACGTCGGGATAAAGGTTATGAAACCGATGAAGATTCTTATTATGGTGAGTCCGAAAATGAAGATGATTGTGTTGAAAAGGACCAACCTTTAGAGACTTTTGATGACGCTAGTGTAGATTACTCAAGCCTTGATCTTAATAATGATCAATCACCTATTCAAAAGGAAGAGCTTGAGGAAGATGCATTTATTGCTTGGCAAAAATTTCTTAAGGAAAGATGGGAGTCCGCGGAAGTGTATGAATGTTCCGACAATGAGGAAGTTATTCCAACTCCGGATCATAATAACGATCTTTCACCTATTCAAAAGGAGGAGATTGGGTGTGACTTACCTATTGTTGTAAACGAAGTAACACCCGCACAAGAAGATCTTACAATCTATACCGATGAGAATCACTTTAGTGAATGGCCCGATTCCGATGATGAGAATGTTGAGGAGATGATACTAGAGGATGAAACCACATTCATTGATTTTGTGGAAGACCCAATTGAACTTGCTAATGATTATGATGATGCCGAGACTTTGGTTAAGGTAGAAAACAGCGAAGAATGGTTGCAAGGTTTAATAGAGGACCACGATATACAAGAGGTAATTAATTCACTTGAATTTTTTAAGGATGAAGAGGATTCTATAATACAAGAATTTTTGAAAGGTTTGTCTAACCCTTTGCCTATTGATTCTTCTCCTTTACCTCTTATTGGTTTGAATGTATGTGCTTAGAAAGTATTTTTGGATGATTTTGTTTCTAGATATCCACCATTGGAAACACTTGATTCTAACACTATGCAGGTTTGCCAAGAGGAATACATGGAAGTTCCCGAATTCTATGTTCTTTATACACTTCCGAGTGTGGACGAGAATAAGTGTGGGGGAAAATTCTATCGAGCGATAATTTCACTATTGTTTTCTTGTGCTAATATTTGTATGGAGTTATTGTTTGCAAAACAGGTATTATGGGTGGATCCTCAAATTTTCCGATTGTTAGTATATGGGGAATGAATCTTACAAGAGCCAAGTCGGGCCGTCGACTTTAAAACAAGCGCTTAATGGGAGGCAACCCATCGGTTTTGTATTTCTTCTCATTTTGCTTTTTGTTATTTCTTTTTCTTGTTTCTTATCATGTTAAAATTTCCCACCTTGACTTTACTAGGAGGATTCAATTACATTGAGGACAATGTAAGGTTTAAGTGTGGGGGAGTGGTTAAGCATGTTTTTAAAACAAAAATTACAAAAAGAAAAATGAAAAAATTTGAAAAAAAAAAAAGTTTTACATAAAAATTCCAACTTTTAAAGATTTTAGAGTCCCTAGCATATTTCTAGGTATGTTTACATAGAGTTTTTGACCGACATAATTGAACTTAGAAATGTTAGAGAACTACATTCGGATTTCTTGTTTGTTTGAGTGTTAAATAATGGATTTAATCATGCCGGTGATGCGAATTTGGTGCAGGGAGAAGTGCGTTATTAGAGTTGCTGATCAATCATTAGTGGAGACTACCCGTATTCATATCATGAGAGGCACCGACCAGAAATTTTCCATCTACTAAAGAGATTCTTTTGAGTGTGTGTCACCGTACGTTAATTCCGGGTAGAATGGTGAGCTACCCAAATTCCCACCACTAAAAGCACTACTCTTTGATCTCTTGAGTGCTAATTTTGTCAATCATGAGGGTGACGTCCATGGATGAAAGCTTCCTTCTTGTAGTTCGATTTGCAGTTAGCACCATTTTCTCTCTCGACAACAACGGATCCATAGAAACACATTCATCATCAACAAGGGGCGACATCAAAATCTACAAGGAAAGTTGAAAAAGTTTAAGGTTTACAAGCAACGGAACGAGAAAAAGAGCAAATTTCAAATACAAGTAAAAGCAACATACAAAGAGCGGATTTTTACATATAAGTTGAGGACTTACAATACAATGAGGTAATTTTATATTCAAGTATGGAGACTTATTCATGAAAGCGAAGAAAAAAAATCAAAAGGTGAGAATTTTTGAAGTTTATGATTTCAAGACGATACAAGTTGTGAAGAATCAAGCGGTAAAATACTTCTCCCACGGCCATGGTTTATTTTGTATTTAATTTCTCTTGAATTTCAAAAAAAAAAAAAAAAAAAAAAAAAAAAAAAAAAAAATTTAAAAAAAAAAAAAAAAAAAAAAAAAAGAAAAGAAAAGGAAAGAAAAAAAAAAAAAAAAAAAAGAGAAAAAACAAGAGAAATATTTGTTTTGTTAATAAGCCGTGGGGAAGGAAAATTATAAGGAAGTTTCAAGTGACAAGGATTTTTAAGGTAAAAAGAGTTACAAATTGTCAAGGATTTATGAAATTCGAGGGTTTATCATCAATAGTTGAAACCAAGGACGAAGACCATGAAGATCAAGACGAGGAGCGGAAGACGTTTCTATTGGATGCCGTGAGAGTGGTGTTATCATAATTGGCGATCGGATGTGAAGGTGAGTAAGTAATCTCATCCTCGATAAATGGTTGATTTCCTTTCGTAGAGATCGTTAGAAAAATGGTTTTTCAAAATATTAAAAGATGTGGGTTTTTAAAAAATATTTCGGAAGTTATCCTTCCCACTATTCAACGTGACGCAGAATTCTCTCTTCATTCCTACCGCACACATGTGAGAACCATAAAAAAGCCGTCTTTTTGAGTGCAATTATCATAAAATCCTATTTGGTGAGGCGAAGTCGAGGCGAAATGCTTATTGATCGTTTCTCAAACACGCATTCTCTCATTATGGTGTGGTTATTTCTCACTCAACATTTAAGAATGAGAATATGTTCTTTGGTATTTCTAACTTCTTATTACTAGCATGCGAAATTCTATGTCCTCATAACTCTTTGGATGCTTGTGACGCTTGAACGCTTTGAAGTTGTGAGTTTTTAGTTTGATTTGCTCGAGGACTAGCAAAGTCTAAGTGTGGGGGAATTTGATAGGTGTAGAATACACCTAATTTACTATCTAGTAGTTTATGCTTTCTTTGCTATTTTTCTTGTAAATTATGTATTTTACGTTTGTTTTGAGTTTTATAGCTACTTTGGAGTCACACGGAGGAAAAGAAGAAGAAAGCACCCAATTTGAGCCAAAAGGGCAAAAAGGTCATTTTACAGGCGATTGATATATGGAGCCCATTAAGGTTAAGGGGCAACCCAATTTGAGGAGTGTTAAACACGAGACCAGCCAAGGTTAAGGGCTACTCTTTTGGAGGAGCACTAGAGAAAGGATGATTGAAGTTAAGGGGTTTTAAACCGGGTAGCCCTTATCCAGAAATGAAGTGCTACTATCAGCTGGTGATCTTGGATGGGTTATGGTTGATAAACCCAAACCCGCAGAGACCCAAACCCGACAGGATCCATGCCCGAATAACCCGACTCAAATCGAGAAGATATTTTCTTCTCCTCATTTACTTTCTTTCACCCGAATCGCCGAAATTGAGAGAAATCGAGAGGAAGCAATGCTTCGTTGTTGAAACGGAGAGGAGAATCGAGAGAGATTAGAGCAATGGATTTCGGTAAAGAGATCGAAGTGAACTCGTAGAGGTGTTGGAGGTCGATTGAAGAAATTGGTAGAGTGGGTTTGGGTGGAGTTGCCGATCGAGATTATTGAATCGATTAGGGTCCGTGGGTATTTGAGAAGATCCGCTTTGTTGGTCAGAGAAATCAATGGAGAAAGATGGGTTCGATCTGGAGGAGATATTGAAGCTGTTGTTGTTCTTGAAGGGTTCGATTTCAGAGATTGATGGAGGTTCTGAGTTTACAAAAGCTAAGAAAAAGGGGGTCTGAGATACGGGTCTGTGTTGTTTGAGTCATTGCCATGAATGGGTTTGCTATTGAAGCTCAGGGAAACGGAAGTGATGAGATCGATCTGTGATGTTGGTGGTCACTGGTTGAATTGGAAGAAGGGGTCTAATGGGTACGATCTTTGTGTTGGTGGTGCTGGCGATGGAAGTATGAGCTATGTCTTGTGGAATTCAATGACGAAATGGAAGCTTGAGGAGATTCAAGGGTTGTGTTTGAAATGTGGTAAGAATGCAGATGCAGTTGTTATGGAAGTAAAAGTAGTGGTGTTGAGGCTGGACAGGACTGAGTGAACTGAGATTGAGCTGTGCTGCGCGCTTTTGGGTATTGGTTCTGTGCCAGTGAAAAGCAAGGTTGCAGGGTGTTGGCCTAAGAATGGATTTTCTGTCATGGGAAGAATACAGGGCCTGGTAACAATGGCAGTGACCTGGTGGAGTTATGGCTTGAGGGTGTTTTGCAGGGTGTATGTGAAGGCGCAAGTTGTGGTGGAAATGATGGCAGAAATTGTGGCTAGCATTGAGTGCTATGGCAGTGAGGTGGTTGAGACTTAAGTGAATGCATTGCAGATGGAAGTGGCGTTAAGGCAGCCGCAATTGAAGATGAATAAGGATGCTGCTACGGTGTGATTGAGTATAGGCCTGGCATTGCAGCTGAGAAGATGGAAGATGGTGGATGAATTGTCACTGCAAGATGAATTGGTCGGGATGTATGATTTTTGCAAGAAGAAGTTGGCAAAGTGAAGATAGTGGTATTAGAATAGATGAAATGGTAGAGAGCCATTATGGTGGAGAGCAGCTGATGATGCACCATCCCGATGCAACACAAGGTGGCTCGGGCAAGTGGTCCGGGTCAGGATCGAGCCGGATCATCGACTCGGTTCTGACTCCGAGTTGACTCAGTGACTCAGCCGACTAAGACCAAGTCAGACCAGCTGACTCATTGGCTGACTCTCCTCTCCTTTGACTGCTGATTAACGGTTTGACTGACGGTTTGACTTTTGACCGTTAGTCCTAACGGAGGACTGACGGAATATTCCGTCGAATATTCTATCGACGGAGAAATTTTCGTGTGGCTTGGCGGCGACGTTTCGGCCAAATTAGGCCACAATCCCAGTTTTCCGGCGAGCAAAATTTCAGAATTTTCTATGGACTCCTCTCATGGGTGTGAAGACTTGGGCTAGGAATTGGATGGAGAATTGGACTCAAATTTGGAAAGAGAAGGTGGAAGAAAAGAGAAAGACTTGAATTTGGAAATTGAATTGCAAAAGAAAAAGGATTCTATTCCTTGGAAGATTTGGAGAATATTGAAGCCTATAAATAGAGAAGTTTTCTACAACTTCTACACATCTCTACACACACAATTCTTTTCTTTTCTTATTCTTTGTGTGAACTCTTTTAACATGAGTAGTTAATTTTATTGATTGAGGATGAATTCCTAGTTTTTAAACATATGATTTAAGTTTTTGTTTTCAAATTCTATCTTGAAGTTTTTCACATAATTATCGTTTGTTTTTACTAATAGGAGTGATCTTAAAGACACTCATGATTGATTGATAGATTGTTTGGAGTGCACGCTAAATTGATTTGTTGATTCGATCTAAAGCTAGTGAAAGTTAGGAGATAAGTAATCGTTTCTTGACTCTTTACATAAGTAGCAAACACGAGACCTTGCGGAGGGATTCCGTGGAGCAATTGTGTGTAGAAACAACGTTAGCAAGTAGACCTTGAGCTAAGAGTCTAACTACTAATATCAACCTAAGAAATTCACAAAACTTAATGCATGAGCCAAGTTACATCTAGGTTGAGCTAATTCTAGGTGGCTTGGTGATTAGAATCCGGTAGTCGAGAACTTCCGTGTCCGGTGATACAAGGGATTTAGGGGTTTAGCACTGAGCTAGCTGCTTTACCTACGGTTGGTGATAATTTGTGACTAATAACAAGTAGAAAAGAACATAACTTTAATCATTGTTTCGTAACGAAGAAGGATTCCTTGATCTTGTCTCTCTTATTGCTTTCAACTTTACCTTTTAATTGTTTTGTTTATTTTTATTTTGCTTTTTACACCCCCCTTTCGTGACAACTTTTACAACTAGAATCTCGTGCTCCTCGTGGGATCGACCTTGACTACCCTATATTACTTGTTAATTAGGTAGTAAAGTATTAATTAATTTGATTGCACCTACGACACGCATCAGTTTATCTAATGTATTTCTCTGATATCTGGAGGATTCGCTTGGAAAGAGATGTATTTATGTTTTTTTTTTTTTTTTTTTTGACAAAAAGGTAATCCCTAGGGAAAAATACAAACAGTGTATTCATCTTGGGGAATTACAACTATTAAGAGGAATTGTTAAAGGAAATACTAAAAGTGGGAGTGATTGGGAAGTACAAAGATTTCAGGATTGGATTCCTTGAGCCATCGCGAGTGAATTATCACGCCTTCAGTGTGTCTCGCATTGATGAGCTTGCAATATCCTCCCAAAAGGGTATCCGCAACCAAATACAAACTCGTCTTCTCCTTCATTGGGCAAATCCATTTTTACTGTCATCTTCCCAACTTGAAACGAGCTTTCCTTAACCACTACATCTCCAATTGAAAACGGGTTCAGACGTCGTGCAACCGTTTGAGGCTTGGCTTCGTTGGCTTCAATAGAAGTTTCCAAGCTTCTTGCAAAGTGTTCAAATGGTCCAGCTCCCCATTCACATTTCTTGATAGCGTTTGTGCCAGTAATCGCGCCGAGTCCCCATGATGGAATGGGGGAAGGAAAGAATGGTTGCAGAAAAGGTTGCTTGGTCAGACTTACTTGCATTTGAAAACTATGAGCTAGCGCCAACGGGTCCTCTCCGGATGCCTGGGTTCCTTCAATAGCTCGTTGATGCGATAACCCGTGGGATGATTTGTTGGGAATTCTTTCGGGCGTGGACGTCGGCAGAGGGTGTACATCAAATTTCGCTTTGTTGTCGAGCACCCATAAGCGTCCCAATATCATGTCATGATCTAGTTCTTTGACAATGTGGAACTTGCTATGCGTTATAGCGTCTCCTATCTTGATCTCTAGGTTGATGTAGCCATGCGCGTTCAAAGTTTCTCCTCTCAATCTCTTAATCACAGACGGGGAATAGGTAGCGTCTTGTTTTGTAAATCCTGCGCCTTTAGTGTCTTGAAATTAATGATGTTGTGGTCAGAGGCCGTGTCGATGAGCGTGTCATAAAATTCGTTACCTCTTAAGCGGGACGTGGTTAGCAGTCCCCAGTTCTCCTTTTTGTTCCGCTCTATTTGGAACGCTTGGGCCCCTGGCGTGGATTCCGAGGAGAGAAAAAGTCGTTTGCCGGATACAACACGATTGAGAGCTATGAAAATATCTTGGCGCTGCACCTTAGAAAGATAGATAATTTCGCATACATGTTGCATCATGGATTGTACATTCTCGTGCACGAAGTCCCCAGAGGACCCGCAGATTTCTTATTGGGAGTGGGTCTCGATGCACTCTTTCATCTCCTGGTTGGAGTCCTCCCGCTTCTATCATTTCTTTGAAAATATGCTTTAGTCTGTTGCAATCGCTGGTCGGGTGGTGAACGAACCTGTGGTAGTGGCAGTACTTGGGGTTCGCCATCTCAGCCTCAGTTAGTAGACGTCTGGGAGGTGGCAGTCTGATAGTATCATCTTGAACCCAGGCTTCTAGGAGGTCAATCACCTCCTCGATGGGAAACGGGAAATCAAGGGTATTTCCTTCGGTCTCATGATGCTGCATGGGAGCTTTAGTGTCGGTCTTCCGTGGCGGGGGTTCCCGTTGTGCCGACGCTTCACGTTTTGGCTGGTGGCTCGTAGTTGGGGCTTTCCTTTTTACCCTTTCGTTTACTATGTTCACGGAGGATGAGCCGGCATTAAATTGTTTGCTAATGAGGCGTCTATTCCCGCGAGTTTCACACGTGTCTTCGGTTCGATTTGGGTTAGCTTTTTCCAGTAATGCTGGTGCTGTTGTTGCAGATCGTCTGGCGGCTTCATGGAGTTCGGAGAATGTTTGGAAGCGCAAGTTTTCTAGCAGGGCGCGGTAAATTGGAACCATACCATTGATGCATGCGTTCACTAGTTGTTGCTCGGTCACGTTTGGGTCGTGACAGTCGAGTGCTTGAACCCTGAACCTTTTGACGAAATCATTCGGATGTTCGTTATCCCACTCGGGTACATTCTTTCGAGGTCCGAGAAAGTAACTTGTTCGGACAGAAGAAGTATTTCTTGTAAAACGCAGATGACCATGCTACTCCGGTTGGGAATGCTGTTCGGTGGGATGCTGTTGTACCATGTATACGCCCTTCCAGTAAGTGATTTTGAGAATTCCCTTAAACGAAGAACGTGATTATATTCATGTTCACCTAGGGATTCCAGGAAACGAGAGACATGCTCATGTGCATTCCGGTACCATCGTACAGGTAAATTGAGGAGAAGAGTACCCCCTTGGGAGAGGGATTCTCGCATTTCGGATGGGTAAGGGGTTGGTGATGATGCACGTCCAACTCATCATTCTTTATTCGGTTGGAGAAGTTGTTCCAAATCTTCTCTCGTGGACGGTTGGGCGGCTGATTTCCTTCCAACGGATTCTAGCGCTAGTTTCCTCATCCGTGGAGGTGTGCTCCGCCGAGGTGTCTTTGGCGTCGGGGTTGTTGGAGACGTTCCTAAGCGGCTCAGGAGGACGCGACTCACGTGGTAGTCGCTCTCCGTCGTGGTCTTGAGATAGATGAGTACCTCCTTCTCGCGTTGAAACCATATCCGTGCAGGCTCTCGCGAGCATCTCTTGTCGTTCCATCAAATCAGCGATGGTGACGTAAGGACGACTTTCTTCGGTCCCTCCGGTCTCTCCCCGTCGGCGGGGTAGTTGGAACCTTAGTTGTGGTCTGAGGCTCCATGTTAGACGAAGCATTTGGGGTCGAGCGGCGGCTCTAGCCCCGGTGATCGGTGGCGTGACACCCGAAGAGATATTTTCGTTGCCATGATTAGAGGGTTGTGCAGAGACACTAGAGGATGCGGTGGCTCTGGCCCTGGTGATTGGCGGTGTTACACTTGAGGGAGTGCATTCGGTGTTACTGTAGTCAGCAGGTGATGCAACAACGTTATTGGGAGAGATGCTAACATCGGGGATGCGTTACGGCTTTGGTATTCTCGGCAGCCGCCCGGACTCCGAGTTCCACCATGTTGGGATTTGACGTTCGGGAAACGAAATCAGGAGTCGGAGTTGGTATTGTAACCGATAGATCAATCCTCCCGCTGTGGTCGCCAATTGTTTATGGGTAAAAATCTCTTCCGCCGATTTTGGTAAATTCGGTAGGTGAGTGAGAAACTGGTTTAAACCTTAAACAAATGTGCTGCACGTGAGCACTTTATAGATTCGAGAGATCAATCTGTATAAGTCCAGCCTAAACCAAGAAATGGTCGTTCCAGACTTGCTTTGGTCACAAAGTGGAGGAGAAGGGTTGATTTGGGGAGGGAAGCAAAGAAATGTGTTGATACAAAGAACATTCGGGAGAGTAGTGTCTCGACTTATATCGTAAAGTGAAGGCTTAGGAAGCTTGCAAGAGATGAAAGCTTTTGGAGAGCTTGCAAAGTTGCCTTTTCCGAGAGTTTTGTATTTTTCTCCCGACCGAGACTTGTTGTGCGGTGGAAATAGGTAAGACCTATTTATACAAGTCGAGATTGAAACGCACCTGGCCTCATGAAGGAAGAGAGCAAAGGGTGAAATAATTGGAGGAGGTGGTAACCGTATGGTATTTTTATGGGTGAAAACGTTTTCACCATTATTTCGTCATTTATTGGACCGCTTTATTCCTATTCACGCTTTCTTAATGTGAGCATAGTGTACGCTACATGCTGTGACCGCCAAACAAAGACCCTGGAAAGCATACCCCAGTTTGTGTTGATGTCTCGAGTGTTGGTTGCACCTTGAGTGCAAGTGGCGCTGCTAGTGGCGCGTGTGGCATGTGCCAATGGCATGTGCGAATGCCTTTGTTGCGGGTTGCACCTTGAGTGCAAGTGGAAATGCCAGAGCTGCTAGTGGCGTGTGTGGCATGTGCCAATGGCATGTGCGGAATACCTTAGTGGTAGGTTGCACGTTCAGTGTAAGTGGAAATGCCAGAGCTGCTAGTGGCGTGTGTGGCATGTGCGGAATGCCTTGGTGGTAGGTTGAACGGTTTGCAAGTTAGGCTACCAGCGTGGGTTTTGGCATGTGCCAATGGCACATACGGCCAAGTGGGCCTAGGTTGCACGGCTTGCAAGTTAGACTACCAGCGTGCGTGTTTGGCATGTGTCAATGGCACGCATGGCCATTAGGGCCACGGCTAGGTAATGAAAGCTACCAGCGAGCGTGTTGGCATATGCCAATGGCATGCTCGTCTATTAGGGCCACGGCCTGATAAGAAAAGCTACCAGCAATGTGTGTTGGCATATGCCAATGGCATGCGTGGCCATTAGGGCCACGGCTTGGTAAGAAAAGCTACCAGCGATGCGTGTTGGCATGTGCCAATGGCATGCTCGACTATTAGGGCCACAGCTTGGTAAAAAAAGCTACCAGCGAGCGTGTTGGCATGTGCCAATGGCACGCTCGGCCATTAGGGCCACAGCCTGGTAAGAAAAGCTATCAGCATTGCGTGTTGGCATGTGCCAATGGCATGCTCGGCCATTTGGGACAAGGCTTGGTAAGAAAAGCTACCAGCGAGCGTGTTGGCATGTGCCAATGGCACGCTCGCCATTAGGGCCACGGCCTGGTAAGAAAAGCTCCCAGCGATGCGTGTTGGCATGTGCCAATGGCATGCGTGGCCAATTGGCCTACGTTGCACGGTTTGCAAGCCTAGGCGCGGGCGCTATTTTGGCATGGCGAGGCTAGGGCCAAGGTAAGGGTGTTTGGCTTGGCGTGGTGTGACCAGCGTAGCTAGAGCCAAGGCAGAGTGCGGTTGGCATGGCGCGGCTAGCTTGGGCTAGGTGTGGCTGGCATGATTTGCCATTGGCACAGAGGTGCGCCTGGCATGCTTTGACGCGTTTTGTGTGACTAGCATAGTTAGGGCCAAGGCAGAGTGCGTTTGGCATGGCGCGACTAGCTTGGGCTAGGTGTGGCTGACATGATTTTCCATTGGCACGGAGGCGTGGCTAGCATGGTTGGCATGCTTTGGCGCGTTTGGTATGACTAGCATAGCTAGGCCAAGGCAGAGTGCGTTTGGCATGGCGCGGCTAGCTTGGGCTAGGTGTGGTCGGCATGATTTTCCATTGACACGAGGTGCGGTTAGCATGGTTGGCATGCTTTGGCGCGTTTGGTGTGACTAGCATAGCTAGGGCCAAGGCAGAGTGCGTTTGAATGGCGCGGCTAGCTCGGGCCAGGTGTGGCTGGCATGATTTTCCATTGGCACGGAGGCGTGGCTAGCATGGTTGGCATGCTTTGGCGCGTTTGGTGTGACTAGCATAGCTAGGCCAAGGCAGAGTGCGTTTGGCATGGCGCGGATAGCTTGGGCTAGGTGTGGCTGGCATGATTTGCCATAGGCACGGAGGTGCGGCTAGCATGGTTGGCATGCTTTGGCGCATTTGGTGTGACTAGCATAGCTAGGGCCAAGGCAGAGTGCGTTTGGCATGGTGATTTGCCATTGGCACGGAGGTGCGGCTAGCATGGTTGGCATGCTTTGGCGCATTTGGTGTGACTAGCATAGCTAGGCCAAGGCAGAGTGCGTTTGGCATGGCGCGGCTAGCTTGGTCTAGGTGTGGCTGGCATCATTTGCCATTGATATTATTTGGGGT